>QCXZ01000138.1:8491245-9091245 GCA_025024175.1 Rhyzopertha dominica
CCACGCTTATCAGAATTTCTACTTTCAGTAGGAGTTGTAGTTTCATTTTCAAGACCTTTCGAATATCTCTGATTATTGTGTTATTCTTTAATTATCTAGTAATTGTTCCTTGACTTTAATTTAAAAAATGTATCTATAAATCTAACGAACTCATTGAATATTATCAAAATAATTATTTGAAATACAATCTTAACTTTGATTTTATTCTGATGTCGTTGGATGATGTTCATAGTGCTTTGTGTTYAATCAAGTCTAAGGCATCTGGGGATGATGGCATAACTCTTGCTATGTTGAGATACTGCAGACCTCACATTGATATCTACATTATGCATATTGTTGCATTGAGAAGTCCCATTTTCCACTTGCTTGGAAAACCGCAGTAGGATTGCCGTTGCCTAAAAAACCAAACCCTGCTAGTTTATCGGTTTATCGTAGACTCTAAAATTTTCAAAAAAATCTTGTATAAAGAAATTTATGAATTTGCTCTTAATAATGACCTCATCCCCGATAATCAGTGTGGCTTTAGAAAGGGCTTCTCTACACCTACAGCTTTAACTTGTGTTGATGTTGATGACATTATTAGAGCAACTGATTAGGGTCTAGCGTCGATTTTGGTATTGTTGGATTATTCTAAGGCTTTCGACACTATTAATCACAGTTTGATGTGTGCTAAATTAAGATACTGTGGATTTTCTTCATCGTCAGTTTCTTTGTTGTCATCTTATCTGACCAACAGATGTCAAAAAATATTTTCCAGTAACCGTTATTCCAACACTTCAAAAGTATTAACTGGAGTTCCTCAGGGACCTATTTTAGGCCCATTTTTGTTTATTATATATACTGCTGATATAATTAAATCTGTGAGTAGGTGTAAGGTTCAAGCATATGCTGATGACACCCAGATTTATCATCATTTCAGACTTGAGGACTGCTTAGCTTCATCTGTACTTATTAATTAGGAACTAGATAGAATCAGAACTTTGTCTGAGAAGCATAACTTAAAATTAAACTCTTCTAAATGACTGGATATGTGTTTTGGCAATAAAAATGTCAGAAAATATGTATGCGATTCTATGTCGGTAACTCTAGCAGGTGTTAATGTTCCGTTTGTTGATCACACTCGAAATTTGGGTGTCATTATAGATCGTGCACTTCGGTTTAGGGAACATGTCACAAAGCTAATACAGCGGGCATTCTCTGCTTTAAAATTGTTATATTCGAGTAGATATTTTTTAAATTTCTTACTACGGAAACAATTATGTGAAAGTCTGGTATTATCGCATTTTAACTATGGTGACTTTATTTATGGGTTTTGCTTGGATACCAACGAGAAAAGTCGTATGCAGAAAGTACAGAATGCATGTTGCCGATATGTCTATGGTTTGCGTAGACGTGATCATATCACGTCGTTTATAACTTAAATTGGTTGAACATGGATAATCGTAAGTAGTGTCATCTTAACTGTTTTGTTCATAAAATACTTACCATTCCATCTCCTAACTCTAACTTGAAAGGTCGATTAACATATCACTCAAAATATTCACTCTAGAAACACTCGATTTAGGGACAGTTTTGTTGTGCCCCGCCACCGTACAGCTCTGTTTCGCAGAGGTTTCTTTTCAATGCTGCTAAATTGTACAATGCCTTACCACGTCAGTTCAAACTGTATAATATTAATAAGTTCAAATATAAATTAAAAGAGTACCTTTTTGTTACTCAAACTAGATGAAATCTGATTGCCAACTGGACTTTCTCTTCCTTCTAAGCCTTTTTTTCATTGTGTTTTTTTCTTGCATTGTGTTCCCTCTTTCCGCATTTATGCCTTCTTACAGCTTCGAATGCGTGGTTAAGTAGAATAGCATTTAGCTAGACTTCGCCATGCTTCCCAGTTTACAATAAAAGATTTTTGTTTGGTTTGTATAATAGGATAGGTTAATACAGTATACGTATTTTATACTTTTCTTTTCTTATTTCTATTACGTTCAAAATAATAGTTTTGATTGTATTTAACCTACTGTGCCTAATAAAGTCGTTTATTATTATTATTATTTTATGTTACGTCTTATGTCCACGAAAGTATAAAAATGCTGTTGCCACATCTTCAAAGTATAGACCACAACTGCTCTTAAATTAATGTTGCCCTAAATTGCTCTTTGTTTTAGCAAGTTCCGTAGATTTTTTTGTGTGGAATATTGCGATATGCCCGGCTGAGTACCATTGTGCCGACTACGTGGTATAAAATTAAAGGAACTACGGAAAGGCGACGCCACCACCTGGCGAAAAGGAATTCAACGTGCACATGTCGTGGGGCAGCTGCCATGCTCTTGTTCGGTATAAACAGTATCCTTCGGGGGTATTACAATCTAATGGGGCACGCGGCCTCAAGTCACATTATACCTATATGCGCGCGACGAAGAACGAATCAATTTATAATAGTTTTAGTATAAAAGATGGCACATCTTGTTTTAATTGATTTTACAAATTCAAACAGTTGAGCATAGTTAAAGTGACCACCACATATTAATCGTGATGGTGGGGGACACTTTTACCATACCTAACCTAACCCAACCTAACTGAAGTTTTTTGATAAATAACGTATATAGAAACAACCACCTGAAACGATATCATCTGCACATCTGCAATTTGTAACATAAAATAAATAAATATCTTACGTTCAACATAAAATTAAATAAATAGAATATAGGTAATACTCATGAGACTCTGGTTACATAAATATCAAGTAAGTGAATTAAAAAACTCTTCACAACTTAATGGCAAGTTTAATTCTGTAACGATTATTGTAATTCAAAATGAGAGAAATGCATTATTATTGTCTGGTCAAAAACTGACAATAAGGGAGGAAGTTTTTGGGGGAGAACCTTGCTTGGGAGATACTGAATAAAAATGGGGAAAATCCCCCTTAATGGCACAGCAATGGTCACTTTAACCATAGTGTTACTACAAGTACTGTTCAAATTTAAATTATAATTTGTATTTTCCATCTAAAAAAAGAAACATATGAAGCTGTTGCCATCATTGCGACATAATGTCTAGCTTCACTCCAAAGTGGGCATTGAAAAACTAAGCTGTCTATCAGTGATCACCATGTGCGAAAAAGCAGTTCATCCTAGCTTGGAACAACGAATTATTATTAAATTTTGAACGAATGAAGGGGTAAGATTCTCTGAAGTTTGATGGATACTTAAAGCAGAATTTCAGGAAGGCGAGTATTTATAAACGGAACAAATCGTTCAAAAAGTTTGGCATTGTGGATTCTATTATCAGGAAGGACGAGCACAAAAACACACGATTTCAGATTGCTTACTCCTTGTTGGCGCGCTATAAACAAGAAGGTGAAGAATTTATAGATTCCATTATTACACAAATGGAACTGTTACTCATCATGCGGCTCATACTATGGAGACATTCTAAAAGTTATAACAGAATGTCCTTTCTCATCCTTCTTATAGTCCCGACCGAAATTAACTTTTCTAGACTCAAAGATTTTTGAAGAGACGACTAAATAGGTAAGTAAGTTTTTACTTCTATAGAGTATTGACAAAACATTTTTCTAAATATGGCTCAAAGGCGTCTACTGGCCACCAAAAACTCCTCCCATGCCTTCTCTGACAATGAGCCACAAAATAACGACTCCAAGCATCCCCGCTGGTCAGTAGCTAAACAATTGCAGCTCATACACATCAGCTGCAATGCATTGTTACATGTAACACGAACGAGTAATTTCGTTCTTGCCACATAATAGCATGTGCATCACAAATTGCCGATCGACATATTGCACCCGTCTTGGTTAACGTTTGTATTGAACCGCGAAACGATCGCTTTGTGAGAAGGAATGCGAAGAACGACAGGCTATTGTTCGACGAAGCAACGGACCGACTATAACGGAAGCGGAGACTCTTCCGGAGTCCAAGGGGATCCACTCCAGATCGAGACTATTTCTGAGAATATTGGGGATTTGCCACCCTATTAATGAAATTTGTAGAGTAAAGTAAACGAATTATTAATCGTGAAAAACACAATATGAGCAGAAGAAACGTGGTACAGCCATGAACTCACAGATAAATTAATATGCTCCTTTAAAATCAATAGTTGCAAGAAATGCACCTAGCAAGCCATGGTTTACTGACAATTTAAAGTTTCTCATGTTACTTCGTAACAAAGCATTTCAACGATTTAAAAGGAGTGGTAATCCCATCCACTGGGAATATCATAAATCGTTGAGAAACTTAACTAACAAAACAATAAAACTTGAGAAAAAAACGTATATAAGTTATGTTGTGGACAGTAACAGGAGTAATAAGAGGTTGTTTTATGAATTGCGTAATTTAAATATTTATTTATTTTACTGGAATGTTCGTTCTGTCAAGTAAGATGGAGTTGTATGGCTTTTAATCTTCGCTCATAAATTTATTTCATCATATCTTCAAGATCGTCAGCTTAGCGTTAAACCCAAAAACTCTGTCTCTACTTCATATTCGATGTGTCTCATGGATCAAATCTTGGTCCGCTGCTTTTTCTCCTCTATATGAACGATATTGTAGACACAATTCATCGCGAGAAGCTACTTCTGGCAGACGACCTGAAGATATTCAATCGGATAGACAGCAGACAGATTAGGTTTAAAAATTACAGTTTTTAGCAACAGAGAAATGGTTGACTACATTTTATTAGTAACTGAATTTCATTGACGGTGTATTAGCCTTTGTGGGAGCAAAACCAACTACATCCTTTATTAATAGGGAAGACACACTAACCAAATGTTTTACAGTATGTTATTTTAGCACTTGTTCTAAACATTTGTAGAGGAAGACGTAGAGTATTGCTTTGGTTTTGCCTGCTTCTCGGATAATGAATTAATAATTATTCTTAATGGGAACAACAATTTTTAATTAGTCAACATGAATAATTTTAACCATGTAAATACCTTGATATCTGCTATTATAATATATGTATAACTGACTCATACACAGTTAACCAGCAGTTCCTTTTATCTTCATCATCTATGGTAAAACAAAGCACGCAAGAATACAACACTTGCAACTGCAGTTCAGGTGCACTGAACTGTTTTACAATTGTTTTTTTTTCGCTCTGCAATTACTATGTTATCTATGATTCATATCCTGCTGTAACATCCTGAACTTCAGGACTCTAACAAAGACTAATGCAAGGAAAACTTCTTCGTTTTAGCATCATTTAAGCCAAAGATATTCTAATTCTACAGTGCAAAAGAAATATAAAAACAAAACTCTTGTCACACATACACCTTGACCTGAAGGTCGTTGTCATATCCTGAGGAGGACAACGGAAATTGTTTAAACCGGATACACACCGCCAGTATGAATATTGATCGCGTAATTAGGATGGTTCGATCGTAAACGAATGTCGATTGTTTGTTATACAACGCTGGTTACTTCCTTTTTCGACTGGATGTGCAAGGAACTGTTATGCCGTTTACGGAAGCGACATTATGTCGTATTATGCATGACAGAACGACGTGGTCCGATTATGCTGGTTATCTGGGAACGTGAAGGTGTTTTAATAAAGCACGCAGCTAACATAATTCACAGTTATTTTTCTTGATGGTTTTCCGATCAGATATGCGTAGACCAAGTTCATAGTGCGTGGATTTGCATAGAATAAAAACAAATAGTATAATATGGAGAGTAGAAACGACAATATTAAAATATGCTCGATCTAGAAAAAACTCGATCAGGAAAACTAATAGCTTCAGAGTCGGAGTTCAGGTCAGCTGGACAAGAGAAGAAAGGCCAGAATCCTACTGTTATTAGTTTTTTAGTAGAAATTGATTGTCAGACGCTTCTGTCAAAGATTTTTTCATTTTTATAAATGCAATCGAGAAAAATAACCTTTTCATGAAAAAAGCAAGTACAACTTCCTCGTCAATCTCCTTAGCATTCTCTAAAGCCCTCTATGAAACAAAACTGCTGTGAAAATACTGGGCGATCATTTCCAGCAGATAGACCTGATGCCGGACAAATAATTGCAGTCAAAATCATAAAAATCGACAACGCAATTTCCTCTTCAGGCTTAAAAATTGTGTTAGAAATATGTATCAATAAAGTTCTAATAATAAATAAAAATTTTGATTGCAACAAGCTTCTATAAGAGATTTACGTTGAAGGGAACGAACAATATTCTTTACTCTGCTGACTTAGTGTAAATCTTTCAGAATCTCCCAAAAATTTTAAAACGTTGCCTCAAACGCAATGCACGGACCAATATCGATTGCTTTGAATACTTTACAATGAAAAAGTGCTACCCTTCCAAATGCAGCGAAATAATGGAAATGCTTAGAAAATATATTTAAGGAAGAAGACCTAAACAACATTAAAAATTGTTCTCTGGAAAGATAACGAACAGTGGCGTCGCCGGGGGTGGGCCAGGGTGGGCGCAGGTCCACCCTGGTGCCCACCCAAAAAAATCGGCATTTAAAACTGCAATGTCATACCTATAAAGATACAAAATGAATAGCAATAAAATATTAATTTTTGAGGTTCCCTCTAGTAGTTCTATTGTAGTGAGTAACCGTTAAGTACTGATTCGGGAGTGACGACAAAATTTTAAGATTTCTTAGGTAGAGTCCAAATAGAACTTTCTAGAGCATTCTTCAAAAATCACCAATAAGGTTATTTTTTTAAGGACTAATAGATCGGTCAAAGACAAACTTTCAATACCTCTTTCAGTTTTCGAATAGAACTTTCGCAGAAAATCACCAAGGGGCTTAGTTTTTAAGGACTGGATCGATCAGTGAAGACATATTTTCAATATTTTTTTCAGTTTCGAATAATGGAACTTTCTAGAACAATCTAGAAAAATCACTTAGGGTAAATTGATTATCAAAATTATTTTTTCAATACATTTTTTAGGAAAAATTATATTTTTATATCATTTTCGGTTTCCAAATAGAACTTTTGTAGAACACTTTTGAAAAATTACCAGCAAGGTACTTTCGGTCGAGCTTTGGCTTCACAAAGTTAAAGAGGGGTAATTCTATGTTTTCAAACTAAAAGTTTTCAAATTATTGTTGAATTTACTGAAGTCTATTGTCTTGTTTTTAAAATATATACAAAATATTTGATTATAAATATCGCCCCACATAATAAATAAGCATTATTTTCAACAAACAGATTATGGGCTTGGTACTCTTACTTTACAGATATATTTTTGGACAGCAATTGATTTGATATAATATATTTCGAATTTCGAGAATACAATTCACGATACCACATTACGCCCATTCGTTTTATCATTTTAAGTGATTCTGGTGAGCACCGCAGTTGCTCTTGCTACCTCTCCAAGAAAGTGGATCACTTCAATTACATTGACGCATTAAACGCTCTTTTTTTCAAAGGAATACTAGTATTGTGACTATTGTGAGTCCTCTCCAGAGTGCCCCTTCGGATTTTAGAGTGCCCACCCACATTTGGAAGTCAGGCAACGCCACTGATAACGAACAACTTTAGTGAATTCAGTAGAGTGGGGGAAAAAAGCATGAAAATTAGTATTTATTACAGAGAGAATTAAAAAATGTACTAAATGGCACCCTGCAAGACGTCTCTCAGGTCTAGTATAAATTTTGTACAAAGTAGCATGTTAGAAAACTTCTGTTGGATTTTTTTCCTGTTGGAATCCGACAAACATTCTTCGCCTAATCAATGAACGTAGGCGTAAAGTGCTAATGACCAATATAAACTCAAACACGCGTTCCTCATCTCGTGCCAGTCGCACTTCAAAAAGTGGATCGTTCGTCCCAGATACAGATGAATACAAGAAAGAAGTTACCATCGCACGATACCGGAAAAAGGTGCAATACGATTGAAAAGATGAATTCGTTGTTTACATTATTAAGAATCGATGGATGGATTTTATCTTTTATTAGTTTAACAATAAAATAGAGCCAAGTGTCACCTCTTCGCATAATGGAGCCATACCATGTCGAGAGAGCAATTCATTTGGTCACAACATACATCAGGATGTATTCCATCCAATTTGAATAAAAGAAACTTTAAAAATCGTCGGTGAATTCTATTCAGCTGAATCGAATGAGATACATAAATATGGAACCAGATTAAAGAAATATATTCAATTGTACTGACGACAGAAGCATAAAATAAATTTTGTAAAAAAATAGCGTCAAAAAATGTGTACCAACTCGCATTACGTATCCCAAGGCTCTACAAGCAGAGGTACAAACAATAGTTACGCCAAGATCTTTATAAATTCCTTCTTTTTCAAGTTTATTTGAAGTAAATTAGTGTATTCTTGAGTAGAAATGGAGTCGAATATTTGGATATCATCAGCGTAGGCAAGAAAGATCGTTTATAAATAGCATAAATAACAAAAATCCAAGATTGGACCCTTGAACACCAGAAGTAAGAAATTGCAGACGAAAAGAAGGAATTGTATAAAACATAACAAATCTCTTAGATGCGACTGTATTAGTACATAGATTTAGAAGAGAAACCAAAATAGCTTCATTTATCTAAGAGGATATCATGCTGAATTGTATCGAAAGCTCTGGTGAAGTCTGTAAAGATTACATCTTCGTAACCTCTAGAATCAATAGGCAAGTATGAATTAGTAAAGTACTCCGCAAAAGCATTTACAATCCCATGTGGGTCAGAAAATTGTGAAGTCCCATTAGAAACTGTACTAGGATTCTACTGGAACCACGTTTTTGGTTTATGAAATACCATAAAACCGCAGGGTTAGACTTGATATTTTGTTCAATTGTGGCAAGATGAGCATTATAAGGCTGGGTTATTTGTTATTTTATTAAGTCTCTCAGATGCTTAAGTTTTTTTATAAAAATACAGATTACCGTACTTTAAAAATTTCTTTTGTAACATTTTTTAGATATAAGAGTTTCTTTTATATCAGACATGAACCATATTAATAATAACAAATAATAATTAGTAAGAACACGATTTAAAAGTTTGTTATCGGAGTTACGAATATCATTTGATGGAGTATTATCTAGAACATCAATAAATTGACCAAAACATGATGTTTTACGCGAGATATCAATGACAATGTATTCACTTTCAAGATACAACTGAACTGTCTTTTAACCCATTTAGATACGTTATAATTTCCAGCTTGTTAGACCTATTTCTTCCACCTTGTAGGAGTTTTACCTCCTTTGTATTATTCATGCTTTTAAATTCAATCTCTTGTATATTTTTACAAACTTTTTATTTTTTGAATTATTTATTTACAATTGAACTTTTTGTTATGGAGATTATAAATCACTTGGTAACATCAACGTGGATGCGCAGGCACTGGACCTGGATATGCTGCTGCAATCAATATGCATGCATGCTTGCATGTTTTAACTCCCAACATAGTCGCCGGCCTTGAAATGCTGTACCAGCTTTCAACATCTTTTGTCTTAMTTGTCTTCTATCGGCAAAATACATATCCTTCCAATGGACCTCTTGTATATTCCAGTACTTGTCCTCACGGTGACTACTCGTACAAGGTTGTCTGGGCCTGGGTGGACAGCAACAATTCTGCCCATCTTCCAACACAATGTAGGAACGTTATCTTCTTTTAAAATAACCAATGTTCCAGGTACTATATGTTGCCTCTTTTGAAACATCCACTTGGTTTTCTGCTGCATATTATTGATATAATCATTTGACCATCGATGCCAGAAATGTTGTAACATTTTTTGAAGTTTTTGGTAAACAGATAATCTGTTTGAAGGCATTACTGATATATCATTTTCAGGAATGGCTACAAGAGGTTCACCAATCAAAAAATGACCAGGTGAAAGTGCTAGAAAATCATTGGGATCATTAGATATTGGTGTAATTGGTCTAGAATTCATTACAGCCTCTATTTGAGTAACAAGTGTTAAGAATTCTTCATATGTTAAAAGGGCATTACTCACTACACGTTTAATATAAAATTTTGCTGACTTTACACCTGCTTCCCAAAGTCCTCCAAAAGAAGGTGACTTGGCTGGAATATTATGCCAAATAATAGAATTTTGTAATAAGTAATTTTTTAGTTGATTGTCCATTTTCGAATGAATAATTGAATTTAGTGCCTTTTTTAGTTCCTTATCAGCACCAATAAAATTGGTCGCATTATCAGAATATATGTGTTTGCAAATGCCTCTTCTAGCAACAAATCGTTTTAACGTATTTAAGAATGATTCTTTTGATAAATCACCTGATATTTCAAAATGAACTGCCTTTGTCTTGAAACAAATAAAAATACATAGATAAGTTTTGACTTGTTTGCGTGTTCGTAATTTACCATCTTTAATGATAAATGGTCCAGCAAAATCTATTCCTACAACAGAGAAGGGTCTGCCTGGAGTTAATCGTTCTTTGGGTAATTGACCCATAAGTTGAGTTTCCACATGCGGTTTGGTTTTATAACATAATATACAATTTCTAATAATTCTTTTAACTGTACGTTTGCCATTAAGTATCCAGTATTTGTTTCGAAGATTAAACAAAACTGTTTGTGTACCTGCATGTAATAACTTTATATGTTCATATCTAATTAATAAATCACAAAAACTATGACGAGCTGGTAGTAGTATTGGATGTATTTTATCAAAATCGTAAAGTGACTCACTAATTCTACCACCAACGCGCAATATTTCATTTTCATCTAGAAATGGACTAAGACATAATAATGAACTTTTATTAGAAATCGGAAGGTTATTTTTTAAATTTCTAATTTCTTTTGCAAAGCTTAGTGCTTGAACGATTTTTATTAAGATTGTTAATGCTTCTTTTAGTTCATCTGTCTGTATATTATTCTTAAAAGTTGTATTTTCATGTTTCAACTTCTTTATAAATCTAATACAATAAGCAGTGACACGCAATAATTTATCAAATTTAGAAAACCTATTGAATAGATTGTTAAATTCAATGAAAGTGGTGAATGAAAATTGCTTGACTGCTTTTCTTTCTTGCAAATCCATAGTAAGATTAGGTTGTTCCGGCCAAAAGGATTGAGTTTGTTCTAACCATTTTGGACCGTTCCACCATAACATATTAAGTTTCAATTTTTTCGGTTTTATTCCTCGGCTAATAATATCAGCGGGGTTGTCTTGTGAACTGACATGGTTCCACTGATAACCGTTTGTTATTTCCTGTATTTCTGATACACGATTAGCTACAAAAGTCTTAAACAAATTGCTTTCATTTCGTATCCAATTAAGCGTTATTGTCGAATCTGTCCATAAATAAATTTTAGAAATGGTCACCTTAAGGGCTCGAACAACTTTTTTCACTAACCTTGCTAGCAATAAAGCTCCACACAGTTCCAGTCTTGGCAAAGAAATAACCTTAAGGGGAGCGATACGTGATTTTGAACATAAAAGCTGCACACGGCATGAATTATCGCTACCAGTTGTTTTAATATATAATGCTGCACCATAAGCTTTAATTGAAGCATCACAAAATCCATGTAATTCAATAGTTACATAATTTGGAATAACTACTTGCCTAGGTATTTCAATTTCATTTAAAATATGTAAATCATTTCTGAATTGTATCCAAGCGCTAAAAATATCTTGTGGAACTGATTCATCCCACCCTATTTTTAATTCCCATAATTTTTGTAACAATATTTTGATTCTTACTGTTACTGGACTGATCATTCCCATAGGATCAAAAATTTTGGAACCCAGTGAAAGTATTGTACGTTTAGTAATCTTATTTTTTGAATCATCTTCATCAAGATTAACATCAAATCTGAAAATATCTAATTTTGAATTCCATAATAATCCCAATGTTTTCGTATCTTCATTTTCACATATATAATGATCTAAACTTTTTAATGAATCAAATTCATCAAGCAAAATAGATCTGTAATTGGAATTCCATTTTCTCAGCTCAAACTGAGCTGATTTTAAGATTTGTATAATTTGCATGCGTAGAATTTTGGCTTGCTCAATACTGTGTGTGCCGCTAATCAAATCGTCTACATAAAAATCAGATAAAATAATTTTAGCAGCATCAGGATATACATGTTGGTTCAAATATGCTACCTCATGAAGAGCCCTGATAGCTAAGAAACTAGCTGATGTCATGCCATAAGTTACCGTGTTCAACTTATAATGTTTGAGATCTTCATAAGGGTTATCACGCCATACAATTCTTTGGAGATTTCTTTGATTTTCAACTACAAAAACCTGTCTATACATTTTAGCTATATCAGCTATAAAAACTACATTGTGATAACGAAATCGCAAAATTATGTCGAAAAGATCGTCTTGTATAACAGGGCCAGTTTTAAGAACATCATTAAGTGATATGTTCTTATCACTTCTAGCAGATGCATCAAAAACTACACGCAATTTTGTAGTAGTACTTTCTTTTCGCATAACTCCGTGATGAGGTAGATAAATTTTGAGTATATTATGATCATTTTGCAATTCATTTTTATTAATTTCACTCATATGCTCTAAATCTAAATATTCTTGCATAAAATTAACATACAATTGTTTAAATTCTGGATTTTTGTTTAATTTTCGTTCTAAATTATAAAAACGTTTTATAGCAATATCTTGTGTATCACCTATGTTTTTTAAATTGTCGCGGGTAGGCAACGAAACATGAAATCGTCCATTTTCATCACGTATATAGTTTGCACAAAATTCCTGTTCACATTCTAACTCCTCTTTAGTGAATTTTTTAGTAGTACATTCAGATTCTTCATCCAGTTTCCAAAAATTTTCTAATTGATCATTTAAATTAATTGCATGAAGTGATGTTAATAAATTGCATTGAGTATTATTAATTTTTGTATTTGTAAAAGGTATTTTACCTGCAACTATCCACCCCAGTTTAGTTTTTTGGAATATTGGTGAGCTGTTTGATAATTTTATTTGACCCACACAAAGCAAATCCCAGAATACTTCTACCCCCAACAAAATATCTATAGGTCCAGAAATATGAAAGTATGGATCGGCTAAAAATATTTTAGTAGGGATATTTATATTTTTTAAATTAATATTAGTTTGAGGAATATTGTGTGTTATTTGCTTTATTACTAACAATGTTAAATTTGTTTTATAATTGGTATTTAATGATTGTATTGTGGCAGTTACCTTGTTTGTAATATTCAAAACACCTTGACTTATTCCACATACTGGTAAATTAATATTATCAACCTTTAATTCTAATTTTCGACATAAATCTTGGGATATAAAACTGGATTGAGACCCTGCATCAAGTAGGGCTCGACATTGTACAGGTTTCCCATTACTGTCGAATATGTTAATTAATGCAGTGGATAAAAGTGTTTCATTTGGTATTTCTTGTGCTGAGCATGTTAGTGAAGTATAATTTGGTGTACTGTTGTCAAATTGAACTTGTATTACTTCATTACTATGAGTGGAATTGGAATCTGGATTGTTTCGTATATTATCAATTATGTTTGCATTTGGTATTGAATTGGTAGTAACATTTGTATGGATGCTTTTATCTGTATAATTATCGACAAGTGAATTTGTATTTGTATTGTGATTTGTATTTAATTTAGTATTGGTATTTCTATCGCTATTTGAATTTGTGCTAGAATGATTTTCTTCTAAATGTAAAAGGGTGTTGTGTTTTTTATTACATTTCTTGCAAGTACTTAATCTACACTGTTTAACCATATGGCCAGGTCTCAAACAGTTTGAACATAAATTCATTCTTTTCACTTGACTTATTCGTTTTTCTATTGGCAGGCTTAGAAATTTTTGACATTGGTTGTTAAAATGATTAGCGTGACAGAAACTGCAAATAATGTTTTGAGAATAATTTGTGATTCCAATATGAGAATAAGAACGAGAAGGTTCTTTCTTGTAATTTGTTCCCTGTGGCTTTAGAATATTAGTGTCTACCTTCTCCAGTATTTGGCAACGTCTTGCAAGAAAATGAGTAAACTTGTCCAATGTAGGAAACTCATTGCTTTCATTGGATGAAGCCCACTCTCTTCTTGAGCAAATATCTAATTTTTGAGTACAAATGAAGATTATAATTGTATCCCATGAGTCTACAGGCTGGCCTAATGATTTTAACGAACGAATATTTTTTTGAAGATCGTTAGAAAATTGACGCAGTGAAAAATGTGATTCCCGAGTTATAATTGGCAGTTCCAGGATGGATTGAATGTGTTTATCAACAATGAGTCGCTTATTTTCATATCTTTCACGTAGCAAGTCCCAAGCCACATCATAATTGTAATCAGTGACTTCAATGGACCTTATAACTTGGGCTGCTTCCCCCTTTAAGCAATTCTGTAAGTGATAAAATTTTTCTACTTTAGATAATTTAGTATTTGTATTCACCAATGCGTCAAATGTGTCAACAAAATTAAACCACAAGTCATAATCCCCCTTGAATACTGGTAAATCTAATGGTGGTAATTTTACATTGCATTTGGGACTGTTATTATGATTTGTTGCTAAAAGAGCATTTGCAGTGTTGGAATGATGAGAATCTAGTAAATATTTTGCCTCGCTAGTTGTAGAAAAATATAATTCTTCAAAAGATTCCCTTTCATGTTCGTCACTGTCAGTTAAAATTTCAATTTTAGTTTGAATTTGATTAAAATTTATCCAAGTTTCATCTAATTTTTGAAGTCGAATCTGTAATTGATTGAAATCTTTTGAAGTAGAAGCCTTAAATTTGATCAAAAATGTATGGAATCTAGTTAATTGGGACTTATATATGCCACGTTTTGTTATGAAAGTCTTTAATTGATTAGTGAACGAATTTTCTCTTTCTTCGTCTGACATTATAATAATTAATTTAACAGCAAAATGAATAGAAAGAAAATTAATAACAAACTTATCTTGTAATAATGCCTTCTCACAGTATCCTACCAATCTGTATCTCTAATGTATTGTAGTTTTCGTATGGTATTATAGTTTCTTCACTTTGCTCTTGTATCTTCTTGTATTTTGCTTGAATCCGGCCCGAAGGACCATAAATGTAGGAGTTTTACCTCCTTTGTATTATTCATGCTTTTAAATTCAATCTCTTGTATATTTTTACAAACTTTTTATTTTTTGAATTATTTATTTACAATTGAACTTTTTGTTATGGAGATTATAAATCACTTGGTAACATCAACGTGGATGCGCAGGCACTGGACCTGGATATGCTGCTGCAATCAATATGCATGCATGCTTGCATGTTTTAACTCCCAACACACCTTTTATCTTACAAAGCAAAATTTCAATCTCACTCACCCATAAACGCTCCAATACAAATGCAATGGCATCTTCAACCACCAGCAAAGTTTGTGTAGATGCGCTCGTTACCGTAAACCACTAACACTACAAACTACACAGTCCAGAGTTGGCAATCATCGGATCTCTTCTCCGAAGTTTACTTTTTATCAACATTCATGTGCGTTCAACCGTTTTTATCAAGCCAGCCGTTGGCCTTCCTCGTTGAGCAAAAACCGTCGACAGTGTAATCTAAGTTTAGAAACGCCCCACACACGCACAGAGTTGTTAATGCTTGTGTACACCGAAGACGGGTGTACTATGGAAAGTGCAGAGAGACGGTCGTTAGTCAAAGAAGGTTTGTTGTGATAATCTTGGTGGTTGACATGACGTCCTACATGTTTTTCGTAGATACGAAGACAATGCTTTCATTGATTTTAACATGTGTTCTTATTCTTGTTAAATTGTTTGTGAACGTTTAGCGTAATCAAAAAAAATAAATGACAGATTGATGTAGTACCTACTAATAAACTGTTTTAAGGTATTACGAGGACATATTGATATCTAGTAGACCTAGACATTCCAGTATATGATCACAAATATAATGTTTTATAAATAAACTTTCAAAATTTGGTATCCGGCAGTTCAATTGTGATAACACTGTGAATTTTTGAAAACGGCACGTCAAAGAAAAAGCTCAATTTTGATAAAATTTTGAAAGGATTACCGTACACAGAATTCTTTGCAAATACGCGGTGGAAATCTTATTAGGTCAGGTCATATTAACCATTATTAACCCCTTCAGACCCCATGAGCATAATTAGGCACAAATTTTTTTATTTTTCTTTATTGTGTCAGCAATGTATTATATTCAATGGGTGGCATTGTTTTTCGCGATCAAATGATCGGATTATGTCGCACTTACATTCGTTCGAAAACGTGGACACTTTTAGTTTATAGGCGAAAGTGCATCGTCTAGAGATTCCAAAAAGCTTCCAGATGGGTCTCTTGGATTTTCGTCTACATTTGGAAGAATCTAGTGAAAGTGGGTTAGCCACTACATGTTCAAAAATGTCTGTCCAAGTTTTATAAATCACTAATTACAATATTTGGAATCAATTCCCATCATAATTAAAGTCTAATGAAACAAAAATTCTTCCAATATGCTTCATTTATCTTGAAATCGAAGCGTAACTCAACCGCTCGAAATCAAACGATGAATAATAATAATCTCATTACGGGAGGGCCTTATGGTTCTTCACAGTCCGGTGGGCACAATTTTTTTTGACATGCTCCGGTACACACAGGGCATACGTTACCGTGAAGTGACCGGTATAAAAGCGAGTGTGCTTTGTTAATTTTAAAAAATGCGGGTTTTAACGAGAGATAAAAACGGTTGAAATGGACTGCCAGCCAACTAGTTATTGTTGGATGAATCATGCTTGCTTTGCATTTGCAAATTATAAGCTATGCTAGTTAATGTCGTAATGTTATACATCTTCTTTGAAAAGTTAAACCTGCAATATGTGTAATTTGGTGGAATTGAAACCAAACATTTACATTCATTACACCGGTATTTCTCACTACTTCAATTTTCTTTAATAAAGAATACTCCTACAACTTTGTTATCTACGATACCAGACCAAACGCTGATTTTCTCTTAGTATTGCGTGTGGTCGTCTCTCATCCAATGAAGGTTTACCACATACCAATAACGATACAGTGTTTACTTCTCCATTTAAGTGGAAGCTAGAAATTTTGGTCCTCAAAGCACGTCATTTTATAAGGATATTATTAATTTACAAGTAATATTTTGAAAACTACCGTCTTTCCAGTATTTAAGTCTGATAGTTTTTGTTTAGATCCTGAGCATTTAGAACTGATGGCCTACCACTCTTTCGAAAATCTCGTACGTATGTGGACAATTTAGAGAAATTTTTGCTCAGTCTTATTTACTGTTGATGGCAAAATTGATGGCCAATCAGGATAAATTATATTTAATAAATTGCATACATTTTGTTGCCTTCGGGGTATAACTAAACATTATCAGAACTTCTATCCTCGTCTCAGTAAATCATGTTTTAACAATTTTAAGAATATTACAATTTAAACACTCTTTAAAGAACCATAACAAACTACTGAAATGCATTAGAAGTTCTTAAAATATTAAAAAAAGAGGAACACAGTTAATATTAGCGAAATAAATACATTACAAAATGCACTTTACGTTTCATCCCACGTCAAAAAGTTATAGTTATTTATGAAGTAACAGGAAGATTTTAAGTGTTTTTTTTGCTCATTAAATTAATAACTCAATGTAAGTATTGATTCTCGATATTATGATATTTCAATATACTTAATTTAATTAATTTTTTTAATTAATTTAATTTCTTAAAACGACCGTTGAGTTTAGGTAAAGGATATGCTACATAAAATGCTTGGAAGTTTACCAGAAATCAGAAAATAAAAAATGAGAGGTTTCTAGTATAACAAATAAGTTGATATCTTCCTAGCATTTTTGGAATCACTCTGTATAATCAACTTTCTTCTAAAAAAATGCGCGACTAAAAATAAAATTAACGTGCTAGAGCATTTAAAAAAAATGTATGTCACTTAATACTTCTTGAATTTATTGGATTTATTCTTTACGACCACACTCTAATAACTGAATCAAAGTACATTTAATACTAAATCAGACCACAAACCCGTTTGTTTCAAGCAAGACAATTAAATAATCTCTTTACATAATTCCTGTGTGACTTACTTTTTAATATTACTTAGTTGGTCTAACCAAATAGTTTGTCCATGACTATCCAACGAATACAGAAAATGCCCTCCTATAACAAGCATAAAAAATATATAAAAATATCATTATGGGTGATATCGGCCATACTTTCCATGTCACTTACAACCAGCATCGGCAAAAACACTACACTTTAAAACCACGTATGTAACATATTTGAAATTTAAGTGATAAATGTTAAGACAATACAGAAACATGAAACTCACCACGACTGAGCACTGCATCATGCAGATCTGACAGGATCTTCCTGTAAAAAAAGAAATAAAGCAGTTGAAAACTCTATTACAACGAATTACCACTACAAATGGGGATGGAAGTGCAAGATTGTTGTTCATCTAATTAATATCGTTAATATCTAAAAATAATTGACTCTGCTGGATTTCGTGTTGGTTGAATATTTAGAGGTAAATATGATATATTTTTAAGATGCCTGGATATTGAATTTCGTTATTAGACCGCGGCATTTTGAAATTTTCTCGTGCGGATTCAGTCAAAATTATATATCCATAACCGAAAGAAAAACTAGGCTTGACTCAAAATACACAAAACACTTCCCTGAAAACAAGGCAGAGAGGACAAAAAAAGGGACAAGCAGAATTAAAATCTGGAGAAGATCGTAAGTACAGAAGCGCAGTTTTTGACTTGCAACAAATCAAGTATATTATAGTAATAAGCTTGCTAATTACAACTTTATAATATATATGTATATAACTTCTACAAATTTTCCTGAATTAAAAGAAGTAGTGCATATTTCTAAGCAGGATGACATAAGTTACTATACTTTAATACTAGAAAAAGTTAAATTAGCACGAGACCTTTACTTCAAATGCTTGTTTTATAATTATAACGAATGTTGTGAGACTGAAGGTTTTGATATTTACGGGCACATTATATTATCATGAGAAGTGCCAATTAGTGGCGGTAACAAAATAAAAATGATACCTGAATATATCTTGTGTAAATTACCCGTAATACATAATTCATTTAATTATTGGTTTTAAAAACGAAGACTTCTTAATAATTCTTAATTCTTTACGAATTAAAGTTTGATCTCAAGTATTTGGCAGATAATAAAAATAATAATAATAAATTGCCTTTATTGACCAGCAAGAAAATCAAAGAAAAATGAAGTTTATAAAGTAAACAATTACTGTTCTAGGGCGAAGTTCAGTCTGCCACAACCGTGAAGCAGCAGCAGCCTGCTTTCCCACTTAACGCTACCTATATGCACACAAAAGGATAGATTATTCCAATCAAATTAGATTTAAGAAATGTCGTAAAAGTTATTTTGCAGACATATACGATACGACACACTTTAAAAAACTGCGCTTGTGACTAGTCTTTTGTCCTGGTTATAAAAAATTTATTGTTCTACTTACAGTGATCAGCCGTATTCCAAAACACGAATCCGCAATATGATTTCTTACTGCACAACACTTCACACGAATAACAAACGCAAAATCTAATCAATCATCACTAATTTGCAAGGAATGCATACGTTATAAACTGAATTCCGCTACACACTACGCTCGACTATCACCCGATAACTAAACTGGACGAAAACGAGTAATTGTTTCACTGCCACCTTGGATTCTTGAGTTTTTTTGATACGGTAAAAAACCGAAGCGCTTTTTACGCAACTAGTTTTTCGGCTCGTACACGGGAAAATAGAGTGGAATGCAGTTTTTTTTGCAGCGCAAAAAGTGTTGTCACATGTCGTCGCATTTAAGAAACCATAGCTTTGATTCCTCACTATTTGGTAATAAAGACTACACCATTTATTCATCACTGTCACTCATATATTCTTTTAAATCGTCATTGTAATACAAGAATATCCCAGGCACGTACAAATTTTGGGGCAATCCCAGCTCCGTGAATCTATCCCTCTCATCAGGAATCTCATTCTCTTCCATGGTCTTGCTAGGGTCCATCGTCCTGTCACAGTACCTCCACGTGTAACTCTGTGGATTGCTGCAGAACATGGAGTACCTCTCCATTATCCTACTAAATGTGTCTTCACAACAAACGTTCATGGACACCTCTTTCCTAATCAAAGAATTGATGATTCTTATGGGCCGCACCCTCTTGGTAAGCGGCCCGATTACGTATTGATCGTCCTTCCACCAAGGAGGGTGGTCCAGAGGTTTCCAGTTCACAGTGGGCACTTGCGGTAAAACATCTGGTATTCTTCCATGGGGGCAGTAAGGAACGTGGGCACCGGTGAGTGGATGGATGTAATATCTTATATCGCCGGTTCTGTCATCGAACCAGTTGCTGATGTCCTTGCCGGCGTGAGCTATCAACGGCTTTATGCAATCCTGACCTTCGTATTGCTTGATTATCGGGGTGACGTCAAAGACTTTGCCCAAGAGGGAGACCCAGCAGTCATCTGGTTGGTCGTGGACCACTACCTCGAAAGGAGCCACGTAGGGCTTGGGGATTCGGCCACTTCTTTCGGGGTACATTGCTTTAGATGTAGATCAAAGGTGAAATACAATTACGAGCTCATCCATTTAGGTTTCTAGTTTTGGCCAAAAAATTCAGCTCACGCAATGACAATGGCTGCATTAATTAACGACAAATGTGACAGATCTGCCATTAATTGACTAAACGTTTCTGCAAATATCTTATTTTAGTATAAAGTATAAGTATTTATGTCTGCATATTTATTGAGAAAGGCAAAGAGTTAACAAATAATGACTTTTGTCATAATTAACGAATTCCATTAGGGTTATTCTGTGATGGTTCTGTGCAATTATTTATTAATTAATTATATTATGGTTGGTAAGAGAGAAAACTGTAATGTTCCAAACAGTTCATTTGTATATTTTTGTACAATCTTACGTTCTATTACACACAGGGTGAGCCTTTTCAGTATTAAACAAAGGGATTTTGGAAACTAGCACCTTTTAAATTGTTGCAAAAGTGAATGGCTTAGGTACTAGATATTTTGAAAGAACCAAATTTTGGCGGTATCTTTTCCTCTAACACTAACGTCTCTATTTTTAATTTGCAAAATGGAAAGAAATTATCTGTTTTAAGACATCATTTTCAACCACGTTTGATTTTACACTATTTATATAAAATTAAAAATTGTGACGTTATAGGAATAAAAGAAAATTCATACCTAAGAATGTAATCAAGCTTCTCAGTGTTAATCAGTAAATGGATAAGGTGTAAATATTATACGTATAACAAGCTGTGATCTGATTAATAAGTTATGAGATTGAATACTACGTAAGTGTATTACTGGTTGTCTTTTTATACACTTTTTCGCCCTTTTCGACGTTTTATTCGTCTGGAAACGGAGTATTACAATGAATTAATCGCAGAAAATCGAATTAATTTAATAATCACACAACTCCACAATGTGGCAACACCGTCTAGCGTATGTTATTGCGCAAACGAACTACTCCACTGGAACTACTCCAAACTGTCAGCCATAAGCCCGCGCACTGATTTCAAAACGTAGTGACATAACCTATTAAATTGTTCCACTAAATTAATCGTCTAAGGTATATTAATACCTAGAAATGCAATACATACTAACCTCCGATTTATTGTAGAAGACATTGGTAATGTCTACGCCTGCGAAGTCCAGCGGAGGCATTCGCAGCAGTCTGTTAACCCCTTACAAACGAGTGGGTTTGTCCCGTAAAGTCAGAACGCCTTTATCCCATTCTAAGCCTGTGGTTGCCCCTTCACCAAGTGAAGCTCAAGAAGTGAAAAGTGCAGGGCAGAATGTCAGCACTGCAGTTTTGACTGAAGAAACGACTCCGGTGAACTATAAAGCGGGTTCGAGAAAACGGCACAAGTCAACTCCGATTCAAGGAGCGGGAGACAAAGCTACGGTTAGTGCAGTGGCTGCAAATATTAGAAAGTGTCTTGCTTTAGGTGATAGTACAGCAAGTATTAATAATTCTTCAAATGTGTCCGATACAAGCTGTACAGAAAAGATAGAATCTGAAGAAGAGGATTTTGTGGTGAAAAAACCAGCAAAAAGGATTAAGAAAACTGTTTGTTCGACTGATGAATCTATGAATGATACCACTAGTAAAGAAAATATAGTGGACAACAAAAATATTAAGCAAGAAAGTAAGAAAGTCGAAAAGAAGTTCAGAAAAAGGATACTATCCATGAAGAAATCGTGTGATGCAGTTTCAACACAGGGGTCCGAGATAGAATTCATGCCAACGTTTACGAGTAGTCAGAAAAGTGTATCAGAATTGCCATTTAACTTGGAAAAATTGCCTTTATTGTATGAAGAACCCCTTACAGCGCAATCTGACCTCATACCAGAAGATGATTTTGTAGCCTCTCCCAAAAATAATATGAGACGGAAGTCCACTGCGAATGGTCTGACTGAATATAGTGTTGTTCTCGATCGATTGCCGTTACTTTCAAGCAAGGAGATTGATGATTTTGAAGATTCCAAAGGAGTCATCGATTACAGAAAGGAAATAAATATGCTCAAAGAGCAAATTGAACGTAAGGAAAAGGTGCTTTCAGATCTGAAACGTGCAGAATCGTACCAAAAAAAGCACGACATGGAAAATTTGAAAATGTTGAGGGAGATGTGGAAATCTGGTTGTATGAAGGGACTATATGACCTTCTTCCCCATGTTCAGGCGCATGGACCTATTGATATGGGTCAGTTGTTGCGGAAACTAAACATTCCGAATCATTTAATTTCTTGTACAGAAAATGGAGAATTAAGATAGTGTGTTCATTAATTTATCAATAAATGTTTATTTGTGTGTTTATTACTACAGTTCGAGTATAAAAAAGGTCAAAATGCAATAAAAACAAATAAAAAGATCACAAAAAAAATAAATATTTTCCAAAAGACAGTCTAAGTGGCTGTTGTTTGAGGGGTTGTCCTCGTATTAGCATTGGAATTCTCTCGCTGCAGTGTAGACCTATGGGCTACCCTTATGGCCCTCTCTTCCCTCAGGGATCTCAAAAAGTTGTAATACAACACAACTCCGACAATCTAAAACAGTTTCATTGGATAAGATCGTTATAAAAACTGTGTAAATATAACAATAATAGACGTTCTAAATTTTTCTAGTTTCGTTGTTAACTATTACTAACCATCGATTTAATTTAGCAACTTACCTGAGCAATTCCCACCACAAACCCTAAAATAGTCGCCTCCACCATCAGCATCTGCACGTATCTGATTAGGGGCTGTTTGCATCCCTGATTAAAAATCTCGGGACAGGTAGAATTAGACACTACATCCTGATTACAACAAGAAAGAGGAATGGAAGCCTTTTTGGAATAGTCCCCTGGTCCCTTAATGCCGCAACATTTTAACTGCAAAAGAAAAAAAAGTTGCTTGACAGCGGTGGGATTCGAACCCACGCCCTTTCGGACTGGTGCCTAAAACCAGCGCCTTAGACCGCTCGGCCACGCTGCCTCACATCAGGTCGAACTCGTACGCGCGGTTTTCAACTCACCTTCGACTGCAGCCGTACCCAATCTTTTTTATCGTAATCACTGGCCAATAAACCCTCGAAAGATTCGCTCATCAGATTAACTGATTCCGAATCTACTTCGTTCCATAAAGTCAAAGCCCATATTCCCACTATTACTTCGGCGATTACTAACACAACACTTGCTGCTATGAACTAAAAATACCTGCATTTTTAAATCGGAATGCAGGTGTAAAAACAAACTTTACCAGAATAATGTGGAAGTCGTGTTCTCTTGTTGGCCCCTTTACTCCTAGCCAAGTCAAAAACATGTGCACGAATCCCAGTAAGAACAAAACTATGAACGGGCCTATTGTGGCTGATGGTGCAAATTTAAAATGTACGAATAGTTTGAATGTAAGAACAACCGAGAATCCGATCAACAGGGCCCCACAAAGCTAAAAAACACGTCAATTGTTCTTTGAATGCAGGTCATCATCCACTCTACTTACAAACAATAACGCGGAATATATCAAACACAATATCTCCTTTAACCGCAACGAAGCCATAGTTTTAGTTCATTAAGATCGCGTAAAGTTAACCTTTACAGTCAATAAATTATGCTTTACTGTTTGTGTACACCACGAATAGAAACACCGACGGTTGCAGGTAGGGACAAGTAACAGTAAAAGAGGGGAATCGCTCTTTTAACTCGAGATGTTAGAGCTACTCCGCTAGCGCGAGGACCGTGAGATCATGTTTCAATAATAATTTCATGATTCGTAATGTAATAATGCGCTAATTTCGACTTTGCCGATGCTAATCGCATGAATGGCAGAACAGTTCTGCCGCATAATTTCAGTTCTAAATCTGTTCGCAATACAAAATTAGCCCGTCGGCCAATGCCAATGAAAAACTCATAATCGCAGTGTTCTAAAAATTCGTCATAAATGCCTCAATCAATCTTTATAGTATTATTTGTGTGTGCGACTAGAAATAATCAGTTTATTAAGTGTTCTTACAATAAAATGTTTTCAAATATATTTTTGTAATGTCTCTTTCTTTGGTATTACTTAATTTATTTTATTATACATTTAATTTTCTACTGAATCATCAAACATTGAAACAAAACGCGTTGTAAAAGAATATTTGCCGCCAATTTTTTTTAAGTTGGCAGTCATGTATGGGTTTTAAGCAGAAAGCAGTTAGTGCCACTACACTTTCAGCTGTCGTTAAAACTAACCTACAAATATGTTTGGATTTTGAGAGTTGTACAGAAAAGTTAGTCCAATTTTCAAATGCTATGGACGATATAATCGAGATTTACGATTCAGATTCAAATGATTGCACTGTAACTAGTAAGTATTAAATCATTCATTCAATTTTTTTAGGTTACGTTTAAAGCCCCAAACGCTGTTCGTTTGTTTTGTGCTCAATTTTGCTTCTACTCATGTTTGTGTGTTGTTTAAGGCCACAATACCTCTGGCGTGAAGCGCAAGCTAGAAGAAGACAGTGACAGTTACTCTGACACCGAGTACAGTAGTGATGACGATCACGGTCGGTTACTAAACGTTGAACCCATACTGGTTGATGATTCGGAGAGTGAAACGGAATGCGAATGCGACGAGTGGGACAATGATTGTGAGGTCTGTGAGGTGATACCGAAAACAGACCCGCTCCATGGATGTAAGTACTGGAAATAGTCGAATATTTGAGTTGTAACGGTCTGTTTCTAGTTTTTTTAATGCCGACATGCGTGAACGACCCCGAACTACAACCAAAAAGCCTCCCGAAAGATGTACCTGAGCTTCGCACCACTCTCGAGGACGAGAAGTTCGTTTCGGAGTTTCGAAGCGCGTTCAATGGCAAACACCAGTTCGGCTCCAATAACGTGGAGTTCGTAACGAATCCGTTCAGAGTTTGTGTTGTGAAGGACTTTTTGGAAGACAGTTCGTTTCTAGTGAACATCCGCGAGGAATTCAACGATGTGAAGTGGCACAAACGAAACCTTGATCTGTACGAATTTTTCCAATCTGACGACTTGAAGCACGTTAATGATCTCAAGCACATAAAGGCGGTCCATGGGTTCCTGCGCACTAAAGTATTGGCTTGGGTAGGAACCTACTGTCAACACTTTTTATCTTCGTCACTGTTTTTTTTTTCATTGTTTTGCAGATTTCAAAGCTAACTGGATACAGTTTGACACATGTGTCTGCCACATGTAGCTTGTATTCTGATACCGATTATTTATTGGTTCATGACGATAGGCAAGATGATAGGATGGTTGCCTATGTCATGTATTTCACAGGAAAGGACGACTGGAATCCTAAGCATGGTGGGGCTCTTCAGTTGTTTTCAAAAGACAGCAATGGGCAGCCTCTGGACGCTGTTAGAGACGTTTTTCCTGCGAATAACCAGCTGGTTTTCTTTCCTGTTACTAACGATTCCTATCATCAGGTATATTTTTAACATTTCTTAGCCGTTATTAAATAAAATAATTATTTAAAATCAGTTTGTGTGGGACTTGAGATTCAGGTTTACATTTTTTCTTGAAAACTATACTAATTATGCTAAATATGTTTCTGGAAAACTGCGAATTAGAAAATTTTACCCCAAATTTGTTATTCATACATTAGTATTACGTGAAAAATTAAGGAATTACGAGCAAGAAAACGAAAAGAGAAAATTTGAAGCTGTTTGTGTCTAATTTGGAATTGCTATTCTAAGGTTAATGCGTTTGTCATGACATATTTCTAAAATTAGTTTCAGTAGAGTTATAGAGCACAAAATTTTATCAATTTTGATATCAAACATACTATATATCATACTTAACATGCTGTTTGTAGAAGCTCTTGTTGGACTTTTAAATTTTTGGCGATTTCTCGAAAACTATAGTAGCTACGCTAAAAATATTTTCAGAATATGCTTAATTAGACAATTCTACCCCAACTTGGTTACTCATATGTTGGTATTTGATAAAAAAATAAGGAAATAATGACAAGAAAACAAAAAGAGAAAATTTGGATATGATCTGAAATTCCTGTTTTAAGGTTATTTTATGTTTATGTGACCTATTTCTAAAATTAGTGTGAATAGAGTTATAGAGCACAAAATTTTATTAATTTTGATATCAAACAAGCTATATATCGGACTTAAAATTTTGTTTTTATAATATTTTGTCAGTGTTTTTATTTTTTGTCGATTTCTTGAAAATTAAAGTAGCTACGCTAAAAATGTATCCATAATATGGTTAATTAGAAAATTCTACCCCAACTTGGTTACTCATATGTCAGTATTTAGTAAAAAAATAAGGAAATAGTGGCAAGAAAAGGAAAAGAGAAAATTAAAGATGTTTGTTTGTCTCTGATTTGGAATTGCAGTTTTTTTTTCGCAATTGTCACAGCAAATTAGTAAATCAATTTGCATAGAATTATAGAATACTGAATTCTACTAATTTTGATACCAAACACACTATACATCTGACTTAAAATGTTGTTTGTAGAGCTTTTTATAGAAATTTTGCATTACGTTGTCATTTTTCGCAAACTAGGTTAGATATCAGAATCCTGGAAATTTGAAGATATTCATATTTACTAATTTATAAGGTAGATTACGTTTATTTTAATAAAACCTGTTTTTATAGTGTGGTGGACTCCAAACTATGTTGAAATCACTATTAACTTTTCATTTTTTTGTCATAACTGTCAAGGTATCCGAGATAACCTGCAAAAACGACTGCAGGATGAGCATCAACGGCTGGTTCCATGTGTCCACACCTCCCGTATTCGAGATTCCTCCATTTATCCCTCCCAGCGAAGGCGTGTACGGAACCAAAGCCATAATGCAACAGAGCATTGACATAGACCTCGACACCTGGATATCTCCCTACTACTTGAACCCTCCCGCCGTGCGAGAGATCCAGGGTCAAATGGAGGAGGATTCGGAGATATCGTTGAGGAAGTACTTCAAAGACGAGCCCTTCAACGAGGTTCTCGAGTGTTTGCGGTACGAGGGGGTGAAGTGGAAGAGGGTGAGTCCCCCGAGCCGCAGATGGTACGAGGTGCTGGTGGAGGACCATTTACCGCACGTGCTGGACAGGTTTTTGAAGCTGTTCCGATCTAGCGCCATGTTCTCCCTCCTTTCCAAGTACACCGAGTTGGAACTGAGGACGGATAAGGCTTCGATGAAGTACGAATTGCAAAGATGGACGCCTGGATGTTATTCGGTGAGTAAAATTTGCTGTTTTTTTGAAAATCAGAGGATCTACAGAATCAGTGGTGTAGGTGGCACCTGTTTAAAAACCGCTTTTTATCCTGCTGGCTCCATTTTTAATTCTAAATCACTTACATGGCAACTATTTCCAAAATTTCTTGCAGATCCTAACCGATTACGATTGGCAGCAGAAGGAACTGGACGTGATCATCTACTTGGGATGCTCACGCAGTTCATCAGTCGTCGGAGGGCAGACACTGTATGTGTCCACTGACGAACAAATCCAGTCGGCCCTGATAACATTAGAACCCCAAGAAAACAACCTAAACATAGTCTTCAGGGACACGGCTAGGATAACAAAGTATGTGAGTAAGCAGAGTATGTGCAAGTGTTTCTATATGTTGGTCTGTTCATATTCAGAGTAATTTTTCAAATAAAGTTGTGACATTTTGGAGAGTTTTTGTTTTTATGGCATCGGTTCATCGCTGGGTTGCAGGGGAACCTCCATCTTGACGACGAATGCTCTGCCGTAGTAGAGAACTGCTGTCTCTTTGAAACGTACTTTTTTTGTGTCTCCGTGCATCTGGGCTGGAATTGACATATCTTTAGCTGGAAAAACAAAAACGATGAAGCACTTACCGCTTTTTGGGGCTTTAAATCTCATACAAGAAGCACTTCTGATTTGAGAAGCCGTGGTTAGAAGTTGTTTGGCGAGCGGCCTTTTTTGTTGACGTAATTCTGGTGTCCTGATACTCAAAACACCCATTAGGTGGCAGTAAAATCGGAAGGCGTTGTATAATCCACTGGAAATTTACATATTTTTTGATTAGTAGTTTAAAAAGTGACACTTTGACAAACAAAAGTGACTGTCACACAAAAAAGAGAGACTATTTTCATAGCAAACATCAGAACCAAGATATCTTGATCAGAACCATATTAACTAGCGCCAGTTCGGCAGGAAATTTGAATTTGAGCCCTTGCTAGTATTTTGTTTTTGCAGTACTTGGGCAATATTATGATAAATGTGATTGTATAACATCTGTATATAATTCAACAAAATTACATCTAAAATTACCACAAATCTATAGGCAACTGCTAAATGTAGATACTTTCATACAAAAAAATTCACGAGTCTGGGGGAATACCCAGTCACCCCTCCTTTCCTCTCTCTTTGGCCCTGCCAGTACGGGTTCTGGCCGTAAAAGGCTATGAATTATTTATGTGATTAAAGGATATTTGAACTTGAAAGTTCAACGTGAGAAAGACAGGTAAGTTTGGTTTAATTTTGTACCTTACAAGGGCATGATTAGGTATGACCTAATCAGATGGCGTCATTACTCTGTAGCCATTTGTGTTTCTTCGGTTGGTAGGCTTAGTTAGTTGTTTTTTTTTATTAATAAATGTTGAAATGTAAAATCCCTGTTGCCAACTGTCAACTTAGTGACATTCGTTATTACATGTTTTCCGGGGTTGGTTCCACAATTTTATTTCTAACAGAAAAGGCGCCAAATTTAAAATGTTACCCCACACATTCAAATTTAAACAGGTTTGTAGTGACTTTATCGTTTATTTGTTCCCAAAATTCTTATATAATAATATTAACATCCGTAAATTCCTATGAACTATCCATAATAAAATACAAAGCTTTTCAGAAAGGTCCATAAAAAAGTTTCCATGTTATAAATTTACGCGATATATTTACAAAAACATGACCGAATCTGGAATACTAATCAGACCTTCCCACTAAAAATAACACTTATTAACAAACTCTGGTAATAAAAACATCTAGTGGACTATAAGATCAGTCTTTCAATAGTTCCCCCTGACCATCACAGCCAATTTCAGAAACAAAGTTTCCCCCACATCTCGTCAGTTCCAGTTGCCACCGTTCTTGATCCCGAAACTCGGTTGAAAGTTAACGTTTATAGTCACTGGATGGAGCACTACATTATGGACGCCGGGAATCACTTCGAGCAAATCGTAATTGTGCAAGTAGGGCAGAAGAGCCTTGTAATCTATGGTTAGCGGCACGTAGAACGATCCCTTCGCGTGCAGAACAAAAACTGGCACGCTGAAGTTGGTTTTTATGTCCAACGTACCTATCGACGAGTGGTGCGGGGTCTTTACGCCGTTCGTGAAGCCGCGGTCTATAGAAGGTGCCGAATCGCTCTTGGGGTTGCCTGATACTGAACTTTCCGATGGCGAATTGCGGTGGTTGTGCTCACTCTCCGAAGAGTTTCTTGTGTATGGTTCGCTGCTTGGTGGCGAGCTATGGCTGGAACTAAAAAAGGAGTTAGTACTTTCAATTTAATGCTGTATAGCCTATCACTAATTGTACAATTTACAAAAGTTCACTACTACAAATATCGAGATTTGATACTGTCAGGGTGTAAATGTGAAGGCCTGGGTTCAAATTCCCGTCAGACATAATTTTTTTTTTATTAAAAAATTATTTAAAACTTGTAGTATTTCAATATTAAAACTGTTACAACAGAAATCGAAATCTAAATAATTTATTTGTGCTAGAGAAAAATTTTTGACAAAGCTTCCAACATTTTCTCACTTCAAAATCACTCAGCAGCTAAAGTTTGTGATGTATGAACCAAATAACCAAGCAAATGTTTACTCTATAGTTAAATCAACTCACCTATGATTTTCTAAGCTGGTAATGGAATTCCTCCTGCAATTATCAACTTTCTGTCTTTTCGCTGATCTCTCGACAGCATTCAGGTCCTGGTTAAACCGCAACTTTATGTCCGTCTTGTATTTATAAGACACCCCATTTCCATCTGTATGTTTCTCACACATTTCCGATTCAGAATTGTTTCTGGTCCGTCCGTTGCACATCGTGTTGTTGTTGTTGTTGACTTCCGGATCACACCTAAAAGCCAAACATCAAATGATTGTCCATACAGAGTTAAATATTCCAGTCGGTGTAACTTCTGAAGACGCCCATTCGGCGAAACGTCACCAAACAGTTACAAACAACGAATATTCCACTCAGAATAGTTAAGAGCAGTGATTTTGAACAGAGTCTGTATATTGTCATTACCTAGCGCTTGTGTAGTCTTTGGGTTGCAGTTGGGGACTTATGTCTACGATGTCCCTGTTGTGGAGAGCCACCAGGGTGGTTGCTGGTGGTGGTTGGACTGGAGCAGCCCTTGATAAGGAGTCGCAATGCTTTTGTAGGTGGTTTAGTAGGCGAACACATATGGCTTCACGGGGAAAGTGGCCCTCTACTTCTACCATGAATCTCATCGTTTCTGACATGCATTCTTGATAGCCCAAGCTGCAAGACAAAGTCTTTGTTAGCGTGTGAAGCCAATGCGAGTAATAAAGGCACAATAAACATAAAATATGAAGACTTTTGCAGCGTGTAATAACAATCTATGATTGAAATACGAGACAGATTCGTACAGGGTCGTTTAAGACATTTCGAACAAGAAGAATCTTTTATTTACAGTTGTACTTTGCTACAATTGTATTTCATTTCTTCATATAATCACCGGTCACTTCTAAGCAATGCATAAAAGTTCTCAGTCTTGGAACTGAACCAGTTCATATCAGATCCGCGTCGTTCTCGAAGCGTTGTCTAGCAAGTCACTGTTTGAAGCGTAAGAAGAGGGAATAGTCGTTAGGTACAAGGTCGGGACCGTAAGGAGGGTAATCGAAAAGTTCACAACGAAAATCGTGAATCTTTTCCTTAGTTTTGGCATCGGTGTGAGAAAGAGCATTTTCGTGAAAGAGGACATTTTCCCGCGCTTGAAAATTTCGAAAGCAGCATCATTGCTGGCAAATGAAGCTACAATTGTAGTAAATTCTTAGCGGTGCGTTAATTTTGGCGGGCAGTGTTTGAAATACTTTCTCGTACTGTATTTAAATGCTTCAGTATTTGAATACTTTAAATACTTTTGAATATACTGAAATACTTTTGAAAAGTATTTTGTGCAGCTCTGGTTCTATCGAACTTGTACTTTGACAAATAGTGAAGTCACTCAGTCGTGTCGAAGCGTATTCATATGCACATCATCAGTTGTACTACACGCAAACAATTTTTTAAATACTAATTCAGTAGAATTGACGGCCTTGTAACTGGGAAGTCGGCATTATCGCAGATAAATAAAGTATTTACGCAAACGATAAACTCGCAAATCACGTGCGATTCCACACAAATATACTTAATACTTTCGAGTCAAGTGGTGCAGAATATTGATATGGAGGACTGACAAATAACTATGTCTGCTGTCTCATCGCTTTTAATATTAGGATAGAATGAAGATTCAAGCATAATTCATCATGAAGATCGTTCGAGCGGGGCAGAATTTAGAGATTCTTGAGGATGATTGAATCTTGTTTACAAATAATGGTTACTTTTTTAGTCAGAAAGTTGAATAACTGAAAAATTTACAAAAAGCTGTTTATAATCTAAGGAACGTGATAAATGATGCCCAATTCTTAGTATCAGATTATGAAACAAACGAATTTTACTACCCGATAAAACTCCTTTAAATACTTCTCGTAAACCACTTAATCCCATGTAAGTAATTGAGATAGCACAACGTGGCGTGACACTATGGTTACTGGAAAGCACGTATGAATGAAGAGCTAATTTGCAAAAATAGTGATATAAGATACAAATCGGTATAAATTCGATTCTTCTATAAGCTGATCTATTGTTCATGAATCATGCAAAGTTGGTCTCATTGTGTAGACAACGAGTTTTGTATCTTTATAAAAGTCAAACCGACAAATGACAAGTTCATTTTTTTAAACAAAACCGTCTAAAATCTATCTAACCCGTGTCCGGCGATGTTTTTAATCCTCAGTGACGTCCATATATCAATCACAATGCGATCATGTCATTCTGCAGTTATCGCAAAGCGAAAGTTCAACGTATACAAGTCCCCTTTCACGAAAAAATAAGTCTATTGTCAGCTGTTTGGTTTAGTATGACGACAGCATTTACCACACGAGGAATAATTATCCATAGAGATCATTAACTTGTGAACGAGTTTTACACTAGCGTAAAAAAATTGCTGAGAACATTCGCGTTCATTGACGGTATCGCATGACATCGGTGTTGCTGAATTTCAGTGTTAATATACTTTGAGCTAAGCAAAAAAAATTCTAGAATAGTTATGCAAGAAATGACGCAAATGCACAATTAAATGATTCAAAAATTAGTCGGTACACATAAAAGCATTTGAAAGTTTCCTGTGTTATTTTTCTACATAATATCTCTGAACATCAATGGATTTATCTTTGAAATTAAGAGATTGTGTTCTTTTTTAATTTAGCCAATATCACATCTACTTTTTGATGTTTTCTTCTTAATGGCAACCAATCAATTTTTCTATGAATTTGTACTGCTTTTATGTATCCTTGAAATGGCCTGCTGCTTATTCTGCATTGTTTACGAAAAAATTACCAAAAAAGTGCATATTTACGGAGCATACTTAACCTGTAGTATCCTATAATAAACAGCCCCTTAAGAATTATAAAGAACCTTCTAAATTCAATAAAACATCCAGGCGTGTGCCATTCTAATCTAAACAAACATACTACCCACCAAAAACATCAATACATCAAGCAACACAGTTTTTCCAACTTTCAACTTTACGCAGGCTAAAATTAAATCGGAAAACACTCATCCACGAGGACAAAAACTCAAACAGTAGTAAAAGCCATTCAACACGCGCTTTGCACATAAAAAAATAAGACGAGTTTACTTTACCGATAGTGTTCTGAGGGATTTCCGTGTTCCTGTTGCAGGTACTTCATGTGCTTGATGGCCATCTCTATTATTTCAGTTTTTTCAATCCTGCCTCGACCCTTTTTCAAGTATTCTGTCGGTATGAGACGGGATAGATCGGCCAGGCAGTTGTTCATGCGGTCTCTTCTACGTTTTTCTATTATCCTGTGCGACATAGGGTCTTGCTGAAAAGATACAACAGTAAAAGAAAAACAATTAACTTAAAAGTTATTAAGGGCGACTTCAAAGCTATGTCGGATATCACTGCACAGGCAAATTTGTTAAATAAGAGAAACAGTAGGTACATGTGCGTCCAGAAAAATTAAAAAATATACAGAAAAACAAAAAAAATACTAAAACTTTTGATTTGCAATAGCAATAGCAATACCATGGTTATCTGATATTACAGACCGATTTTTGGCATCACATAAGGAAGGTTTTGAAAATTGATTTTCATTCGACAAAAGATGAAATMCTAATATATGGCACCGGCGATACTAATAACCAAGATGTCCTGAAAAATGTAATAAAATACCCCGTACAATAAAACCTGTMGATAAAGAAACTTTTGGAAATATTTGCCCATTAGGAGAATCTTCAACTAAATTTCTAAAATTTGAGAGAGAAACGTGTGTCTGTCAAGTCCGGAAAAAATTTTAAAAGCAAGCAACATTCTAGTATTCTGCGTAAATCCTAGTCAATAATTTCCTGAAATTATTTCATACTTTATGATGCGTATTACACGATAATATGACCGAGGAACAAAGTTGCAAATAGTTCTTGTTATTAATGCGCAAAAAATTATTTATACACGTGCGGTTTTTTCTGCTCACTAAACAGGCAAAACAAGATGACTAGATCCATTCTTGTATGCAGTAAACATCTCGCTACAATGGACGTTACGTTAATTTAACTCCGAGAAAAACATTTACATAAAGCGTAAACTGGGCGAATGGAGTGCTCTTTAAATAAGTTGTACGTGGACGTGAACACAAAGTTGTGTTTACAAAAGCTCGAAAGCACCACGGAACACGGAAATATGTAGATTAGGGTGATAAACATTTTAAAACGAAATTATTATCCAAAAGCGCTAAAGAACAAAAAAGTTAGTATACCCAAAAAGTAACTGCCTATTTTAAATGTTCTCGGGTTAAGATACATGCTATTTTCAACACTCTTGCTACTGATGTTTAATATGGATCAATGCTCTTCGAAATTGTCGACAAAAGTTGATGATTATCGTAATCAAGCTAAGAAAATATTTCGCGAACTTAGCAATGTCGTAAAAATCATAACAGTATTTTATCTTCAAGCTGTATACTAGGAACGAAAGAGAGTTTTTATTATAGATATGTCAGTAGTGATTTCTAAAGCGAAACCACAAGAATATATTCTACAATGAAGCCTACGGTAGCAACCACTCCAGGTGGAAAAAAGTGTTAATTATGGAGAACGCCAAGTTTGTTCCAAAAATTCTAAAAAAAATGGTATTCATCAATTAGACGATTCTTAAGCTTTTACCAAATTTTCAGAGAGATTGCAATTTTAAAAACGAAGAGTCACAGCCTGTTAAACGTATTGGGTATTTTAATAAAAAAAATAATTGAAGAGTTATTGTGTGTACCAAGTGTCGGTAAAGTAATGCAAAGATTCAAAAAATTCGGAAAATGCTCAAACAGGTAACTGAAGATTTCAAAACATCTTTATTTTGTAACGATCGAAATAGAGAAGTTTATTACTATGCCGAAGATATAACATCATCAAACCCTACACATTTTTGTGTCATTTGGACTCTCATTATGTAAGGAATTTGTTGAATACTGGAATTAAGAAAGACAATTCCAAAACTAATAAAAACGTCGGCCAGCATCAGTAGATAAAAAGTGTATATCTGAAAGAATTCAGAATATACAGATGCCAGAATCTACAGTCGATAAATTTTTGTCTAGCAATCGCGTTTTTTATTTTTTTTGAATTGTTGATGTCTAGTCTGAAACAATGATAAAGTTAGCTAACTGAGAGACTGAACGAATCCAAATTTTAATGATGGTAGGTTATGGCGATAGACTCTGTTAGTAGAGTTGTTGCACTATTTCACGGGTAGTGTTATCCCAAAAGAAACGACGACACAAAGTTAAACATTTTATTAAAGTCGAAGAAAATCCGAACCTTTCCTCAGATACCAATAAACAATGACGTACACCACTCAAAAATGGGTAAACTCTATCAAAAGGTAAAAGTCAAGCTTTCGCAGCCAGCTTTGAACACTTTAAACTACTGAGTGAGCGAAAAACCTGATTTTATGCAGCGTTTATGTTCATTAGGCCTGGTTTTAATGAATATACCTGTTTCGTATAGAAGATAGAGGATTTATTTTGTACTTTGGAGATGAAGAATCTGTGACATATTCGAACGGGACTGGAAGATAGTACGGATGAGCTTCTTCTTAACAATTTCGCCAATTCTGTCTGTGACACCTTGAACATAGGGAAGTAAAGCAGTCGATCTACAATTTGGGGGCAAAGATGACAATTAATTGCAAATTGTATCTCACAGTTATTATGATGCGTAAGCGTTGCAATTCCGGTTCAGAAAATGATATGGCACGGTTAACAAGAGAATTTAGGCTAGAACGTTTTGGTGACCTATGGTGATGAGCAGAAGTACCGATCTGTATGGCTGGCTTTGCGATAGACAGAATGGCCCAAAGGACCATCCGGTAGAAGAGTGACAAGGACATCAAGAAATCGGAGAGAATGATTGTTTTCGGAATGTTGGAAATTAGTCGTGAGGCCATATAATGAAAGTGTCAACGTAACGAAGCCAGATTTTAGGTTTCAGGTCTGATGACTCTAAAGCAATTTGTTCAAAGGCTTCCATGAATATGTTTGCCACTACTGGCGACAATGGCGAACCCATAGGTATACCCGAAATTTATCGGTAGAATTGACCATGAAATTTGAAACTTTGCTACCAAGTCTGCCAATATATCAGGATGGTTGACCCGTGATAAATATTGACGGATGAAACTGACCAGAATGTCCCCTGGGTTAACTCTAGTTTTCATTCTCTTGCCTCCTAAGATTTCGAAAATGAATTTCACGAGGACTATCCGATTGATGACTACCTCCAGACGTTTTTGAACGCAGTGTCAAAAGTATCTATTGATTATTTTGATGTAGAAAATGGGAGAGCTGGTACCTAGCAAAATGAAATTTGGCGTTTGTGAAGCACATAATTTTCGCATCTTCATCAAGGCTGCTATCACTTGTATTAATAACGGGCCCACATCCCATTCCTGTCGAGAAGCAAACAAATTAATTCACATAAACTCTGCAGCCGCGGAGAACAAGGTCACCAGAACGCGATGGTGACAAATGCCTTTAATACACACAAGTGTACAGTTATAGATTTGCAAATGGTATACTGGATGTTCTGCTTAAATTTACGCTTAATGCATAATTCATGGCTGGCGTTACATTAAAAATAAACAAGGTCACGCAAAAACTCGGCAAAATATGCGCTCGTGTTTACGTCGGCTGCAGCTATGCCGTGGGTCGGATGGGTTTTCTGGAAATGTGTCATTGATATTAAAATCGGCCGCGGGTAATTTTCCGATAAAAATACGCTCGCAGCCACCCGGTGCATGTTATGCCAGAGCAACGATAAGCTTTATAAGTATATAAAACCTTTTTCCTCCTTGTGAAGTCTCGAATACAACAGTTTTGTGCCAATTTATAGTAGTTACGAAATGGTTGCACCATACCAACGTACGATGCCTTTGGCCAAAGCACTTTCGGAATCAACAGGTGGTCAACAGGACGCCATGAACGTGACACCTTTCATGGCCTAACTTATTAGATATATACGTCATCACCGGTATACCCACGGTACCTTGTTGTATTGTTGTCAATGCCATGGATAACCACATGGTAAACGAGAGCTGAACATGTGCATATCGTTTTGATGGATTCCTAATCCAATCTCTTGTGTTTCTGGGACAAGAAGGGATTATTCTTTTACATTTCTTGGAACAAGATATAATTATCACGGGAGCACGTTATAGTCAGCTGCTAATTGTGGAAAAACGACGCGGAAATTTTGCCAAAGAGAATAAGAAGTCAATCGATTTATGAAAAAAGCCCCATGAAACATGGATTATGTTGACTAATCTTTAAAAACTTCTTTTGGAAATTTGCAATTTCCCAGCACAAATCACTTAGATCCAAATTAATAATATAACAAGGCAAAATGGCGGACGGTTCGGATCCGTCTGATTTTCCGAATCTTGAAATTTTTTCAATAAACCAGTGGGTAATCGAGTGTAAATACAATAATTGAGCTTGGCAAAGAACGAAAAAAATGAAAACAAATGTCTTTATCGCTAAAATGGACAAAAAAGCTAGGTATTATCATTTTTCCTTGACTGGTGATAATTTTCGTCTAGTTTGATCAATTTATTGCGAATCGCTTATCCAAAAAAGAAAAAGAAAAACATGATTCAGTTGAAAAATGCAGTATTTTTTCAGATTTACATTACAGATGCTCAAAGTGATCCTCATTTACTTCCTGGCGGTAATGCAGCCTTGAATAAAAACTTTCTAATGTTCTTTGTAGCATCCTCGCTCAGTTCCTGTAATAAGTGAATTTTTGTTTGGATGAAACTTTTCTTTTTCCACAATTTTCTGAACAGATTTTCAGCTAATATGGTGTACGGAACACTTGGGATTCTCTTGCACATCTAAAAGGACATTCAAGCCACTTTCCTCACTCGTAGCAACCTTTGAACGTTCTGGTTTTTGACGATTTTTAACACCGCCGGTTTCGTCAAAACGTTGCGATGTTTTAATAACTGTTGATCTGGCAAATTCACGATCTTCATGAATTGCATTGTAGAGTGCAACTACTTCCGAATAACTTCGCCTTCTATCTCCATAACCAATCGTCCACAAAATTTCGACGCGATCATGTTCAATTAACTGAGGTATTGAGATTGTAAATAACAAATTGAATGAAAATTATCACAAGTCACGAGGAAAATGGAGACAGCTGGAGTTTTTGTTCTTACTTAGCGATAACGAATATGGTTTTTATCCCGAAGCATGACCCAAGTTTGTTACCACACTTTTCTCAACTCAGATGCAATAAATTGTACAAGTGTGATACATTTTTGAAATCAGGAAAAAATATCTTTTTTAGTGAAGTGCCTTTTGACCACCTTCCCATTAAAAAATGCAACTTGGGCTGGTATGTCGGAAACGAGAGCTGGCACGGAGTTGAAAAAATTCAGAAAAATCGGTCGAACAGAACCTGAAATATCCTGCTGGTTCCATACTTTGTAGCGACCCTGTATAATGTTCAATCTTGAGAATGGATTCTAACACTGTACTAATTATGGGGGAAATTCTGTAGCTTCTCTAGGCTGTCTAAAACATACAGCGAACTTTCTAATAATGTATACTTTATAGTTTCACCCAAAAATAATTTCTAAAAGAGTTAAAAACTGCGGTTGAAAATAGTTGAACTGATCTCTTTTAATAATTAACACCTTAATTATGTTAAATGTATTGTACCTATGTTAGTTTTTATATATTAATTGTAATTGACGTAGTCGTTAATAAATGAMTAAATAAAAATGATAGATATTTATATGTCATTTAATGGAACGAAAAAGTTGGTATGCAATACAAAGCAGTCGTCATCTTTTAACTAGTCTACATTTGTGGATGTCTCAATGTACTTACCCTGGTAACCTTGTTCTTCTTATAAGGCCCATACTCGGAGTCGTCTTCACTACAAGCTGCAGTCGCGAAATTTAGGTTCCTAAACAAAATTTTCCAGAATTAGATGGCTAACCAACCTATTGACGCAAAGACGACTTACCCATCGCAACAAGGATAGAAGCTCTTGTCCTCTTTCAACCGACTTTGTTCGTCGTTGGAATTACAGCTGAAACAAAGAAAACGATTACATAACTCTAGTTGGCTCGGTAAATTTCCGAAGAAAATAAGGGTATGACTTCCTCGAGTCGAAAATAGAATTATTTATTTCTGTTTATTAACGATCCCAGCATGGCCAGGTATATTCGATCACTATCAACAGCCATAAATTATTTCGATGGCAGGTGTTTCGCGAAAAATAGGTCTTCGCAAAAAATGCTGCGGATGCTGTGGGTAGGTGTTTACCAGGGTCGTCGTCTTAAAAATATCAAGTGCTGTGAGGCATGTGTGAAAATTAGATAATACAGGGTGCTTCAGAAGGAAGTGACAATATTTTGGGAAATGGTAGTATTCACAATTTGAACAAAAAAACTGGTATAGACTTATACCCTAAAGCGCTCCGTTTCAGAGATACAACCCTTCGAAGTTGTAACTAAACTTTTTCTTAAATATCTAAGTAATCGAGAAATATTCAAATTTGATATTCGGGAAATCATTTTAGCTATAGAAGGGCCTGATTTCAGACAGATTTTCATTTTCTTACATTCACTGAGGGGTAGAAAACTTGAGGGTAGTTACCCTTTTCTTTTCAATAACTCTTCATTCCTTAGTGTTTTCACGGTTCTGACCTAATTTTTGAAATCTAGGATTCTTCTTGCACAAAAAAGTTACTCTTTTTGTATGTCGATAAGATTAACCGTTTTTGAGATAAACGACATTTTATTCGAACATGCGTAAACAGAAACGGGGATATTCGAATCACATCAGCAAGGCTATGACAAATGAGACAAACGATATTACTGTCACAATTGGGTATTATCACTTTTTTTGAGAATTACGTAAAATGAATCTTGAAGTGCATATATATATCATACGCCATGTTAAAAAAAAACAAAAAAAATTGTAGGTAGAGAATTTCAGGTCTGAAATTCGAATCTTAGGAGTCACCGCCAAAACGCTTCTATTCAAGGCTATTCAACTTGTGACGTCAAGTGTCGTGTAAACATTACTGAGGAGCGTGCTGTTTAATGGTGTAGTATCAGTCTTGTATTGGAAAAGCTTTTGTGTGGTGTTTATTGAAAGGACGGTGTAAGAGGTAGCACCAAAAAGTGATTTGTGTAGTTTTACAAGCATCTATTATGTATGGAAAACAAAACAATGTTGTTTTGTACACGGTTATAAAAGTACTTCAGTCAGTACAGCAAACAAAATTTTTGTAACCGTTCCTCGAGATTATTAACGTATGAAAAAGTTGTTTAAGGCCCCTAGACGTGATATGCCGAAATCGCAAAGTTTGTTTTTCTGTTGTGAAGATCATCTTAATTCTTACAGTAAGTTTCATTATTCTTTTTAAGGTTAGGTATAAGTGTTTACCATACAGTTTCCATTTTGTTATAGCTTGAAGAGGATATGAAAAATTTTATGCGTTTTAAGTTGATAGAGGGAAATGTTATAATAAAGAACGATGTTGTTCCCCATATATTCGACTGTTAGCCAGACAGGAAACGAGCCGCAAGAACCCCGAAAATAAATGACGATTTATATTTATTCTGACCTGTAAAATAAATGTCAAGTTTAGGGTGCATTTTTGATTCTTACATTTTTATGTTTACAAATAGTATGTTTCCAACAACCCACTGTGATCAAATTATCAATGCTACGTTAATTTGATAAAAAGTTCACTTATGCTGTTGCTTTCTTGCTTTTATGTTCCTCATCTCCGCCGCGTTGAACCGCTCGTCGCTGTACCCAAATTCCATAACAATGAACATGCCTTCAGAAGTCATAATTCATAAGTATTTCACTTTTTCTTGGCGTATTGAAATTCGCTTATCACAAAATGAACGCGAACAACAAACTGATAAATTGACGGGCTGAGGCTGACGCGTGACGCGCTGACCCCAGATGTAAACAAGCGGCCATTTACAAGATACCTGACGTCACGGCCAATATGTTCGCGTTTTGGCGGTCCCTTTAAATATTCATATTTTTAATATTAAAAATACACCTTACGATCCCTTTTTTCAAATCTATAAGCTGTCACAGCTGATTTGTGTATTAGATGCTACCTATTAATATGCAATTTAATAAAATATCAATATATGGCAAATACCCAATTAAGTTAAATTTATTAAGATTCCAGTTTGCAGTCAAACATGCTTAGTATGTATTTTTATTGCATTTATTTTTATTCTTAAAATTATTGAATCTTGAAGTACAACTGTAGAAAAGTATTTAAGATTTTATTAGTAAGGGGACCCATATTGCAACTTTGGAACACCGGCCCATTTTTACATCACTACGCCATTGCTGAAAACTACATAAGGTATGATCTAATACTTTACTAATAATACAAATAAAATATTTGGTATGATGATTGAATGAATCGAAGAAATCACCTGAAAAACCCGTACGCAGCGTCCTCGGACGAACTCCGCGAAAAAAATCCGTTTTCTCTCTCCAGGTCCGTGGGCATAGCCAAGGTGAGGCCGCTCGAGAATACGCGTCCCAATAATGCATGATTTAATTTTTACCGGCGTTACATTCCGCGCAACACGTAATTCGCCAGGTATAGGAGCCATGTGTCCAGAAACGTGACTTCGGCCCGCTTCTACTATAATTAGCGCGGCGAGTATTGCACGTTCGCCGCCGGGGGCAACTGCTGAAAAAAGTTGATAAGGAGCAACGGCTGGATCTATGAAAAGTCTAGACGAAGTTCGAATCTTATCGCACTGAGAAATTTCTTCTAGTTGAAGCGAAATTAGTTCATTTTTATGAGTTTCCTTTCCTTTCCTTTCTGCTACAAAACAGTTTGAGAAAGAGCAAAGAAGCACATCATCAAACTTTTTTCCACCGCATTTGGAACATGAAATGTGGTTTAAATATGATTTCTCACAAAATTTTCCGGGTGAAAACAGGAGACTTGCGAAATCGCGACTATTATGTGTTAAAACATATGAAGACTTGAATTTATTCCGAAAGTGTACAAAAGTGCAGTGCGTAATTGAAGACGGTTTGATTGACATACCCTCATAAGTAAGAGAAAGACGACTTTCCACATTATCGTCCTTAGTTTTTAATTGTAAACGCCAAGGTCGTCTATTACCTGTAATTATACTTGAATGAATGAATGAATTCTGCTCTATGACGCCATCACACCTATACGAGTGGCAGTTTTTTGTCTTTGTGTGATCAGTATTACGTTAAAAGTTTACAAGCATAATTATTATAATCTACATGCATCTAAATATAAAACATTTCTCAAAAACTATCGGTTTAATAACAATCAAGAAACATCCGTCTACTAAAATTTAATGAAGAACTAAACCACCATTTAGGTAACAGATATTGAAATAATTGCGATTACCTTGTAAGTGACGCAAAATTTTAGAATCATACACCATAATAATTATTTAAGGAAAACATGAATATACACCACTAATAAATAGTTACATTAGGATAACATGTACCGATCATACATTTGTAATAAGTAAAAAAACACAATTAGATCCTGAAAAAAGCTAGATATCTTGTAGAAACTCTACAACAAGGTATGAAATGGTAAATTACAGAACCATATCAGCAATTTGAAATTAAACCAAAATAGCACAGAAAGTGATAAAACCAAGATTAGCCCAATATTTCAAGAAATGCAAGCTCGTATCAGATAACCAGTGTGGTTTCAGGTTAAGACATATCTACACAAAATACCTACAATAAAAAAGGCAATAACATGGATCCAATTAAGATTAGATGATACCAACCTAGCAGTTTTTGACAATGTCCATCATGAAAAAAAAAACTTTGTGATATTTTACAAGACATTTGTATTATAAGGACTACGAGGACGAATGTTTTCAGCGTCCATAATGCTGTAACGCCACGGACAATTCCAAAATATCAAGCGGATATGAAGGGTCTTAAGGATTTCAATACACTACCACTACAGTTACTAGAGTAATTTTTGATAGAACAGATKGTGGGACTATAAAGTTAAAWATTATCCCGAGAAGTACTTACTCAGATCTTATCAAAACATAATCTTTTTAACTGTTTCCGATTGCAACGTACCTAAAGTTTGCCGAAAATCTATAAAACTAGTGTCCCATTAAGACCTATAGTCAATACGATTGGCATATATACAAATTGGCAAATTTTTGTGCTAACTATTTAAAACCTTATGTAGGAAAACCCAGTAGTTTGATCAAGAATCTTCAGTCTTTACTGACGTTATAAAAAGTTCAAGTATTTCAGAACATAATATTTTAGTTAATTTTGACGTGTTTTTTTATTTACGAAAGTACCCATATCTGAAACGATAGATATCATCAAATTCGAACTTAATAGAGATCCCCTAGGTGACACGATAACCAGATTATCTGAGCAATGTGTAAAACCAACTTATTTCTTATGGAACGGTAATTTTTATGAACAAAAAGCAGGTTCTATAATTGGGACACAAGGTTTACAGAAAACCAACACACACAGACAGATATTAACATCTTATCTCACCACCCTCCCACTCAAAAGAATAGTCTTATTAGGACGTTTTTGTTATTTGTAGGAGCACAAAGAATCTCAGACAAAGTTCTTCACAAAAAGAAATATATCATCTTAAATCAGCGCTTGTGAGAAATGTTTATAGCATTATTGAGCCTTATGTACAAGGTCTTTCGGAAGAAATAAAGAATAAACTTAGAAAGCATGATAGCAAATACAGAATATGGCGTACCACAGGGAACTGTGTTAGACCTAAACTAAGACTTAAATTCATCAGTTATATCATTAGTTGTTGGAGCCATTTGGTTATGGTGGCTATTGAGAAGACGAATGATATCTAGTCATTGAACATTTTTAGGGTCATACAAGATGAAAATAAATTATTGATCTCGACCAGTACCGATGTGATTTTAAAGTTGTTATTAATTTAAATTGGAGTATTCTATTTCCGTTCTGAACGGAAAATTTTAAAACAAAACTATGGTATCACGATCGTTCTGAACTAAAAGCTTTATCAGAAACGAAGAAACGCACACGTAAACATAATAATAGCCAGCGGATTCTAGACGATCTTTGCAAACCAAATCGGTGACCTTCTGCATAGTAATTTATTGCAGACTTTGTATGTGTTTGCGTAACCTGGTAAATACGTAAAGTCGAAATTGTAATCATGCCCAGGGGACTTATGCATGCGCGTGAGTCATTTCTGGAAGCCCTCTCCCGTTGGATCTTTTCCACGGTGAAAAAGGTGTTCGAACACGTGCTCGGCCAGTCACGTAAAGCCTAGGTAAATGAGGTACGCTTTAGCCGTTATATACTCGCTGTTGGTTGCTGTGGTTACGGATTAGTCGCGGAATTAAGAAGTGTCGTAGGTCCGAAAAGGAAAATTAAAATAAAGTATGTAAATCACGTGGCGTTACAGGTCGCCACTTCGAAGTAGGATTAGGCGAAATGTCATTAAAATCACCTCTGTCGCGGTTTAGCTAGGAATTATGATTCAGAAGGGGACTTGGATCTTCCAAATACTCCACCACAGATAAAAGATCAGACAGAGAAAATCTCTGTGGACCTATTATTCAAAAAATAAAAAAAAGGTTATGAAGAAATTTATAGTAAAAACAAGTACATTTATTTTGGGAAACTGTACTGCTTGAATATTTTGCAAAATTGTTGGAAACCCTGAAGGCATCGAGCCTATTGTGTATATATGTTAAGAACGACCTCATCAATAAAAAATGATATTGACATCAGTAAATTTTCGTTTTCTTCTGAGACGAAATAGCAGCTTAGAACTTTTTTTGGGCAAGAAATCAATACAGTCTTTAATTTTTTGGTGTTACTGGCGCTTGTTCAAACGATAAAAGAAATTTGGAAATAAAAAACGTTCAGGATTTGGAAAAAGCGATAATTATTACAGACTTTAATACAAAATCCCGCACCTTCACAATAATTGTTAAATTAGCTAATTACTTTGTAGTAATTATGTTGTCATTTTTAAAAAAGAATATAACCCTTTACCCATCAGGAATTAATAGTATAACATGAACAACTGAATCGGTAATGAAACATTTTTCGCTCAATTTTTATCCTGATGGTAGGCATGGGCGTACCGAAGCCTAAGAGCCAATTCTGGGCCCTTCCTACTTCCCATACATTTAGCTGGTTAATTATTTGTGTACACCTAAGAATTTTCTTATTTACAAAATTGTAAATGCAGCAAAATTTATACGCAAGTGTATTTCACAATTTTCATCCAGAACTCATATTTGACCCATGCAAATGACCTTCTCTAGTAACTCATTGTCAAATGGTTTCCAAGCTTAATCGACGCCATGTGCGTTTTGAAGCTGTGACTGCAACATTCTTGTTGTTACGAATCGTTGTCTTAGGGCAAATAGCCTTAAAACATATAAACATAACAGGATTTCTGCTTAGTTCAGCTTTTCTACCTTTTCCTATAAAGATTGTTCAACTACTGTTATATGGAATACACATCAGAATCTGTCATATATTCGGTGATGACTAAAACTTTTGTACCAAATTTCTGAATTCGAATTACATTTTAACAATTAATACAGAAAAAAAAAACTAAGAATCCATCCGAACTAATGGTTATGAAAGTCAGTTTATTTAATATAAGTTTAGGAATCCAGTAAAAGCATTATCAGCACGAATTAAAACCCGGTGTGTTGTTAAAAATCCAATTAAATATATTTCAGTTTATTTAAATGAAGCTTAATTTGGTTAAAATATTAAGTAGTCGGTTTATTTTTGATAACATTGCACTGACGATCTAAGAAGGTTGGCTTGACGCATCATGCTGAGATATTCCTCATTCTGAGTTCTGATAATGTTAGTTATCCATCGAGTCTCTTTTCCTGGGGAGTAAAAATTACTACAATTGTATCTTTACCACCTATTCACTCCTAGCTTAAATATCTAAAGCTTCTAGTGCGAAAAGTTGAAACTTGAAACTGTACTAAAAGCGCATCGGTTAATGCATTAGTCTTTGATATGTATGAATTCTGAATCAGAAATCGTGGTTCTATTAGTAGAAGCTTTTCCTTTGGTACGTCGTATAAGATATCATTATACATTATGTGGATCACGGATCTTTATTCTCCCAAATAAAATGTATCAACTCATCTTTTGTTAAACGTGAGAGCGATGCAATTGAATGCGCTCGATATCACCTAACTGAATTAGTAATTAAGGGGCTTTTTATGATCAGTGTGCATAGAGAACATATAAACAATTTGGGTCTTTATTTCAAAGAAGATGTTTTAAGTCGCCTTGCAGAAAATCTATGAAGATTATTCATGGAATACATACTTCATTAATTACTTAACTACCTATATTTGATAAACGCATGTTTCTGTTTATGTTGAATTATACAGGGTGTCCCTGAACATGTGGGCAATATCTCGGGATCTGATAGCTGAGCTAAAAACATCACTATTTTACAGTATAACTTTTTTTGATATAACGTCCGCCTACTGAGATATTCACCCCTAAAGCTCTTTTGAAAAAATTGGTTTCTCCGAAATATCTTTTATACCGCCTGATATAATTTGATGAAATTTTCGCCATTAATATTTATAATGCAGGCGGTTAGAATAGTGCAGACACAGTTTTTGTAACTGCACGGGGAAGTTGGGGGTAAACTACCCTTCACCGTTTTTTTCTCTTAATTTTAAGGCGGGTAAGATTTTTTCCCCGAAATAGGCGTTCTTCAATTCTATCAAACTTAAGAAGAAAAAAAGGTACTCTTTATTCATTACCCTAATGTTAACCGTTTTCGAGAAAAATGCTGTTGAATTACATGGTTCACATTTTCACTTGCGTCCACACGAGCAATTTAATTTTTATAGTAGGCGCTAAAAAATATTATTAGCTGTCACTCCATTTAATTTTCCTGGTGTGATTGTTATCCAACAATCATTTTAAAATGGAATATTCATTTCCTGAATATGCTGACATGCATTTAGTGTATGGTCTAGCCCTTGGTAATAGTACAGAAGCTGTGAGGTTGTACGCAGAACGATTTCCTGACCGTAGGATTCCTGATCGGAAAACTTTTGAACGGGTTGATAGACGTTTAAGGGAGACAGGTGGGACATAAAATTATCCATAAAGGCATGTTTATATCAATTTGTAATTATTAGGAAAATTTGTAAAAGATAGCTTGAACGGTGGCGTCCAAAGAAGAGTACGCACAGTGGTCCTAGAGGAGAACGTTTTGGATAGCGTGGCTGCGGATCCTACCAATAGTATTAGAAAACTTGCGGTGCAACACAATGTGTCCAAAAACACTATTTCCAGAATTTTTCAAGAACAATTACTGCACCCTTTTCATGTTCAGAAGGTACATGCTCTAAGTCATGAAGATTTTCCTGCTAGAGTGGAATTTTCAAATTGGGTCTTAGAACAGCACACAAATAACAGGGATTTTATTAGTTCGATTCTTTATTCAGATGAGGCTGGTTTCACGAAAAACGGTGTAATAAATTCACACAATTTACATGTTTGGGCGGACGAAAACCCTAATTCCACAGTGGTTGCAAGACACCAGTTCCAGTTTCAGTCTGTTAATGTTTGGGCGGGAATCATAGGGGACCATTTAATAGGACCATATGTGCTACCTCCAAGATTAAATGGGGAACTCTATTTGCAGTTCCTTCAAAATAACTTACAACAGCTTTTAGAAGACGTTCCATTAGCAACCAGAAGAAACATGTGGTTCATGCATGATGGCGCACCACCCCACTTTAGTATTGCTGTGCGACAATTTTTAAATAATGCGTATCCAAATCGATGGATAGGTCGAGGAGGACCTGTTGCTTGCCCTCCTCGATCGCCAGATTTTAACCCTCTCGATTTCTATTTGTGGGGGCACCTGAAAAACTTAGTTTACTCTACTCCTGTAGAAACGAGGGATAATCTAATAGAACGTATAGTATTTTACTGTGATGAAATACGTAATAACGCTGCCGTGTTTTGGAGAATCCGGCAGTCTTTAATTCGTCGGGCCCGAAAATGCATTGAAGTTGGACGAGCTCATGTTGCAGCTTCTTAAATTTTTTTTGTAGCTCCATGTAGTTTTTAAGTGTTCTTCGTAATGTTATAATTTATGTAATTATTTAATAAATACAATAATTATAACCATGTTATTCAAGTACATTTTTCTCGAAAACGGTTAACTTTAGGGTAATGAATAAAGAGTACCTTTTTTTCTTCTTAAGTTTGGGAGAATTGAAAAACGCCTATTTCGGGGRAAAAATCTTACCCGCCTTAAAATTAAGAGAAAAAAACGGTGAAGGGTAGTTTACCCCCAACTTCCCCGTGCAATTACAAAAACTGTGTCTGCACTATTCTAACCGCCTCCATTTTAAATATTAATGGCGAAAATTTCATCAAATTATATCAAGCGGTATAAAAGATATTTCGGCGAAACCACTTTTTCCAAAGGAGCTTTAGGGGTGAATATCTCAGTAGGCGAACGATATATCAAAAAAAGTTATACTGTAAAATAGTGATGTTTTTAGCTCAGCTATCAGATCCCGAGATATTGCCCACATGTTCAGGGACACCCTGTATACTACAGGACATTCCTGCTTTGCCCCCGCCCCCCTAGACCATGATGGTAGGTATACTCAAGATTTTCTGCAGTTTCTAAAAGCTTGACATGTCGATGAGTTTTGAGTTCCAAAATCCCAAMAACGTCTTCAGAATTGAGCTAGGGCGTTCGGAGAATCTTTTTCCAATTACTGTTTTTTGTTAGAGTGGTTCGATAAGACCCTTATAGCGTTTTTAGTGCTGATTCTTTCAGTTTGTTTTAAGTTTTTCAATTAATTACTTTTATCACGACTTAATTAGCCTGATTGATCAGTAATTAGGTTATTTCATTACTTTGAGCTGAAACACTGAAATCTATCGCTACTTATAAGAACAATTGTGAAAAAGTAGGAATTATTTCAGCAATCTTCGTAGCTACCGATACCCGATAATAAAAATTCTGCTAACCACGCAGCAAAAAAAAAATCTTGGGGATCCCCGTTTAGATCTTGTGTACAAACGTGACCAGGCATCCCGTGACCATAAAATCTCGACCCTTGACCCTCAGATACCGGCTCTTCGACTGTTTATCTGCCCCGAACTCCACACTCAATTTTTATCCCCCACAGAAAGAAACGCGATAACAGAGATCACGTCAGCGGTCCTAAACAGCGGTAGAATGGGCACAGCGGTCTCCATTGGTCGGATAACGACCACCGTCTTGCATATAAAGTTAAGTCCCTATCAGTTCCGCTTCCATTCGCTCGACACGTTATCGTGTTTATTATTTTATTAGCTAACGGCGCGGTTTTCAGCTTGCAGGAGAATCCTTCCTCCCAATAGAAAGGTAATATTCCCAGTTACTTGATGATTGGGGTGTGAGAGGGCGAAAGGGCGAGTAACAACCATAAACGTTTGCTTAGGTCCGAGGAAGCCCTCATCTGGCCGGACGTTTCGGGAAAAGGGTTTGAAAATGAGTCCCGCTGTCCTCTCAGGAGGTCGCCAGAGATGGGGTTCGTAAATACATCATTTTTACTCTAGGGGACGAAGTGCGCTTTTTGGGGGCGTCTGAAGCGGTTGCGTAATCTCAAAGACGAAAAAAAATCCTACTTTTTTAAATATTAAGAATATAAGTAGATAATCATTTTTTGAGACAAAAAAGGAAGTAGGAGAACTAAGACATCAAATTTCTAAACTTTCAAATGTAAATTGGTTTGTCTAAAACAATTTTAAGACCACTGTAGCTATGATTTATAAATTAATTCTATTTTCTTACTAAAAATAGGCGCAATTGTACTATAACAATAACAATATCTGCCCTCAAAGTACTGCTTAACATCAAAAAGGGTTGAAAAAAATTTAAACAGTGCAAAATACTTATTCGATCGCTTCTTTTCAATAAAAAAGTTGCAAAGCATAAAAAGAGTAACAAGATCTCAAAGTATGCATCGTATTGTACAGAATGTACATATATAAATGCGAAAATATTCCGAGAGTGCCTCCTTGTTAAAAAAGAATGTGGATTTTTCGCACAAAAGTATCTTATTTGGACATGCATCTGAAGATTTTTTTTTAAATACTATATGTGACCGAAATGAAATTATAAGTATATAAATATCTTCTGTTATCGAAAAGGCAGTCAACAAACAATTTATTGATTTTCTCCTGCCCTTGTAAGGCAATAATAACCGAAAATGTCTCTCGTTTGAGCAAACAGTTTATGCAAATCAATTAGATGGTAAGATTGCCACATAGGGTAGAAATAATAAAAGCGTACCGAAAGCTCTTCTAATCTACCCATCAGATAATGTGGGCCATAATTCCAACCCCACAAAATTAGAAAAACTGTTCTTGGTGATGAGCTTCAACTATGGCATTTGAGTTTTCTTAAGCCCCTAGAAAAACTAGCCTCCTCCGTGAATAGAACGTCCTCCAGATAATCAGGATTTTGTCCGTTAATTTCCGGTATCCGATTCGAAAAACGGTGCGGATACATTACATCATTTTAAAAGGTTTGAAGTTTATACTAAAACCAATCGAAGAAAGTTCTTCCGGGTTTAATGTCGAGGTCGTCAAATTTTCTCCTCGTTATTGCAAGTTAGAATTGTGGTACAGATTTTAAGTAAGAAATGAGAAACCAAAGATTGATTTTTTGAAAACGGTAGGACTTACTCCGATGTGGAATTGTCATATAAACTAAAGTTTTAGGGGCAGAATAGGGGTTGAAGCCTAGAACAGCTTTAAAAAATAAGTGTCATAATGTTTTCTTCGAAACAACAGATCCCTATTTGGGTTGCTCTTTTCCCAAACTAGCGAGGAACATTTATGAATTGCTACTCCATCTGCACCGTAAATGTCAGAAGCGAGGTAGCTTTTTTATTACTAAAGACAGACCATATACAGGGTGATCCACTAAGGGTAAGGAGAGGCTGTATCTTGAAAACTTCCCAGGAAACTTTGAGGAATTTTTTTTATAAAAACGTACCAGAGAAACAAATTTTGGAAGAATTAACCATTAACTCCCTCTAAAATGAGTGCTAGTTCGTTAAATCTGGTTGAAGCGTTTAGAAGATATAGCTTCTAATAGTTGCGATGCTAGTTTGCTTTGTAGTGACGTTGCCATGACAACCAGAGAAACAATGTTGTAACGAAATTTTGGGTAATTAAACAGGAATTCTAAAAAAATTATTTTCACCTACATTTAATCGACAAATTTTGGATGTATTTGCGTTCATTGAAGAAGCATATTTTGATCGTAATTATATAAAAGTTAAATTATATAAAAGGACATTCTGAAAAATACTGAATTGGAATTGGTATACTGTTCAGAAGAAGATTCTGAACATAAAGGGTGTTCCGTTTTCCAGGGAGCTGGTCAACTTGGTTTTCAACTGAAGCACTTTATTAAAGTGTATTTAATGATTTTGTTCATTTATTATTTCCGATGTTCTATTATAGCTGTGCTAAATTTCGAACCTAATCGAATAATGCAAGTTCCAGTTATCTTTCTTAATATACTTTTTTTTTTCAAATATGCTGCACGCGAAATTTTTTAAAAAACGTTAACTAACTCAATGATTATGTCATATTAACAAAGTCGCCTTTAATCATACACAGGAAGTAAAGTATAAAGTATAGTAAACCCTGTTCTCGTGCAGATTGCAATGGCATAAACATCAATTTATTGGTGGATGTCAATTCAACCGAGTAATCAATACTTCTACGTATTATTTAATAATAAAGCATCAAAAATGAAAAGCTGTTTCCAGCAATGTCATGTGTGGCTCCTATCAATTGCCTGTGATTGTGATTTTCATCACTTATTGAATTTTCTTAACAAAAAAATGAGATTTTATGTCGAAGATACACATTTTTGAGAAGTTACCTGTCATTCAGTAGTTGAGTGTACCAATACAGATTAAAACCCCTCTATCTATCTCTTTTACGTCACACCAGTCAGCTTATCTACCCTAATAATAATTAGACTCGATTAAAATAGCACAGGTCCTAAATTCATAAAACCGAATTGCGTGCTATCAAGAAATGGCACTGAAAAACACGTTGTGAACGTGTTTGGCTTCCTCAGCGGTAATCCACATGAAAATGTTGTTCATGCCGTTAAAACGACACGCCGCACGCGACGTTTCCTTGATTTTGTTTTTCTGGTCTATTTTTAACGACTTACACGCTGGATTTATCTGCTCTGGTTTTGGCGCTTCAGTAATTTGCAAGCTTTTGAAAGTTGAACCCGGTTCTTATTCCAATTAAAATTAATTTATCAGTTTCTAACAGGACATTCGAATAATGGAAATAAGCAACGCCTAAAATTCAGAATAAAGGATGTTTGCAAAAATTCGAAAAAAAAAACCGCTGAAATAAGCAAAAAAAAAGTGTAAGTGTCATTAAAGATCGCGCCCCTGAAGTTTATGGATCAATTAAATCTTATACGAATGAGATTCTTCTATTATATGAATTTTACCCATTACTGAGTGTTGTACGTCGTTATTTGCCACCTGACCGTTCGGATTTTCTTTGACTGTTATAAAATATGATATCTTCATCATAGTAATAGACCGCTCTCTTTATAATTGGTCACAAAATAAACCCATTTTTAAATCGTAAGTTACCTGTCGAACGTTTGCAAATACTGCTTATTTTGAATTTTATACCTTACTTTATCGACATTCGGTGTAATCACGACATTCAACATCAGGTAATCAACAAATTTTGTTGATTACCCAACGGTTTTATTATAACCAAGTTCTTTGGGTCTAAATCTTATAGGTAGCAGTATCATTACGATAAGTTTTAGGTTTTAATAACCCTCTTGACTACAGTCCTCAAATTATGAAACACATTCATCTTTCAACAAATTATTCATAATACGAATGAACAAAAATGTGTTTGGAAAATTTGGTTTCTACATATCTGAATATTATCACCTGGATTTTTAATTAATTAATTCTCTGGCATCCACAAAACAACAAAATGAATTCAATATTGTCTACTTCAAGTAAAATAATAAAAATGCGAACCCAACATTCTATAACAAACGCAGTAATATAAACTGCCCCGATTTTTTCTCTGCCAATTTTCATGTACATTTTAACTGCAACAAAATTCAAATTAATGAGAATATACATTTATTATAAATAACAATGTACGATATTACTGTGCCCAAATAAACATTGTGTCATACGTTACCTCAGTCAGAAATAAAAGATACTATTCTTCCTGTCTTTTCATTATCCCTAATCAAACTAAATCCCGAGCTAATTCCTGTGCCATTACCCTCTAAATATCTAAGAATTTAGACAGGATGACAGAGTACTTCAAATGAGTCGCAAAATACCATTTTTATTGGGCTATCAACACTTCCAATACTTCGGTTATCTTATCAAAAACACGTGTGCCGTAGATGCGAAATGCAACCTTTGTGTGAAAATAGTGGAACTATGAAATCGAACTGTTATTCACATCGACCATTCCATAAATTCTAGTTAAAGGGTTAATTTAAAAAATCGAACAAAATATTGAAACATGACGTGACACTTTTGTTTATTTGCACATCGCTATTATCTGGAATAACAAGCTTGAAAATAGATTCTAATGACACCGACGAGGTGAAAAAGAATGATGGAATTTACCTAATACGCAAAATTCGATATAAATAATTCACTATGGTTTTATCCAGTCAAATTAATTATACTTCGCAAATTCGCGGATTATAGTGATTTGCATCGTATAATTGCTGGATAGTCGATAAACAAGATTAAGTGCTCTATTTGGAGTTTAAATTATAGATAACAATCAAAGTACATTCTGGTAAAACAGTACTGTTGTGTATAAACATTCTTGTTGCTTCTTTGTGGCTTTAAAAGGTTCACACTCGTGACCTGCGATTTACAATGCTTGGTCTTGTTTCTCGATTTATTTGGTAGACGTTATTAAACGTTTTTACCGATTAAGCCATTATCAAAGAAGTTCATATAAAAGAAATTGCGTTTTTGACCTGAAGATGCACCTACATAAGAGTTCTTATAGAATAAAACTGTAAACATAACAAAATATTGCCTGTAATTATTTGATTATAAGTTCAGTTTTAAATTTACCGAACAATCTTCACATAATGTGAATCTAAATCTGCATCATCGTCACATTTGCATTATGTACAAAGTACAGAACAACTAATTTAAACTTATTCTAGCTATTCTTACTTCAGGTACATTAATATCCCTGTATTCATATTTCATCTTAAACAAATGATATCTAGCAACTATCTAATTTAATAAGAGTAAACGTTAATTCATGATGTGTTTATGACGTTATCTGTCGAATAATCACAAAAACAAAACCTAAATTTTTACAGTTTATTTACAGTTGTTACTCGTACAGAATACAAAAATTTTGTTACTTTTGGTTTATTAAATTAATATTAATGAAATAATGAAATATGCTTTCTCAAAAAGAAAAAATTTCCACGTATTATGGACAAATAAAACTGAACTGTTAAACATTGTGGAAATATGTGTAGATCAAATTTATTTTACGTTTAATTAATATTCTACAGTAAGCAAACAAGTGCGCCTTTGAAACCACTTAGGAAGTATAAAAAATAATCCCAATTTGGTCAGATGGAGCATATATGTAAGCAACACCGGTATTTTTATTGCTTCCGAGTTGAGAAAAGTGTGATAACAAACTTGGGTCTTGCGAAAAACTTGGGGATAAAAACCATATTCGTTATCGCTAAGTAAGAACAAAAACTCCAGGTGTCTCCATTTTCTTCGTGACTGGTGATAATTTTCATTCACTTTATTATTTGCAATCGCAATACCTCAGTTAATTGAACATGATGGCACCGAAATTTTCATGATGATTGGTTATGGAGATAGAAGGCGAAGTTATTCGGAAGTAGTTGCACTTTACAATGCAATTCATGAAGATCGTGAACCAATTGCCAGATCAACAGGTATTAAAACATTGCAACGTTTTGATGAAATCGGCGGTGTTAAAAATCGTCAAAAACCAGGACGTCCAAATGTTGCTAAGAGTGAGAACAGTAGCTTGAATGTCCTTTTAGATGTGCAAGAGAATCCTAAGTGTACCGAACAACAGCGTGCTCTCACTCACCATATTAACAGAAGATCTGTTCAAAAAAATTTGAAAAAAGAGAAGTTTTATCCATACAAAATTCACTTATTACAAGAACTGAGCAAAGATGATTTCGGATTATGAGAATTTTGCGAAATTGGTATGAACATGATAGATGAAAATGGCAACATTTTAAATTGGATTATGTTTTCTGATGAAGCGACTTTTTACCTCAATGGTAATGTGAATACACATAATTGCAATATTGGTCGGAGACAAATCCACATTGGATGGAACAAGTCCACACACAACACCCTCAGAAAGTGAATATCTGGTGTGGTATTATCGGTAAGCATATTACTGAGCCGTTTTCATCGATGGAAATTTGAATGCGGTCAAGTATTTACAGCTCTTGCGCGAATTTATTCGCCTGTTCCCTAATCGTCAAAATGCTGCGCGTCCTTCTGAACAGATATGATTTCAGCACCCCATTTTGCAATCAACGTTCGTGGATATTTGGATGCGATATTTCCAGAGAGATGGATTGCTAGGCGCGGAGCGATAGAATGCCCAGCACGTTCCCCTGATCTGACGCCGCTTGATTTTTTCCTGTGGGGTATCTAAAAAATTGTATTTATGCTGATCGGTCATATAATGTAGAAGATTTAAAAGGACGAATCAGGGCAGAAATTCAGAACTTACCTCCAAATATGCTACAAAGAACATTAAATGGGGAACATTTTGAGCATCTTCTGTAATGTAAATCTGAAAAAATACTGCTTTTTTCACGGAATCATGTTTTTTTACTTTTAGGGTACTAGACGAAAATGATCACCAGTCAATTATACTATTTCTCGTCAACTCAGAAGCAATAAATTGTACAAGTGTGATACATTTTTGAAATCAGGAAAAGTTATACTTTTCAATGATGTGCCCATTTAAAAAATGTAACTTGCGCCCCTATCTCGGAAAAGAGAGCTGACACGGAGTTGAAAAAATTGCAGAAAATGCATTTTAATTACTCATGCACAATTTCAGAAAAATGGGCCGAACAGAACCTGAAATATCCTGCTGGTTCCATACTTTGTAGCGACACTGTATATCGTGTGGTTTTAGGGTATCAAAATTGGCAATATCCGGTCCAGCGAGTAACGACAGGTATTTAATATTTTCTAATTGGGCGAGATAAGCCACTAGGTCTTTTTTTATTATGAAGCGATTAGCGGACGAATTTGTTGGTTGCAGCTTAGCGAGGTGGAGTCACAAGACTTTTCGCCCAATTATCCAATAGACAAATTCATCTGTGCTAACCCGTCCGTCAGTACAAGATAAACACGGATACTTATATTGATTAGGGTATCGCGTGACGAGCACGTGACGTCGGCATTCACGGCAATTTAAAATTTCCGCTCTGAAACGTAGAAAAGACGTGACGCAGACCGGGAAAACAAACACGACTCACGGCAGTTGCAATAAACGTGAGATAAATTTGGACGTCGACGAGATCGAAAATAGACCGTGAGCACGTGCGAAAAAGCACACAAACTGGGAAGCTGCAAAAAATAATTAAAGGTCTGCTCTTACCTTTCGTACTTGACCCTGTGAAGGTTGGCGTTCTCCTCCCAGTAACCGTGGACCATATCCATCTCGACGAAATAAAAAAATCCAGCTTAAAATGGTTTATTTTATTATTATTAATCTCTTTTTTCAATCAAAAAACACTTATTAGAGACGAACAACACAGGAGGGTTTATTGCATCCGTGGTCGGCGCACTACTGTTTTGTTTTGGTTTGTGACAGGTGTCTGTGGGAATTCGCAGCTCGCATTCGTCGAGTCGCCTTTACACTGACATGAGAGAGTTTGTGAACACGCTAGAGCACACGTGAGTCCGTCCCAGGAAAACGCACCTTCAATTGTTCGTCTCCCTCTAGCGGCCGGGACGAGGCCCACCTAGGCCGGCCGCCGGGAAATCGAACGCGCCGCGGCGTCGACGAGGGCGTCCCGACGCCGACGTCGGCGCCGGGGGAGCCTTTTCGAAAACGGCCCCCCGGTTTCGGGACCTTTTGGGCCGGCAGCGCATGTCGCTGCTTCGGTCGTACCGTCGGCACATGATTCAATCACGTTTGGAGTAACGTGGAGCACCACGTGACTGATATTATAGCTTCCATTTATGCCAGTAGACGAGCCATTATTGTGGCTGGCCGTTTTCCGTCGATTTGTCGCGACTTTAAATTTCAAAATCGCGACGGCCTTGGAAACTGTCACGCTGGAATCGCGATGGGAACTGGGTCGGTCCTGGACGATGAAGTCCTGGACACGAACGCTAAGCAGAAGACCTGGACATTGTTGATGAAAGAAACCATCTAATTTGATAAAAATCGTAAGTCTCATTCCATCATGTTTACCAAATGGTTGGAGAATCCACTTAATGTTTGACATAATCCCACAAGAAGAATCTAGTTTCGCTAGATCCGGAGACTGCACTAGGCAACGGAGTGGCACCTCCTCTGCCAGACCATCTGTTTTTTATTACGACCCTACAGTAAACCGCCAGATATTTAGACTAACGATAAACTGACACCATTTCCAAACTCAAGAGGTTCAAATTATTAAATACGCTCGATTTAGAGATGAAAAAATTTTTTGTCCAAAAAAAAACAAATGAGTTAGCTTTTGATACTTTGTGATTTTCGGTGGATCCTAGTTTTAGCTGAAAATCGACGTACAGATGTATTTTAAGCTGTAGATTCCAAAAATGTGCTCTAAAATGAGCTAGCACCTAGGGCGGCCTAATTTAGGTGACTTTTCCAGCGAGTGGCTGTAGTTAACGATAAACTGACATCATTTCCAAACTCAGGAGGTTCAAATTAGTAAATATGCTCGATTTGGAGGTGAAACAATTTTTTGTCCAAAAAAGAACAAAGGGGTTGTTAGCCTTTGATATTTTGTGATTTTCGGTGGATCCTAGTTTTAGCTGAAAATCGACATACAAATGTATTTTGAGCTGCAGATTCCAAAAATGTGCTCTAAAATGATCTAGCACGTAGGGCGGCCTAATTTAGGTGACTACTTTTCCAGCGAATGGCTGTAGTTAGCGACATACTGACACGATTTCCAAACTCAGGAGTTGGAGGTGAAAAAATTTTTCCCTAAAAAAGAATAAAGGGGTTAGCCTTTGATGTTTTGTGATTTTCGGTGGATCCTAGTTTTAGCTGAAAATCGACGTACAGATGTATTTTGAGCTGCAGATTCCAAAAATGAGCTCTAAAATGAGCTAGCACGTCGGGCGGCCTAATTTAGGTGACTTTTCCACCGAATTTCTGTACGTAACGATAAACTGACACCATTTCCAAACTCAGGAGGTTCAAATTAGTAAATATGCTCGATTTGGAGGTGAAAAAAATTTGTTGCCCCCAAAAAAACAAAGGGGCCTTTGATATTTTCTGATTTTCGGTGGATCCTAGTTTTAGCTGAAAATCGACGTACAAATGTATTTTGAGCTGTAGTTAGCGACATACTGACACGATTTCCAAACTCAGGAGTTTCAAATTAGTAAATATGCTCGATTTGGAGGTGAAAAAAATTTGTTGCCCCCAAAAAAACAAAGGGGCCTTTGATATTTTCTGATTTTCGGTGGATCCTAGTTTTAGCTGAAAATCGACGTACAAATGTATTTTGAGCTGTAGTTAGCGACATACTGACACGATTTCCAAACTCAGGAGTTTCAAATTAGTAAATATGCTCGATTTGGAGGTGAAAAAATTTTTCCCCAAAAAAGAACAGAGGGTAGCCTTTGATATTTTGTGAGTTTCAGTGGATCCTGGTTTTAGCTGAAAATCGACGTACAGATGTATTTTGAGCTGCAGATTCCAAAAATGAGCTAGCACGTCGGGCGGCCTAATTTAGGTGACTTTTCCAGCAAATGGCTGTAGATAACGAATTTAGAGTATAAAGAACTTTAATTTCTGCAAATGCAACGGCAAACTTTCTCTAAAATATTTACCTGTGAATTAATCTGTTAATCTCTTCCAATCTCTTCTTGTACTGTGTCAAATTTCGAAACAACCATTTTCTTCTTGTGTGTCAACCAGTCGAGCTCTTCTGTTTTCCCGTGTTTTCCTTTGTTGCCTGTTATTATTAAAACATTATTATAGAAACAACTGTTGGAGATTCTAAAAACAAAACGTTCCGAATTGATAGTTTGGCTAAAGAGTATGGACACGCAGTTTTTATCACTGCATATTTAATCCAATTGAAATTTAGTGATAGCACCATACAAACTATCTAAGAAGTGTGGTGTTCATCAAATACTACAATTTGAGCAGCTTCGTCTACTATTCTTGGTTGTCTCCTCTTTTTATCAACCACCGAACTAGATTCTTGAAATTTTTTTAGCAACCTGATTTCGAATGTATTCACTTATGAACGACAGAGTGTTCAGGATGTCTTTTATTGAAGGGATGGGTGGTGTAACTTTCTGGGATTTTTAGTTGAAAAGTTATAGCTACCAGGTCTTTTTAAAATTGTCACCCAGTATGTTTTCGTTTGATGGTTTCAATAAAAGTAACTAACGTAGCGTCGTTATTGATAAACAAAGTACGCTTCTTGCTGCTAGAAGAAGATTACTAACTCCATCCTTGCCGGTGTCGTTTCAGCTTCTATTTCGTAACTAATACACCTACATGTGTGACGGCACCCCACAGGTCCGACATTTCAACACTTACATGGTGATATATCAAGGACGGTGAACTCATGGTGAATGTCAGTGTCAATTGGTTTATATAACGCGACCGTTGTTATACGCTGGTGTAATTGAAAAAACAAAAGAATCCCGTGGTATGTCAATTAGTGGCACACATGGCGTGGATACAATGATTTGCGCTTTTGAATGGACACATGCTAAAGCATACACTTACTCTCTAATGCTACCGTTTAAATTTCTTCTTGTTTGAATGAGTAATGTGATGTAAAGATGGCATAATTATGCCTATTATCATTTTTATAAATGACTGTTTTTTTAAAGACATAGACAAATATCTATCATCAACAGTACACCAATTAAGAACTTAACAATTAATACTTTATGACGCGATTCTAAACTGTCGAGTACAATATCGTAATCGCATCGAGAAGGGTAAACACCATCAAAAATCTACGAAATAAGTTTTAAAGATCGCTTTTGTATACCCTCAATTAAGCTGTACATATTATATATACGATGCCAACTGGGATCAGACTAAAGAGAAAAACAGAGCATTGAAAGCGTGAACATTACGAAAATCCCTAATTTTTTGTAACTGTTGGGGACAATATTATTAATGTGCTCTACAGCACATCTAAAATCATCTAAAAGTATACCTAAATCTACTGAGAGCCACATTACTAACATGAAACGGATATCTATTACTATTTATTTATATTAGTTAGCACAGCAAAAAAAAATAGAATCTATAATAAACAAAATAGAGCACAATTCAAAAACGATATCGGACAACCAATTAGTCAAAAAGCAGTCAAAATAACCTCATTGAGACCGAACCAGTTAAGAGAGTCATGGTTATCATGAAATCTGACGGTCGAAAAAAACTGATTTATTTTAAATTTAAATTTGTTAATATTTAATTTTTTAAACTAGCTTGGAAGGGAATTATACAGCCTTACAGCGTTGTATGTGAATATGTGAAGCAGCGAACGAACATAGCATAGCGATGCCGAGGTAACAAATATTTAGCTTTATTTTGTGTATCAAGTGGGTGCGTAGATGAATGAGGGACAAGCTTAAACCTCAAATTTTCACATGCATGAGGAGAATTTAGTAATTCATGGACGAAATAACCCAAGTGGTAGTTCCAACGGGAATCCATGCGTAGCCAGTTCAAAGAGTTAATCCTGTGAGATACATAAATATAAATATGAAAACAATAAATGATTACTTTGAAAATAATACTCTCTTCAGTACTAGTCAGTTTGGTTTTAGAGACAACAAATCAACTTCTAAGGCGCTCCTAGAGCTTTCAGACAGAATCATTGAAACTTTTGAAAATAAAGAACACGGGTTTATCTCTTGCTATGATCTAACAAAAGCATTCGATTGTTTATCACATTCAGTTTTGCTTGAGAAGCTTTCATCATACGGTTTCGATGAGGGCAGCGTAAATTTGATGAATAGTTTCCTTAGTGATCGATATCAATATGTAACATACAATAAAGAAAATTCCACCTGTTTGTCAGTTAAGCACGGTGTACCGCAAGGGTCGGTCCTAGGTCCAACCTTGTTTTTAATTTACATTAATGATTTACCGGAATACTTGCACTTGGAAAGTGTTCTGCTTGCTGATGAAACAACGGTTGTAGGAAGTCACGCCAACCCAATTTTTTTAAAGGAGCAAATAAATTCAGCTGACAACGAGGTTCAAAAATGATTTGAGTCAAACAAATTATGCATAAATAGCAACAAAACCCAACATATAATCTTTTCATTAAGAGGCACTTTTGAAGAAAGCGAACCAATTAAACTTTTAGGTGTACAAATCGATTCAAAATTAACTTGGGAGTCGCATATTCAATATATTTCCGGAAGGATCTCTTCGAGATTGTATGCCGTAAGACAATTGAAGACCAAAGTATCAACAGGGGTCGTGTTGACGGCTTACTTCGCGTACATCCAGAGTTTGCTCTCCTATGGTGTATTGGTATGGGGTCACTCAGTTCATACAGCGGTTCTATTTGCTCTGCAGCGGCAATGTGTACGCGTCGTGAACGGATTAAAATATAGAGAATGCTACCGCAAAAGTTTTACAACACTTAAAATTATGACTTTTCCAAGTTTATACATGTATAACTGTCTAGTTTATGTTAAAAATAGTTGCTTTACATTTGGATATATAGACCATGAATATCACACCAGATTTAAACAACTGCCAATTAACGATTTTCATAGGCTTCAAAAATCACGGACAGCTGTAACGTTTTATTGCACAAAACTGTATAATAAGTTACCAGCACATGTTAGGCAAATGAACACTCTTCAATATAAAACGTATCCAAAAAAAAATTTATATCCAATGCTTTCTACTCCATCCAGGAATTTCTTGATTTCACTTTTTAAACGTGTATTAATAGGTTGATGTTTTATTATTATTTTATGTGCTCCCATGGGGCAATTCTGTGTCTTCTTCAATTAATCTGTGATTACTTATATTTCTGACTTACCTTTACGATATTATGTGTATTTCATAAAGGTCAATAAATATTATTACGTGGTCCCCGCGTTGCAAGCCAAAAACCAAGTGACAGCATGCATTCTGAACCTTTTGAACCCTGTTCATATCAACAGAATCCAAACAGGGGCCATATAAATATTGCAATTATTAAAGTGTGAGAGAATGAGTGCATCACATAATTGCTTTTTCAAATTAACGATTAAAAAATATCTACAAGACAACAAAAGCTTAAGGTTAGAAAATTACTTTTGTAATAACTTAGTTACATGCAGCTTAAATCGGAACTAGGTGTTCATAATGAGATCCAAATTTCTGGTATGATCAACAAAATTTAGGCTTGTATAATTTATATAAACATTTAAAAACTGTTTAAGAAATGTTGTACTACTTTTATTACCAAAGACCATCAGCTGCAAGTTCTTCATTCAGAATTTTGCCAGCCCTTGCGAAATCATGCTTATCGAAACTAAAATACAACTGTGTATCGTCGGCGTAAGCTATTACTCTACAATTACGAAGTGAGTTCACTATATCAGACGTATATATTACGAAAAGCAGAGGTCCTAATATGGAGCCTTGCGAAACGCCAGATCTAACCGACAATTCAGATGAGACACTATCTTTATAATTTACTACTTGAGATCTATCGCTCAAATAAGATCTAATAAACTGTACCGACAAACTGCTGAAACCGTAAGACTTTAGTTTGGAGCATAGCAGACCATGATAAATAGTATAGAACGCTTTAGAAAAATCAAGTAAAACCAAAGCACTGACTAAACCTTTATCATAAACTGAAATGAGATCATCCATGAATGAAGCTAGTGCAGTAGAACTGTTCCGACCGCGTCTGAATCCTCACTGAGCATCGGGAGTGATTTTTCTGCCTGCCTATTTTTCAGGTATCAACTCACCCACTTACCTGGTTTCAAAATAATTGACCAACGTGTTTAGTAGCTTACCTAGAACTCCAATAGATGCTCTGGTAAAGAATTCCATAGATTTTATACACAAATTTAAGACATTAAACTTGATGAGGGTGTTACTGGTCTCCTTTGACTTGACAATTGACCTCTTTATGCATGTCCGAAAAATGCTTTGATGGATTTTGCCCACCATACGACGAATTTTTTGAGCGCTTTCTCAATCGGCCTATGGCGATACGTGAATTCATCATTAATTCCCTAGTGATTTTAAAAAAGCAAAAAAAGCTGCTGGATCCCACAAATTCAGCAATGTAACTCGACCTTTCCTTGCACCTTACTTGTTACATAACCAACCGGTAGTTGCCAGACGATAATTAATGCACATACATGCTCTAAGTGACGTACTTACACGTGCTCTACATAAGCAAATTTAACCCGGTAAGGTGCGTAAATAATTCGCAAGCTGTTTACTACGACTACCGGCTTTGTATTTCGCGGATTCTGATTACTGGGCGTGTTAATGGACTCGATTTTGCGGTGCTGGGTCAATGAATACGATCCCACTTGGCAGCAGTGACCTGTGGTCGAATTTTGCCATGAAGACGATATGATCACCACAAAAAGAAAATGTGAAGTTTGGCATGATGAAATCCGAACTTCGTCATCATCAAATGTACTGAAATAACCTTCATTTTGAGTAAAATGTGAAATTAATAATGATACCTCTAAAATTACACTTATACATTTCTACTCCTTTTGTTCCAAATCTATTGAGCCTATCTTTAAGACGAACTGTGGTATAAGGGTATGTTAACTAAATATCCGGAATATTTACCTTTGAAAAACAATTGCTGCTGCTGTTACTATTTAATCTAAAAATGCTCAAATAATCACTATTGATTTATAGCAACTAAGAACTTAATCCTTTTTTTCCTAGCGTAAATTGGAACATTTTGTTGCATTTATGAATTTTAACAATACTGTCTGTCTGTCAGATTCCGTCCAAATATAAAAAATATCATCAACACATCTAGTCCAGAATAATACATCCTTCATAACGTTTTTCATTGTAAACAGTAAACATGCCAAGATTCGAGACAAAGGGAAACTCATTTGTTATTTAATTTGTAAAAGCTCATTTAAAGGGATAGAGTTCATAGAAGTGGAAAGATTAGATACATTAAAAGACACAAAAAGAGCATCATTTGGTACTGATTTTTACTTTACTCGCAAAACCTGTACGGATTTTTCGCGCTGTATGTGGGTTTGGTAAAATGTCGGAGAAATTGCATAATTCATACGATGGAGCATTAACGTGAGCAACATCGGGTCGGTCGATTGTTCGTTTTTGAAGATTTTAAAACACTAGGGACGTCCTTCTGGAACTGGTCTGCGGGATCGGAATTAAATTTAGAAAAGCTGTTTGTCTTACTTTAGCTTGGCATTTGATCCGTTATGTTTATATTTATTTACGATAATTACTCCTTCAATTTGAAGGTTTTGATTTTGCAAAAAAAATTATTTGTATTTAGTTTTATTTCTGTCAAGGCCATCTGAACCACTATAACTTCCAAAGTAGGAGAATTAGGACTAAACTTGTTACTACACCCAGTTTCCTAACAATATTTTACTCCAGTACTTGTAATTGCAAGAAAGATAAGTACGTGTCGACCTGAAAAATCTGAAAAGTACTCAAAATATTTACGTTATACCTACCACAAATATTGCCTAATAACGAAAGATAATATTTACTCAGTAATACTTGTTTACTTGCTAAAAATGACGCATCTGGAGCTTGGCAACTGAACCTTCTAGGTTGCAAGCAACAAACCTTTTCTGAAAGGCTTGTTTTCACGCCATTATCGTCCTTTCCGAAACAAAATTGATTAACTGCAGTGATCTGCGACCAATATCAACATGTTGTTGGTTGCAACACTTCTACAATCACGTGTTTTCTAAAACTGAATGTCTCTTATCGATAATATATGTAGTTAGAGTGGTCTCCAGAACGGACAAAAACAGTTTCAGGAATTTTATCTATGTTAGGTTGATAAAATGATTTCTATAAAAGTATATTTATTTTTACACTTCTAAAAGTAAAATGTGGCGGCTTTTGTCCTCTTATTTTGTATGTCAAAACCGACATATGTCTCGATGATTTCTTTTCTTGACGAGGTCGAGGCACTGATTCAGAGCTGATGTTCGAGTAACATTAATAAACCGTCTTCACGAATCATGATCTAAAAAAGTTTTTAATTAAGTTATAAAAAAGTTATATTAATACGGAACGTTTCAAATTCAAAATAGTTAATGAGGTTGTTGTAATCAAAATTATTAAGAACTTATAATCTACCTCAAGCATATAGTGAATTTTTCATTGACTTCTGGTGTTTTTCTTAATGCTTAGAAGTATGCGATTGTAAACCCTATTGCTAAAGTAAGAAATTTACAATGATATGGGGACATACGACCTATTAGTCTACAATCATTGTTTTCTAAAATAGTTGAGAAAGTTACGATGGGAGATCATTATTTACGGTCCCTGATATAGTAGGCGTTGACTGACATTGAAATTCTTCGAAATATTAATAGTTTATTTATTTGTTGTGGCACTTGTTCAATACCAGTCTTGTCATTCGTTGTTTGTTAAAATAATTCAGAATTTACGCGAACGTATTTATAAAATATCTGCATCAAAAGAAAAGGTTGTCGCCAAAAGAAATTCATGAAGATATGGTGGATGCATTAAGTGAGAATGCTCCTTCTCACCAAGTGGTAAAAAAATTGTCTCTAGAATTTAAATTGGGAAGACAAACGTGTGAACATGCAAAGGGTGCCGGACGACCAGTAACTGTCATTATTCAGGAAAATGTTAATCGTGTACATGACATGGTAATGGCAGATAGGCGAATGACCATTCGTCGGATAGCTGAAATTACAGACTTTTCATATGGCACAATAGAAAAAATATTAACAGATATTTTAGGTTTTAAGTTATCTGCACGCTGGGTCCCTAGAATGTTGACGCCTGATCAGAAACGTTCGAGAGTCCTGCATTCCGAAGCCAGTCTGGCAAAGTTTTCAGCAGACTCGGAAGAATTTCTCTTTCGATTTGTAACTGTTGATGAAACATGGGTCCACCACTTTGACCCAGAGTCAAAACAACAGAGTATGGAGTGGCATCACAAAGGTTCTCCTCCACCACGCAAATTTCGAGTTGTGGCCTCTGCTGCTAAAATTATGGCCACAATTTTTTGGGATGCGGACGGAATTTTAATGGTTGATTTTTTGGAACGTGGACACACAATGACAGGTTTTTACTATGCCAACTTAATTTCAAAATTGCACGAGCGCATCAAAGAAAAAAGATGGCAAAAGGAATTTTGTTCCATCAGGACAACGCTCCTGTACACAAAAGCATATTGCCAAGTGACTCCATCAAAATGGTCGAATTTCATGCCGACTCGACACGCGTTTTCTCCCTTTTTGTTCTCCCATGTTCTCCTGTTGGAAAACAAAAAAAACTGTTGTCCTCGTGTGCTGAACGTTTCATTAGCGCAGTTTTTCAGTTGTTTTTTGTCATTTACGCAACTGAACATGTGATTAAAACGCGTAGTCTGATTATGTGCGCCGAGCACATGTGTGTATTCGTGTACGTGACTGCAAACGTGCGGCGCAGCGAAGTTTTATTCCTACAAGAGGAAGCTCGCGCCAAAACACGTGCCTTAGACATGGAGCGCCATTGAAGAAATAATAACGGGTAGCCACAACTAATTGCGTCATAAAAACATTTGGCGTAAGTCGTTCATTTTTGCCGTCGATCGATGAATGCAAAATACAGAGTATGATTAATTTTATCAAAATTTATTAATTCATCGTTCAGAAACAACAACAAAAATTGTTATAGTGGACCTCTTACGTTTACCAGATACACAAGCCTCAAAGAGGGGGAAACTTGTGACCAAAATTATCAGTATGAAGTTGGACACCCTGTATTTTTGTTAATATTGGCTTTTGGACTACTATAAATTTGGTTAAATCTTAATATTTTTGCACAAAGAATATGTGGGTTTACTGTGTACCACCCTGTATAAACTATTTAAAAGCTTTTATAATAAATTACTTGAGCAGTTGAGCCAAGTACCTTTACATATTTAATTATTTTTGTAGCATAACAAAATTAAATCAAATTATTGATAAACAAAAATAAATATAATAATAACTATTTTCTTTGGTGTAGATTTTTTTATATTTTTGCCGCATATATTTAAGCATATATTTATTTTGTTATATGATAGGATAGCACATAGGAACTGGGACTTTCTTCTTCAACATATTGATGCCGATCAAGCTTGTCAAGAGTTTTATATTGTCCTTAATGATATATTTGATGAATGTATTCCAAAAACACGTGCCACTCAAAAGAGCAAATTTCCTCCTTGGTTTAGCAAAGATACTATACGTGATCTTAGACATAAACGGCTGTTATGGAAACAGTATCAACAGTCTGGTAGTGTTGACACTCATAATGCTTTTAAGGCCTTAAGAGCTCAGATAAAGAAAAATATTTCATCTTCACATGAGAATTATATTTTGCTTATGCAAAATCAGATTAAGGCCGATCCTAAAAAATTCTGGTCCTATATGAGTAACTTTCACAGCACATCTTCAATGCCCGATCAGTTGTTCTATAATGAGTCACATCTATCATCTCCAGAGCAAATTGTTAACTCCTTTGCCTCATACTTTCAATCTAAGTTTGCAACCCCTGACCTTTCAAATATTACAAGTTATAATGTTGCGGACAATGCTCGTTTCTCAAACGTTTTGAGTTTGACATCACTTACCCAAGATGAAGTTCTTTTGGCAATAAAAAAACTCAAGCGTAAGTTTACCAAAGGCCCAGATGGTATTCCTTCGTTTATCGTTCGTGATTGTGCGACTGCATTTGTCGTGCCTTTATGCATCTTATTTAATTTGTGCTTGAACACTAATACTTTTCCTAATACATGGAAAGTAACAAGACTTTGTCCGGTTTTTAAAAAAGGGGATAAGACATTAGTTGAAAACTATCGCCCAATAGCAATTATGTCAAATTTTGCTAAGGTCTTCGAAATTGCGTTGCATAGACACTTGGAATATCACGTACAACCGCTGCTGTCAGACTGTCAACATGGTTTTACTTCTGGTAGATCGACTGCTACAAATTTAGCGTGTATTTCAAATTTCATATCTGAGCGTCTTGATTGTGGGATGCAGGTCGATGCAATCTATACGGATTTTTCGAGTGCTTTTGACCGTCTCGATCATACTATACTCATACGTAAATTGTCTACAACTGGATTGTCTCCGTCACTTTTGCAGTTTTTCTCGTCCTACTTAGTGGGTCGGCGGCAGTACATACGTCGGGTACCGCGGACATGTGTCTCCTGCTTTCTGTGTTACCTCAGGTGTCCCTCAGGGCTCCGTTTTGGGACCTTTGCTTTTCATCATATATGTCAATGATATTTCGATAGGTCTTAAATGTCATAGTGTACTGTATGCCGACGATTTAAAGCTGTTTGCCTCTCTTCAGTCCCTTAATGATGCACATAATCTTCAAAACGATCTCGAAAGTATTGAAAATTGGTGCCTGGTCAATAAGTTACCGCTGAATATACAAAAATGTTTTGCATGTTCATATTACAGGGTCCATAATCCAATTATTTTCGACTACATTATAGGCGAGAACAAGCTATCCCGACGCGATACCATAAAAGACCTTGGAGTTATCTTTGACAGGAACTTGAGTTTTGTCCCCCATGTAACTGACTGTATTGCGCGCTCATATAGAATGTTAGGCTTCATTATTAGACATGTAAAAAATTTTACGGGTGTTGCTGCGCTGAAGCTTTTGTATTTTGTGTATGTACGCTCAAAATTAGAGTATTGCTCCGTCGTATGGGCTCCAGGATATGGCACCTACATCGATAATTTAGAAAGTGTACAAAGACGTTTTCTTAAATTCTTGTCTTTTACTTGTAATGGTGTCTATCCAGCTGTAGGTTACCCTAACGATCTATTGTTAAAAAAATTTGAAATGCACAGTTTATTTGCTCGTAGAAAGCTTCATTCAATTATATTTCTATATAAAATAATATCTGGGCAGGTGAATTGTACATCCTTACTTGTGCAATTGTACTTCAGAGTTCCGCGACCAGCTAGTCGTAATATCGATTGTTTTTATTTACCTTACGCTCATACAAATTTACTTAAGTTTTCTCCTGTGTACGTTATGTGCAGTAACTATAATTCTGTCTGTGATTTACTTGACATTTTCTCCTGTAGTGTTCGTGAAATCGAGAATTGTGTATGCCCTCCTTATGTGTAATATCTTATTATTATTGTTATTTCCCTCACCTGTAATTGGCTTCGGCTGTTTGGTGATGTATCCAAATAAATAAATAAATAAATAAATAAATAAATAAACAGTTGTAGAGATGGTCAATCAAACTGATAATTCTTCCTTATGTATGATCAATAATACAAAACATATCAGTTTTTTCTGTATTCTTCAAATATATATCCAAATTTTGTCATTCATCATGTTCTTAGGGAGATGTTCATATATTTAACATCGAACAACGACCCTTTTTTGTCCACTTTGTATTTAGCTGGACATATCCTGCAAACTATCTGGACAATCCTGCCAAATCCTACTCATCTGGCAACCCTGTACGATGGTAGATCAACAAGTTCCCATGATTGAATAAAGGTGGCGCTACTGAGATAAACTGTCGCATTAAATATATGTCAAATGCTATAAAAAATTTCATCAATATCGACACATTTGTTCTGATTTGTTGTTTTGGGAAAAAAACTGTTTCAAAGAATTCATCGTCACAACTTTCTAATCTTTCCAAAAAATGGCTCATTATAGTTTCTCATCAGAAGAAAGGTGGGACAGATTTTATAGCATTTATTAAATACTGAAGGCTAGGGAACATTTAAACTTGCCTGTTTTTGGTAACTAATTAATGTAGAAAAATTTTCCACAAAAAAAGGTCTTGCAATTATTTTCTTAGATTAAATTAATTTGCCTGGGTTATTAATCAGTAAAATTCCAAGACATGTTGCAAGTTTCCTTACAGATCGAGAATTAAGTTCCATTTTAGTTTTTTAAATGTGGTCTTTAAGAAGTTACAACCTCGATCTTCTAGTTCTTCCAATAAAATTTCATTTCCACAAGGTCTAAAGCCAATGTGCTGAAGCTTATTAAAAATTCTCATTAATTTTGCTTGCTGTTTTAACAGCAGGTTCTCAATTTAAATTCATATGTGAAATAAACTGGTTAAGAATAGAGGCTAATTATTATCTTTTTTATTTCTGGGTACCAGGTTCACAAAAAACAAAACCAACTGTAAGGAATGAACACTTTTATTACCAATTTCAAAACAATGGACTGACTTGCTTGTAAATATATACAATTGATAGATCCTATACCTATATCTAATCATATGTCTTACCTGCAAAATAGAAAACCTGTATTAGTAAATGAGTGAAGGAAGAATGTGCATATTCGGCAGTCAAATGAAGGGACGAAAATCAGTGAAATTTTTTTTGGATTTGTTTTTCAGCTTGTTTGAACGAATCTGGAGAATGATCAGTTGCAAATGTAAAAAATCTGCCATTGATTTTTACTGGGAATTTCATGCCCTACACTTTTTGTCCTCCTATCTGTAGCCATTCCAAAGCATTTGCAACAAACTGTCGCATGGTATAATTTTTTTGACATTTATCACAGTTTTTAATTTTCTACTGATTTTTATCCTTCCATTAATTAAAGGAATTTTGATTATTATTGTGCCTGGACTAAAAGGAAAAAACACACAAGAAAATATGCTCATTTTATAATTACTAACATTTGTATTTATTGACGAAACTTTCTGACAACCATAAAGAACATCCCTCATTTTCCTGTGTGCACATTTTCGTGTCTTTAAACATGACTATACCGAATCAAAATAAAGCATGCAAGAAAATCAATAATGTAATACCGAAATTTTTCTCACATACTCTCAATGGCTCTCTCCTCCGCCCTTGCCTTCATCCTAGTGATGAAGGCGGCACCTTTATTCTTCCTAAAGTTCTCGTAGGGATCGTTGAGGTTACACCCCACACCTTTGAACTGATCTTGCCGGTCGCGAACGTCACCCCCCGAAATGGGGGCGTCGATACCCTGTTCATTCGCTCCGAGACCACTACCGCCCCAACCCATCTTCCGCAGCATCTGGTGACCTTTATTGGAAGAGTCCAGTTCTTGGATATCACCGCGCAAGAAGGGCGGAGCGCCGGAGCTGTCAAAGGAAAGATCTTGATGTTATCAACAACAGAGGGGATAGCTGAATTAATTTTTTGGGTAATATCAGAAGTGGGACGCTTAATTTCTGAGTTGGATTGACTCACCCGAAAGCAGGTGCTATGGGTGATGGAGACCTCGACCTCACCGGGGGAGATCTCGACCTAGATCTGGAGGAGCTTCTCCTCGATCTCCTGCTAGATCGTGAAGTCCTTCTTCTTCTGGGACTCCTCGATCGCGATCTCCTCTCTTTATGTGGCGGGGGCGAAGGCGATTTGCTTGTATACCGTCTTCTCGGAGGCGAGGGACTCTTTTCGATCGGTACAAATACGGGACTAGGACTTCTCGACTTCTGTCTCAGTCCCATAGCGATCTGTTCTTCTTTCTCTTTCTTGGCTTGATTCTTCGCTTTGTAGAATTCATACAAACCTAGTTTTTCCCAGCCTTCGCTGTTTTCGTAAATTGCATTTTATAATAAGACATTATTTCATGAAGGATATTTGTGCTATTTACGAGAATAAAAATACTTGTAACACTTATTATTTGTTTTACCTGTCTCTGGGCCTATCATGTGACGGGGGTGCATAGAAGGCGTCAACAGCAGCCMGCAACCTCTCGCTAGGTGGCGCTGGTGGCGGCAACCTAATATCTTTAGGATCTAACGGTTTAAAAGATGTGTCTTCCAACTAAAACCAGCGAGGCTTGTTTACACACTGTTCTGGCATGTTTCAGAATTAAAAAATAAAACTACTTTGTAAACAGGGTACATGACACACAATGTGAGTTAAAGCGATTCACAAAAATTTCTCAACAGTTTTTTCAACACAAATTTGAGCCAAACATTTGGTTTTCAATTTTTCAGGCCATGATCTATTATAACACCTATATATTTTTCCACTGGAGGAGTGTTCCTAATCACATACATTTTTTGTATGGGCATAATCCAAATTATTCTTAATAGAACAGTCTGTATATTTTTACACAAAAGGCAACATGTTTTGACATAATTTAACATTTTTTTAATTTGACTAGAGCATTTTAAAAAAATAAACATTTCAGAATGCCAAAAGTTTGGGAGATGCGTTTTTCACTGTTAGATTAACATTATTTTGCTGTATTTTTTTTCCTGTAAAACTCAACTAGTTTCCTTTTTAAAGTTAGCTGTTACTGTAACTTGAAATTAGGAATTTTTATACACGCTATTTTTATATATTTACAGGCAGATGTAAAATTCTATTTTCTTTCAATCTAAAATTTTTCTTTAATACACTATAGAAATTTTAATTTGAAATAACTGTTAATATCAACTTTTTACTGGAAAAATTCTTAAACCGTTGACATAAATACAAACAAAATATGTTACATCAAATTCTCTACTGGTAAAAAAATAAATTTAGAATTCCATAAAAAAAATCAATTTTCTAACTCGAATTTCAAGTTTTTATATCAGAGATCTTTTCCAAAAATGCTGTAAACATCAAATTAAAAAATATATCAAATTGGGTGATTTCACATGTTTATTTCTTTAGGCCCTTTGCAAATGCTATCTTATAGACAGCACTTTTACTTTTAGCAACAAATAATATAGTTAGTCATGTACCCTATAAAAAATTCGACTAGCTTGTTAAAGCAGTTTGTCACTAAAAATATGATCCTATAATGATTATACAGAGTGGTGAAGAAGTATCGCAAGGAGTTCAAAACTTCATTATTCAGTTTTATTTTCATCAATCACTTCACTTGTCAATTTTGCTTTCATTTTATACACTATTTTATACAAATTTGTATCTTTGCATAAAAAATAATATGGACATACTAACCAACATCATATCATGTGAAATGTTTGAAATAAAAACTGAATAACGAAATGTCCAATTCTGTATAATTACTGAAAAACACATCACTCTTTTAGAAGTTAGACCAACAACACTTTTGTGAATAAAAGGTCCTAAAATGACTAGTACTGCATCATTTTCTTCAAGATGTATCAATTCAAACGCGATGCTAAAAAAGGTTGAAAAATTCTCAATTGCAAAAAAAAAATGAAACGGACAAAATAACTTGCACAGAGAACTTTCCAGCAAACCCATACCTTTATAAGCGGAACGATCAGTCCAGCGGGCAAGTCGTAGTACGGGACAGAAGGCAACAAGTCTTCCACTATCTCAGGCTTCGGGGGAGCCGCGAATCCGGGCGGGGGCTTCGAGAAATCCGGAAACACCCCCGGTGGTGGGAAGAACCCAGGTGGTGGCTGCGTGAAGGGTATGTCTATCCCATTCGGAGGCTGCTGGCTGAGGGTGGGTGGAGGAATGGTGGGATCTATCGGAGGCAAGTAATTGTCCGGAGGAAGCTGATTCTGAACCATAGCGGGAGGGGGATTCAAGTTTTGCTGGAAGTTCTGATTGTTGGGAGTGGAGTTCACGGTTGGTGTGCTGTTCGAAATGCTCTGAATCGTTTGTTGGAGACTCGCTTGTATCGTGCCCAGAGGAATAATATTGGTGGTTACTGGCGGAAGCTGTTGCTGCTGCTGCTGCTCTAAGTTCTGTTTCTGCTGCTGCAAGTCCATTATCTGTTGCATAGCGTGGCACACAAACGCCTGATGTTGCGCTCTGTAACCTTCGAAAGTCGCCGTGGTCTGTTGCGCTAGATTGGCCACCTCGTTGGCGTACTTGGCCACCTGATCGGCCTGGTACTGCTGGTAGCTGGGCCCCGGTTTGCGCATCATCTCCACGGTGTCTGGGGCCAGATAGTTGGCCTTCGATTCCCACAGCTTCAGTAGCTTGTCTAGCTTATGTCTTTGCTCGTCTGTAGCACCGATGCTAGCGTTACAGAACATAGGCACAACAACCGATTCTAGAGCGTCTTTTAAATCGTTAGCGTTTTTGCGAGCGCTACTCAAAAAGTCATTATGATTTAGTGACACCACTCGACAACACCGCAAATATTTTTAAATCACTTACCAGTGGTGGAGGACGTCGTTCACCAGGTAGACGATGTGGAGCTTCTGCGAGAACGGGACTGTTCCTTGCACAACCCTATAAATATATATTTTTAAAGTACCACTGCGCACTACAGTAATAACTAGATAGCAGGCAAATTAGTTACAGAAAGGAAATATGGCAACACCCTTCCACATTGAAAATGAACAATAAAAAACCAAAAACATGACAGGGGTTAAACAACAACCAGCAAGGAAAATCAATCAAAAATTATACTTATAACATGGATAAGAGGTTAAGATGGTGTACTTTATCAAGTAAATTCGACACTGTGATGAAAATAAAAGTTTTATTAAGTCAACACCACCATGATATGCAATTCTTTTAAATGCTATCTCTACCTTAATATCCTCGAAATAAGCCTTTATCTTATTTGGAGCTGTAGAAAAACAAAAGAAGCTGCTTAAGCTCTTGCAAGTTATGTTATTWTCAAAATTAACAGATTCTAAAAAGTTTATAACACCAGAAGCCTTTTCTTGTTAGTATCATACAAATTAAGAGATTCCTCACAATAAACCATAGTGATGCTGATTAGGCACGAACACACCGAAACATCACTACAACAACTGCACTTACTTGTACAGCAAGCAGTGTGCAATGCACAAGGCCTGCGCCTTATTCGTGGCGTGCTGCAGTATCCACGACTTTCCTGTGCTGATGCTGTCCTTCGTACAGCTATCAATTATGGGTTGTAGGATTGCATAGAGTTCTTGCAGTGGTATGCCACAAGCTTCCGCTTCCTTCTGCAAATCTTCGGTTTCGCACTTGACAACAGCAGCCTCGACTTGCACTTTCTGCTGTTGCAACAGAACGGTGTGCTGCGCCGACAGGTTCTGCTCACTCTGCTTGATCTGCTCCTGCAATGCCTCCTGCTGTTGTGTAAGCTGATCGATTTCACTGTTGCTCGTACTAGTCGACATTGGGGGTGGGTTCCAGTTGGCCTGCGTGTTATTCCCGACAGTATGACCTTGCTGCTTCAGTACTAAAATTCAGGATCTTTAAAATACACTGTCTTTTAATAGGCAAAAGACACTTACTCGCTTGTTCAGTTGTAACTTTGTACTGGTAATAGTTAAAGTGCTCTCCACCATATAAAAATTGGAACTTAGGATTGCCCTTCTGTTTGCTCTTGGTCATCTGTTCGAATTCGGGCCCATTCCTGGCTACAAACTGAGCTAGTTTATCAATTATGTTCCTAAGTTCAGTGTCTGCAATGGATAAATCAATAACATAACCTATACGACCGGCGAAATGTCTGAAAAGTTGACTAACCTTGAGGAGGTTGGGGAATATCCATTATAAATATCACGCTGTTTAAACACAGGTTTTGATAAACAACTATAATCAGCTACAGGTAATCATTTCGTTTAGGAATCGAGGCTACAACGCGATTATCGGCATGTATACAAAAAGCCTCGGAGTTGTTGACGTTGACAGACAGTGCTGCCAACCAACTGTTTCTGGTGATCAATTAATAATATTTTGACCTATACTAGTTTCATTACTATATTAAGAGCTTCCACATGTATTATTAAATTAAATAAGTAATTAGGTGACATTGTTAGGCCTCAATCAAAGTATTTTTAACCTTAAACGAGAGTGATGCTTGTCTACTTAGAAATTTTTTCTTTCTTAGATTGGCTGCTTCGAAAGCGTACCTCACCAGTCCCTAACCTAAAAAAACAGATGCGTGAGAATTTAAAATTTGAAAATCTAAACCAGAATATTCAAATAATTTTTATGCTTGACTGCTTCATGTCGACGATCACATAGTAGAGGTAATTTGTTAAGGCTTCTATCTGTTATTGTAATTCTTATATTTGCGTAGTCTTATTTTAGGGTTAGGATGGTGAAGCACAAGGGTGCAGATGATAAACAATTCAACCTGGGGACTCCTTCCTCGAGCAGTAGCGATGTTGAGGACCCCAAGCCGAAAAAGAAAAATGCCAGTTCTGCGATGAGCATGTTGAATTCGTCCATCACCGCAAGTCTCCTTCAAAACGCGAGCCGTACCCTGGGAAAAGCGCACTTGCAATCATTTCTGTCAAATGCGGATTCTGAGAAAAAGTTGAATAATGTGAAATCATCGAATGCTCTCAGCCGGAATGACAGTTCAGGCGAAGATAGTGAGGATAGCTTCTTCGAAATGAAACCGAAGGAGAACGTTTCACCTAAATCTAAAGTAAAAATCCTTCAGAACATGAAGATTAGTCCCGGTGTTGTTAGTGCGAAGCCACAAGTAAAGAGAGATGATTCTGATTTGAGCAGCTCAGACAGTTCGGAGAAGTCAAAGATTGCGCCAAAAGTTGGTACGAAAACAAGTGAAAAAAGTGATAGTGATGATGTTTCTGACAGTTCAGATGACAAAGATAGTTCAAGGGAGCAAAAAGTGAGGCAGAGCAGCATAATAAACGAAAAGGTTTGTAAATACAATGTTTTTATGGAATATATACAGTATAAACTTCCAAATTCATACTATATTAGATGATGAAATTAATTTCACAATTTTTACACATATATTGATATATCTGTGACGGTTTTCAGTTTTGAATGTTTCTTTCTATATTATATCCAAATAAAGTGACTTCCAGTTGTAACATTTTTGGCTTCAAGCTTGGTTAAAGGCTCTTGTATTACACTATGGAATTGTTGTTTCAAGCTTTACAATGTATTCTTTATTAATTGCAGGCAAGTCCTAAGATTATCTTCAAGAAGGTGGAGAAGAAGAGAGAAGTCATTTCAGACAGTGCTGCTAGCAGTGAAAGCGAAGAAGAACCACAAGTTAAAAAATTACCTTTTACGACTAAAAGATCTGTTTCATCTTCGAAACTAGACCAACACTTTGAACAAAAAAAGTGCAAGAGACTCGATTATCACCATTTGAACCTTCCAAAATTAGATGAATCCGCAGAATTTTACTTACTGCAGACTCCTAAGGCTCTGGACGTAAAATCCTTGATCGGTTCCAGAATTTCACTGGATGGGAACACGAAAATCCGTTGTGAAGGTCGTAAATACATTTTTTCGACTTCACAAGGTAATATCCAACCCTTATCGCTGTTGACCGTCGAAAATGGTAGGTGCATAATAAAACGGGATTCTCTGAAGGGTAACATCCAGGTTCACGAAGAAGCAAAGAAAGTTAAATCAAAAAATAATAGTCTGGAGTCTAGTGAGGAAGTTGTGGAAATGCCGTCCAACATAAAAGTGAGACATCCACTGTTTGGACATGATTACAAAGCTAAAATTGAACTCGACGATACGATTTATCAAAAATTGAATGAAACAGTGAAGGAATTCACGAAACAATTGAAAGCTGTGAAAAAAGAGAAGACGAAGAAACCTGTGGACGAAGAAAAAGAAGAGACTATATTCCAAATGCTCAATGAACCCAGTGAAGATCAAAATATGTCGTTTAAAAGCAAGAAATCTAAAAAGCATAAAGGTCACCAGAAAGAAGAAGTTTCAAGTCACAAGTCAAAAAAGAGAAAGGATGATGAAGAAATGGTTGGGCCAGAAAATAAAAAGACCAAAGTTGTAAATAGTACAATGATCGGTGGGGTTCCCTTTACATTAGATTTCGATCTTAGTGGAATAAATTTGGGTAAATCACCCAGAAGGGACACGAAGATACATTCAGAACCAGGCACTTCAGGTGTATCAAAGAAAAAGCTAAAAACACCAGAAGAAAGTCACTCGGTGGTAGAATTCAACGAGGAACACAAAAATGCTGACCACAAGGCCAAAAAGAAGAGCAAAGACAAGTTGTTTGATGTAGAAGTAAACAATTTACTTAGTATGTACATGTCAGAACTAAATTCGACAGAGGATGTTCCTAAGAAGAAGAAAAAGCACAAAAAGCAAGAACACTTACCTGATGGTGACGATTTTCATTCACAAAATGAACAAGTCCCCTCCAAACCTAAGAAACACAAAAAGAAACAGGAGCTTGTGCAGTAGCAGTTGTTTTTAAAGCATGTCATGATTGTTAATTTTTATTAAACATAAGAATATTTTTAATAATCAATCTTGGCTTTTATTTAATGTAAAAATACCCAAAATCGCTCCTCACCTCGCATATTCAAAATTCATCTCCATTCACTTCCCCGTATCGATTTCAAATTTCGAATTTACCGACAGACAGTCGGACGCAAGCGCCCTCTGCGTGTTGCAGTTTGTTGTGGGCAAGATGGCGGGTTTGCGTGAATTGTCTGAGTCGGTAAGTTTTTGCACGGTTTCTTGTGTGTTATCACTTGATTCGCCCCGAGGAAGTCGCGTGCGGCCCCCCTGGGGGTCCGTGGCGACGTCCACGTTGTCACCAGGGTATGTCCGTTCTTAGTTTTCGCCGCCCAAGTGACCCAGTCGGATAAACGAAAGTAACATTGTCGGCCATGTGGATTTTGAAGGCGCGGCGCGTCGGTAGCGGTCATTGTTCAGCTGGTCGCCCACGTTTCTGTGTTTGACCTTGTCCAAGATTAAGTCGTAGGGGGTAGCTTTTGTCTCGAAATGAGGGAATTGGCATAAATAGGACGGTTCCGAAAATTTTTGGGCGCACCTGCTTATTAATATGTATTTTTGTCGCTGACGAAGGCGTACGTTTGTCTAAGTGGGTAAAATTATCATTTTCTTTAATAGTCTACATGTCTTTGATACCTTATAATAGTTGGGTACTTTATTTTTTATATATTTTAATAGATAGCAAAGTAAGTTGAATTTTAGCAGTTTTTTCTTTAAGATACAGCCGTATTCAATTACCTACCTACCTACCTACCTACCTTACCTAATTAGATATGATTTGAGAAGAAAACAATTTTTTTGTAACATAAAACAACAGGTTTCTTATTTATCCGAATAGATGCACCAAATTAGATTTTTTTAAGGAAAACAAACACGTGAATTAAGCTCTATTATTTAATTCTATTATCTATTCTATTTTCTTCTGACTGAACTTTCTAAATATCTATAAATCAGTGTTATATCTGGTGATGAGGGGTCATCTTATTACAAAAAATTTCAAAAGAAGGTATTTAAATAATTATGTAAAAGTATTTTCAAATACTGAAGTATTCAAGTACAAAGTACTTTTGAAAAATATTATACTACATACCTACTCTTTAAAAATATTTAAACACTATTGTATTGCTGTTTTCCAAGCGCTACAAACATCCCTTTTTTTAACAAAATGTCAAATAAGGACAAAACGGCTCAAAATTTACGAAACAACTGGGATTTCTATGTCTTTTATGGGCATCGATTTTTCTACTTTGGCTCATCAGTTTGAGTCCGCGACTGGGGTTTTCGTCTTTTTTAGGACTCATTAATTAAATTAATTATCTCTTAATTAATAAAAAAACAACAACAAGAAAAAGAAGCAACGAAGAAAATAGATACGAAAACTTCTCTTCAGGGAACGTATAGCATACATTCTAGAACGGAGTTTGATCACATTCTTTAAGATTAACACTGCCAATCAGCTCCTCATTCGTAAAATAAATTTCCAAAAATCAAGAAATTCACAACAAAACTAAACCTAACTTGTCTCAATAATGACAGTTCCTAATAGGAACAATCACCAACTGTCAAATGCTATGGTAATTTGATATCTATTGAAGAAATAGAAATTCTGCATTTCGCAATTTTTAAAAACCATAAGCACGACACCACGTAAAATATTGGTATCGTTCTATTAAAGAAAAATCAAGTAATCCATGTTTGACAGACGTAGTATTAAAATAGCATTTTCCTTCTATTATTAAAAAACTGCTAAAACAATGGGGCCTAAAATAGACCACGTGTATAGTTAATAAATAACATAAAAATGCATACAGATAAGTACTTTAAATACTTTATGACCTTAAATACTTCTAAGTATTTGAAAATGCTAAATATTTTCGGCGCTGATCTTACTGGGGCATTTTAACAAATCCAGTGGTCATGATTTAGTTATACATGAAGTTTACACACAATAATATTTTCTGTATAGTGCCTTTTTTAGACTTCGGATATAAAATATACCAAAAGAACATTTTCATTTACTACATTACTGTCATCCTTTATTTTCAATACCATTAAAATGCTAATGATGAAATATTCCTTGGTGGTTTCTTTGACAGCACCGGACGAATCAATCCACATGCTGCAATACGTGATTTTTCGCGCATGTGGTTAATTACACGCTATGTACGCATATCATCAGTATTCTCGAAATAGGCATATCACGTGGATTGTACTTACGCGCCGACAAAAAAAATGTTTCTCGCCGCACCATAATATTTACTCTTATGCCAAACCAATGTTAATATTTACCGAACCAATATTACTTATTTGCTATTAACGCAGTTGCTTCGATTTCATTTGCAAAACTTCGAGTAGATTTTTGAAAGAGTGTTGATGAAAGTGCGCATTTCAAAATAGACTTGAAATGTGTGACTGCATGAAATTTTGCGCGGAATTTAAATMAGCTGTTTACCAAGCAAAWAATTGTTCTAAATTTGKGACCGATTCGTTTTTATAGTTGGTTTGACGTAGTTGGWTAAGCTTAGCTCGTTCAGTATWAATTACTTGGCTTGAATGGTTCGTTAAGTTTCCAGTTTTTACTTTATTAGCTGCCATGGCTTCAGCAAAATGCGGGTAATTGAAATAAATAAGGCCGAAATTGCATAAAGGAGTGTAATAAGTATATTTCTACAACTGGGTGTTTTTAGAAAGGTACAAACTTGAGGGTGACGTGTGATAGTTGCCATCAGGGAGCTATGGACATTATATTGTAGCGTGATCCAAAGGGGACTTGTGGGTAACTGTTGTAGTAACGAATGGTACTAGTTTCTAGAAAAAAAATATTTCTTTTAAATACTAAGCCATCTGCCAGTCATCAATCAGTTTTTGTATCAACGCAAACAATCTGAAACTACAAGACTAATAGTCGCAGAATTACAATATGTTTAAAGTCATGGAGGCATGCAAAAATTGCGACATTTAAATTTGTCACCGATACTGACAACCAAGTGGAATCCATGCCTTCCGTCCATGCCTTTAAATGACGTTATTTTGTTGACGCTTCGTTGATTTAATTTCCTTTGACGTATACAAAAAACCACCTAATTGCGTAACTGGATGCACCAAAAACAATTGTTTAATTAGAGGTGCAAGTCATCCGTTAAATCTGTAGTATGGTGTGCTAGAATCATCCAGGGCTCTTCCGTATATTTTTGAACGACGTGTAGGTGTCTTGTGCAGCCGTATGGAGTCAACAACCTCACTCCGATTCAGTGCAACAGCAGCCCGTGATGTAATTCTGTGTCACTGAACAGATTGCATTAGAGTCGTTTTTAGAAATGGACGTAATAAGATTGTTTCCTTCTTGTTTTGGATTCTCATGGCAATAAACTTGTCTGGTTTTGTATTAGCATGGAGGGGAACAGTTTTGCCAATAAGTGTCTTATACTCATTTTTTCAGGTTCGTGTTATGAAGCTCTTGTAGAAGTTACAAGTGATAAGTTTCTGAAGTACCTGTGATGTAGGCCAGAAATGAACAAATCGATCACGTGTATTTTGTCATGAGTAAGACCACTTCGAGTGACATAAAGATATTGTTGTTAAACGTTGACGATAGACATTTTTTTTAATTTCTTTAAAACCCGGAGAATTATTATTGGTACTTACTTTTCATGTCTAACATGTGAATCATTTTAGAACGAGTAATCAAACAATTTTAAATCCAACTGTGACTAAATTGTACGTTCTCTTCAAAATCCATAAAGCAGGTAAATCGGTGAGACTTAATGTTTCAGGTATTAACTCACCCACTTCCCTGCTTTCAAAATGGCTGACCAATGAGCAACGAGTTTAGTAGCTTATCTGCACCTTCAATAATAGATTTTTCGGTTAAGAATTCCATAGAGTTTATAGACGAAATTAAGAAGATCAAACTTGAGGAGGGTGAGTTACTGGTCTCATTCGATGTAATATCGCTATTCCCTACACAGATAAAACTGTTTGTTTGGATTTATAAAATCAATTTGTTTGACTGACATTTCTTTAGGCCCAACAAATTTATCTTCAAACAAACAAATTTTATTTGTAAGAAGAATATCAGTTTGTTGCGCGTTCAAGTAACCTAATAATTATTTGAGCGAATAAAATATTATTTTTCACTGCCAAACAATTTATTCCAATGAGCTAAAAATTCAAATATTTAAATTAAATGCTTTGAAGAATTATATCAACAGAAGTAAATGCTTGTGTCTAATAAATATATCTTTCGTTAAATCAGTTATTCTTTTTGTTATTCAACTATTTAAATGTTCAACTCAAACGCATCTGTTGTTACAGCAAACAACATGTATTTAAACAGAATAAACGATGATTAAATGCAACAACATGTTTTTGGATACAAAGAAATAATTGTTTGAATTTGCGCGTACCCCTAGCAAAGTGGAAGTTTGGGGTTCCGCTTCTTTAGCCATGGTTGGACACTGGACAGAATGTATCAAGGTAAATCGGGAAAAGCCGCCGTTATTTGTTTCTTATTATTGTCAGTTTATTTCATTAAATTGTGAAACAATAGAGGAAGATGGTCACAGATTTTAAAAGTAAGTATGAAGCCTAAATAAAGTATTTGCTTCATATGATGTGAAAAATAAGGCATTCAAACAAGCACATGATCGTTAACTCAAGCTCTGTTACAAAATGACCATCTACGATTCGTAAGGATGTTAATTACGGCGTTGTTTCTCTATATCTTGAAGTAGGTATATGTTAGCAAAGTCTGCTCAATGAAGTGCCCTATTTGTATCAAACTACTATTACAAGTAATGCGTTATTTATTCAGTATATTTGTAAAACTAAAAAATGGAACACATTTATCATGCTATAGAAACCAATAAATTTGTGATTGTCCTTTAAATTAAAATAAATATCATACTTTCCGTCTGCATTACATTCGTACATATAAGTAGCAAAATTTACTTGTCTAGGTTAGGCTGATTTAAATCAGATGTTTTTTACTAAACCAATTACAGTTTTGCGGAAATGAATTGAGGGACATATTGCATTTTTAATTACAAGAAACAACTTTTATACGCTCTATAAAAAACAGGAAGCCACAGGAATACACTTGCATAAAATACATAGACATATCGAAGTGGGTTAATCAAAATTTATTTCTTTAACTTAAAAACAATTTATTTGTATGTTTAAGGGGCTTGTTTGAATGCAATATTCATACAATCTAATTAAAAAATATATATTTCATTAAAATTCACATACAGTTTGCTGCAAAAACAGAGATAATGAATTGAGCATATGAATTCTTTCAATCAAACAATCGTTTGATTCCAGGAAATAGCTGTTTCATTGGACTAAATCAGTGATATCTTTACTGCAAAGAAATATTTATTTGGTTTTCAGAGAATCACTTACCTCTTCTCCGATTCCAAACAAATATTTGTTTCAGTCAAATTTAATCATATGTTTATTGCAAACATGTTGATGGTTTAGTGAAACAAATACTTTGTTCTACAAAGGAAATGATTATTCTTGATTCAATAGTTTCAAAAGTTAAAATTAAAAGTTAATTTAAAGCTTTGTATATATTATGTTAAAAAATGTTAATTTAGCCGCTTCAAGAATTTTGAAGTTTTGAAACAAACAAATTATTTACTTCGCCATATACAAACAAATAATTTGTTTGCCGCAAATATATTTTTTTCTTCCAAACAAATTGTTCTCTCAGTGTAGTGTACCTCAAGCGTGAAATTCATATAGTATAAATAATGTTTGTTGACTTGACTCCACTTCCGCCCAGACATTCAGAAGGCCCTTCAGCCTACTGAAGATGGCAGCTTAGCTGCCGAAATATGTATTTAGGCTCTAAAAAAAATAAAATTGACAGACATATCCCAAAATTAAGATTATCGAAGATCATCCTGCATCTCATACTATTGTACATACTATAGATATGGGACTGTCGTTTTCGCCGTTGCGATTCTAATTAAATTAATTAGATAAATGAGTTTACCTCTGAAAGTCTCCAGTTTAGCCAACTCTTTGCAGCTTCTAAAGCAGCTGGAATACGAAGAAGAATCACGCAGAAGCAGATGCAATTTATGAACTATTTTCGAAATACTTACATAATTAATTTTAACTTCATTCGTAATCATTTCTGTGATTCTTCACGCAAGCGAATCTTGATCAAGTTTGAGGCAATTTGTGAGTAGTTTCAATCATGTGATGAGAGCGCTAAGCTGCGTTATTTCTAAAAACAAATGCGTGGACATTTTTTAAATAACGAGTTGTCTCATCTTACCGGTATTACTAGAACTGTGACAATCATCTTTGTCTGTATATGGGTGATTCACGATTTTCGAGTGGCTGGTAGTGATATCCAAAACGATCTATTATTTAATTCCGTCTTGTGATAAAATCCTGTCCTATTTATATATGAAACAAATTGTATATGTTTTTAGCCTTCACATCGTTCTAAATGATATTTGACTATTATTTGAATCGCCGGCGTCCTCCATTAAGGTAATTACTCAGCTTCTAGATCGTTCAGAGAATGAAAATACAGACTAAGTGAGTTTTTGTGATCACGCTCGATAAATAAAGACTTGAGGACACTAGTCTCTCCTTGCGTACTGTGTTTCCCGTATTTCAACCCACATCCATCTGCTCTATAATCTAATGATGCAGTCGGTACAATAGCCTGCCAAGGGCGCAACCTTTAAATTTCAAACGGCAAAGTTCTGTCGAACGCGTTGCGTTTTTCGACCTTCGACGGATATAAACAACCTCGATGTTACGTTTTACAACAAAGAGCACGAAATTAGCGGTTTTCGTATATCGCTTTCTAAGCGATGAATCATCGTATGGTGAAAGTGACGGTACTACACGCTATAAACCTAGTGACATGGCCTTCGGTGTCCTGTATTTTTATGTTAATTACAGTTAAAAATTAGAAAAAGAAGTCTATTTTTCAATTCAAAAGGAGCAATTTTGATAGACCAGTAAAACTGAAAAAATAAAGAAGCTTATACAAAGTATATTACTTCGACCTTGTTTAGTAGGTTTAAATGGTCGTTTCCAACGGATTGTTTGTTTGGAAATTATTAGTGGCACAGAATAATCTGAATAAATTGATAAATATAACTCACGGAAAATTTCCAATGACAAATAAACTTTTGGGTGCGCTGGAAATATTGATAATGAACCTGAAGATTCGCCATCTAGAACACAAAATCTAGACAGTGAGCAATCATCGCTTATCATATCTTGGAAGTTTCCGAGACACATTTTTGGAAAATCACCTTATATGCAAGATTACGAAGCAGCCAACTTGAAACTGGATCTGCACCAGGACAGGATACGCATTGCGCTCTAAAGCCTATGAATAATTGTATAATGTAATAGTTCAGTGACCTGGTGGTGTAAGCCAAGCATGTGGTTTTCGCTGGGTTAAGATCTGGGCGTGTGTAGATTTCGTCGATCTGTATGTCGAATTTTAGGAACATAATAGTTGAAAGAAATGTGCTAAAACATTGTGTTGGATTGCTCCATAAAATGGTGGTGGTTCCATTATCTCACGAGGGGGTCAATAGTTGGCTGTGGATTTAAGAGTATGGTACACCAAGAACATGTTCTAAATGAAAATAATAAAATGATTGAAGACTTAAGACTCCATTCTGTGATTGAGTTACGTAACCTGTACCCAGTTAATAAGCCATATTGAAATGTGTACACGACACACCCATAGGATTTGTTATTAGAAGCTTGATTGACAACCTGCTTTGTCCCTATTACAAATATCAGGTAAACTGGGTCGCAGTGCTAATAACCTCTAATCCGCTCATAAACAATACAGCCATGCGAAGCAGAATATAAACGACCAGGTACGAATGAGGAAAAACAGCCGGGAGCATTATTACTAAAAGAAATTTTCCGTCTTCTAAAAATAACGCCGCGGCAACGTGGACTATCGAACATTGTATAACAGGTTCCTAAAAATACCGGCGGAGCTGCTGCTTATTTTTATTTGCGACCAACGTGATGGAAGAACATGCTGCCATCGATTTCAAAAAAAGTCACAGACCTCCAACCGAGCGATTGAGCCACTGGATAGGAGGTATTTTGGTTCTTCATGGCAAAGATTGAAAGTTGACTCGATTTTCTGTTGGTGAATGCATGCACATTCTTCAAATCAGGAATTGCAACAACCCTGGACATTCGATAACAAGATCTGTGATGTATTTACACAACAATAGATCAAGTTTTATCAATACCTCAGGTCAGGACGGTAGTTCTTCATTGTCGCTTGCTTCGTCTACCTCTTGCGGTTCGTGGGAAGGGGCAGACTTTTCTTCTGCATTTTCCCATGGACGAAACACGTTAAAGGAAAATCCCCCAATAAAATCTAACATCCTAACCACTTCTTCCGCATGCATTAGCCAAAAACGATCCCGATGTCATCCAATCCCCCGCATTCGTACAAATCACGGGGAAAACCGTTGACCTCGCCTGGTAAAATTAGCCACCGAAAACTGAAAGTCTGCCAGTGGCGGCCTTTCCTGAATTATACCTGAGCTGAGACTATGCGCCCGTTTCATTTACCTGCTCATCGTTGGGAACAAAGTGATGGCATCCTTGTGCCCATTACGGGTTAGTACTTAAAAAAACATGTTTGTCGCCGCATAGTGGAAGCCTACGTGACTGGAGGCAGCGACCATCTAGTTAGCCGGTCTCTCTAATCATTGATTTGATGAAGCTCCTTTTTTATAGCGCGCCTATGTAATTGGGTCAAAGCAGAAGTGTTCGGTGTTTGAAAACAAGCGGAAAAACATGGGTCGTTCGGATTTTTGTATTAATCTACTAAGAATAATGCCAATACGTATTGGATGGGAAAATGTCATTCTGAAAGAGACTATACATGAAAAAATGACAGGTGGAGTATACAAACTAGGGAGCCAAAAAAATATAACGTTGACAAACCAAATGAAATATCTGGGGACCGAACTCAACCGCAGGGAAACAGTCAAAGAGAGGACAAAAACCGCTTATAGAGTGACGAGAACTATACTACCATTTGTACAGAAACCCGAGCCGGAATGGAACATTTAAAAAAATATATACACAACGGTAATCCTGCCCATCATGACATTCGGAATCCAAAGTGGCGCTACTACCAAAGCTAACGGAACAAGCTTGAGAAACGCAGAAAGAAATGTCGTGCAATTGTTGGTCAAAGCTGTCAAAGAAACCGAAAATCGAGAAACAACAGAAGTCCTAGAGGGAAAGACAATCACAAAAGGAATAGAAATATATGTAACGAAATATACGAGTAGGGGACATATTCAAAGCAGAGTTAGATCTTCAGACCTGACTCCTTTATTTTTTTTGTGGGGATATTTGAAAAATGAATTATATAAGATACCTTCAAACACAATAGAAGAATTTGAAGAAATCATGTCACAGTACGAAAAATAACTGGCGTGCATCTTACAGACGTGGTAGCAGGAGTGCATAGAAGATGCTTGAAGTGTATAAATAAGGACGGACAACAATATAAACATTTTTAGTTTTCTATGGTGTCTCACATTTCTACTGATTTACTCTCTCAGACATTTTTACAAAGACCATCTTCCACATCTTTGCGCCATTCACAAAAATAACCGTCACTCGATGTCTATTTGTGCCGCCCCACTTGGCTTTTCCCAATTTTCCGTCCCCGATCCATCATAGCGCTGACGGAGTGATCTATTTTCACCCTTTCGTCGTGGATTTTTCCCGTCTGCGAGATTTCTGCCGGCATGCTGCGGCTGCGTCCAACCTGACCTAGAGTAACAGTAAAAGGTGTGTCTTACAAAAATCACCCAACCTCGCTTTGGTATTATGCTATTAACTGTCAATGCCAGCTTTGTTTTTTGTGTATTGCGTGACTTTAGTGTTATCAGGGGATTGCGAGTTATTTTCGCTTGAATGAGGGGAAAATTCCTACCAATCGAGTTACGAGTTTGGATTATAGTTATTATTTTTTAATTTTCATCAGTCCAGTCTAGACGCACTTGGGTGGCATGTTGCTTTAAGATTTTAACTCAAGTGTCGTAAAGTGTATATTTAATTTCCCTGAGCTATCATAGGTGTTTGGAATCTTTAGATACCAACTATATCACTGTAAATACACTAGAGATAAGGATTGCATGTTTGTATAACATCTTGGTTTTTATCTCCATAAAAGTTTGTGTCGCATTTTGTAGTCTGACTTTTTTTAATAGGAAAAGAAACTTATTGACCTTCGACGAATGATTATCCATTTAACAAAAATATTTTTCACAGTCTTCTAGCATCATATTGCATCAGTAGATTATTTTATTAAATAATTCAAGTCAGTTCACTGGGTTTTATAAACCTGTTTCTCTCGTGACTTTTGATCGTTTGAAGTCTTTTTCGTAAAACTGCCCTAATAAACTTTTGCTTTAACTCTGCAAGTTACTGACATACCCATAAGGAACATAATATATTTGAAATTAATAAAAAACGGTATAGCACTTTGCAAGTAATCTCTAGTAATCTTTTACAACTACCATTTTATGTCCACGCTTTATTTTGTAGGCTATTATTTAAGACAAACTATGGTAAATACCAAAGATTGTTAGTTTTTCTCGTTTTGAATTTATTTCCCAAATAATACACACGAGACAAAAGAAAAAAGGAATTTTTTCCTTGAATTCTGAAGAGAAACTAAACAGGAGACGTGCTTTTTTCAATTTGTTTTGTAGACTATTATTTCTGAAAAACAGCAGAATTCTTGGATGGTAGAACGATCATAAAAAGAATAGAGACATATAGACATATGTGATGAAATACTGGAGACTCATGCAAAGGAGAGAGGTAGACCACATATTAGGAAAGGTCTGGGAGCTAGAGACAAACTAAAAAAAGGTAGACATGGAAAACAACTATAGAAAGGATAATCCATACATCAGAGAAGAATGAAAAACAATCGATAGAAATAGCAAAAGACGAGAAATTAATCAACCAATTAATCGAAGAAGAAGAAGAAAGAATGAGTTTCGGTGATAGTGTTCATGGGAATGTGGGAGTATTTTAATAGTGAATCAGTGACCAGACGTGCAAAAAAACAGCCCATCTCACACGTCAGTCTGATTATTGCCTAACAGATGAGACATCCATATGAAGTTTTCGTAACCTTGGCCGATGCCACAAAATTATTTGTTGACCTTGAACGGGGGATTCAAATTTTTCACACTGCGGACCTGATGGTTGCTGCTGTGTTTTTCACGGTTGCCCAGACAACCAAAACACGCCTGACCGACTGTTGAGGACCGTGCAAATTCGCGTTTTGCGTCGATACTATCTGCGCAGTTTCACTTTCCGTTTTATTGACTGGCTGGGCTGCCGGTTCCTACGCATTTATATCTGCTGCTTTTTACTTTTAATCTCGTTATTCTGCATCGCTTCTGGAGGGCTGAAATAAATGTTTTCATGGAAGCGTACCTATACGTTATTTTTTTTAATACTCTGATGTAATAAACGGAACTTAAACCATTGGAATATCAAAGTAACTAGTGACATCTTCAATTTTGTTGCAGGAATCAATTATCTTTTTCACTTCTTCAGTTTTATTTTTTATAATTGATTGGAAGCATTCCATACGCATATGCAAGTTTTTCTAAAGAAGATAGAAGAATTACAGTAGTAGAAATATTAAACCCAAACTTCTGACTGATTAAGCCTTCTAGCATAAGTGTAATACCTTTCTTTACTTTTATATTTAGCCTTGAGTTAACCAAACTTCTCCAATGCCAAGTGTTAAATATAAATAGGGGTGCAGACCAAAACAGATGTTTATCACCCTAGCCCGGTTCACGTTTAGGTAACACTACAAATTTTTGTTAAATTTGTTAGTTGTGATAATTTAGCAATCAATAAAACATAGAAGCTGTTATAACAAATTTTATTTAATGCAGACCTGATGCTAACTGGCGCGAACGGCGATCTATTTTTATGTGATACTTTATTGGTTTTAAATTTTCCGAAATATAAAATAGAAGCCTTTGCATGTCATAACGAATTTATACAAATTTAATATAAAAACATACAAATTACTAAGTGGTATTTTTAGAAAAAATTTACAATAGTGCACAATAAAATTTATACACGGTATCGATTATGTTCATTACAGCTTGTTAATCAGCACATAACAAGAGTCACAAACTAACTATCACTTTCACTGTTAAATCACGATTAACTTATATTATTAATTCTTGTACATGATTCGCTCTGTACCGATTTTCAATGTCCAGTACCTTCCGCACTGAATTTCTCCATGCATCGACACTTGTTATTTCAGCTTCGTGTCTAATATTTAACAGCATTTCATTGCCAATTTTTCCACCGGGGTTCCCTCGTTGAATTTTTTGTTTCAACTGCCCCCATATCATTTCAATGGGGTTGAAAATGCAATGATATGGAGGTAATCGTAGAATGGTGTGTCCACATTCAGAAGCGAGAATGTCAATTTTAAATTTCTTCGAAAAATTTTTTGTGCCACGCACTTCCAACAATTGTTTTTTATGTGGTCCTCTTCGAAATATAAATCTTTTCTTAAAAACTCTTGAATGGTTGCCTTATTAGTTGTTGTTTTTGGAATTTTTTCCAGTTGCTCCGAATGGTAACTAGCGTTGTCCATTACTATGACGCTGTTTGGTGGCAATTTGGGCAATAAAATGTTTTTGAACCAATTTTCAAACGCATTCATATCAGAATGATCATCGGTTTAAAATCAGCAATAATCTGTTTGACCAGTTGCCCTACGAAATGTATTTGTCACAAACGCCTTTTAATAATTGGCTAAATGTAAGCATATATGTAGGTATGACCGAATAAGTAAAAAATATTGCACTTGGTACGCGTGTATGCTATAGAACTTTAAAATATAAGTAAACACATGCTTTCAATACCGTTTATAGTAGGAGTAGAATAGTTCCGGCTTCTTATTTTCAAAAAAATATACAGGTAGAAACTACGTTTATGACCCTCCGGATTAAAAGAAAATTTTAACCTGTGAAGAAACAGGGCAGAGGGCGGTTGCACACCGCGATCAAAAATTAGAAAGTATGGGCTGCCGCATTGAAATTGGAATGCTTACCATTCATGGTTATAAAAAATAGATACTACTAATTAAATTAGGGAAGAATGCGATTTAGTCATACATTAAAAGCTATTAGATGAGAAATATTTGTGGTTCAAATTCATTGATTTATGTGTACGGGAAAAAATTCTAAAAAAGCCTAAACACAATTTTTGGATACGATCCACTCCGCTGCAAAACAGTAGAACCCGTCTGTTATTTACGACAGCTTCAGGTAATACTTGTAAACCATTGTGAGCGGTAATCGGCTGTTCGCATAATGAGTCTCATAGATTGTTGCTTGCAACTATAAGCTATTCTCAAAACCTACCTAACAGTAGTCAAATGTTCTATAACCCACAAGTTACGGACGCCGAAAACGATATTCCAGTTGCAGAATTTTGTTTGTTTATACTGTTTACAAGCGGAATAAATAGGCTTTTGGAGCAAACGGAGGTGACGACTATTCAGTTTTGTAAAGGTTTTGGAAAAAAGTTTGTGTGGTTTGATATCGGTAGAGATTTATTGGATAATCAAACAGTTTGCTGCACATATGGTGTACTAATAATGTAATCATATCAGTGAATGTTGTTATTAAATAATTGCTATACGCAATATCTATCGAAATTGCCAAGAAAAGGTCTTTAGCGACACCGTCATTATAGGCTACTGCCAAAAATGATTCGTCCTAAAGGAGAAAGCTGACAACACATATTAAAGGGATAAATCATTATTGTTTACCAGCCTGACATTTAAGTGATACGAAAAAAGTTCAATCATAAACAGCAGCGAATGCAGGCATTGCGTAAGCCATCGGCATAGCTTTGAAAATCACGCTGCACACCCGACTCTTGCTTCCTATACATTCAATGCTGATTTTATTCATAAAGAGAACGAACATTGGTATCCGTGGTCTCGTGCCAAGTCGAGTTTCTTTGCTGTTTCTGAAAGCCTGGCGGTCATCTACAGATTTGAAATCTTTCACCGGGTAGATTATCTTCTTTCACTTTCGAAAATTGAAGTGGCATTTGAAAGCAACGAGTTTTTAATATTATGTAGTTTTCTTGGTAAACAGTCTAATTCATTGTGTAATATCGACATAAATCAATGCATAAACTCATTAAATAGTCGTAGTTGATCATTTTATTTTTTAATGGAGTAATTAATAATAATAATAACTTTATTTCCAATAGGATACACTCCCAATAACAGCAAAGGTTTTTATAATGTTTCAGTTAAATATGGTTCGGTTAATTTAAAGACTTTGACTTTAATGTCGATCGAACAAAATTTTTAATCAGCCACTGTCCGCAAATAGAAAACCTTAATTCGAAATGACCTCATGTTTTTGGTGGAGTTGCCAAGTTCGTCCTCTCATCAGGAAGTTCCTTTATTACTTCATTACATGTTCGAAACCTTTGTCGTCACAGAAGTCCCTCATTCGTCGCATTTAGCTCAATGGCCGCGCTTTTAGTGTTTCACTTTTTTATTTTAGGTCACTAAATACGCACGCATATAATCAAGGTGTAGCAACGCCAAAACTAGTCCGCCCACTCATACGACGCATTCAGTTAATTTTAATACTGGACCTGAGTTTCATTACGAGTAGAATTTATAATGATTCACTTATATTCGATGATGTCCATTTATGTAGTAAATACAGTAGCTGTCCTATAAAATGTGCGAAGGAGACTAATTTTTTTTGCAAGGTAGAACAACGTTGCAAAAATCTTGCCTGACTATGGCTAAACACGGAGTCATTAGAATACGTCTATAATATCAGGAAATCGAACTGGGAACATCTTCAAACGTTCGAAATGTTTGTATAGTGCTAGACCAATTACACAACTGTCATTTCAGTCTCCGATGAATCCAGTTTCTATCTTGTTTATGGTGAAAGTGAACTCTTCATCAAGAACGAGTAGTCTCCGTAGGATCAATAAATCACTAAACAGGGTGATTAGAAAATTGAAATAATGTCGTGGGAATTCTGGTTATACTTAGAGATACCCCGGCATTCAAATGGACCAATAATTTTGAGCGATAAAGATGCCACAAAAGTACTGCAGGTTGTTAAACTTCAGGTTTTGTCGTCGTTATTTTTGGAAGTAATGAAATATTACAATTTTTGTGTTATATTAGCTGGTAATGTTTACTTAAAAATATAAAGTAATAGTGTAATCGTGATGGACGACTTTTCGGTATAAACAGTATAAACAGTTCGTTAATGAACACTTTTTTTTGAGAGACACAAAGAAAAACAGTTTTTGGAATTTTTAAAAACCAAAACGTTTGCAAATATATATACTATTGACAAGATGACCAATGATTTTAATTTAAACTGCCAATGGATGAAAATTGAATAAAAACACACACTACATACGAGCAGATCATGAAATTAAGTGTATTAAAACGGTATATCTCTAGGGAAACTTCACGTGCACTTTATGTCTTTAACAGTATGATTCAAGTGACGGTTTTTTACACAAACTAAGGATAACACTTCACATTTATAGGCGTCTTTTCAAACCACTGTAAAGATCGCAGTTTTATTTTATTTTCTATTTTACTCAGAATTGGCACGAGAATTTCATAAAATGCGACTTATTACTCGCCTGAGTCACTGTCCGAATCGTAGATATTGTTTTGCAGATTTTTTTGACACGTGCTTCCTATTCGTGCAAAGTTGCCAAATAAACAAATGCAAATTGTGCGCATATTTTCGTAACTATTCTGATTTACACTCTCATAAAGTGTCGAGTTGGAATACATTAATTATTTCACTTTATTAAATATCATCGAACATGTTTACATGTTCTAATTCTACATGCAAAACGTGGAAATGTAGAATACAGCGTCTTTTTAAAATCACCTTCATATTTTTTTGAAATAATGAATTACTTCCACATTGCATAAATGTGCGAAATTTATTCTTGCTTTGACACTAAAATATGACGCGAACAAATCTAAAATCGCCGATATTTTAAGTACGGATAATTGTTTTGTCGTGTCTATTTTAACACGTAGATAATTCCAGTTTCTAACGGCAAGCCTGCCACGTTATAAATATTTCTGTAATTGCGTTTTCAATGGCTACATAAATTTCTTACGCTTTATCGCCTTATTGAAAAGCCTTGTTTATTTCTGTATTGTGCTGCTAACTGCGTACACAATTTTTTTATCGTTTGTTTTTTGTTTAGGAGGCAGGCAGTACCGAAGGAATTCCTCCTTGCAATTTTTACAGCACCGGTAAGTCAATAGCCCATCGCGCAACAGTTTGCTACATTGCATCATCGGTCATTTGCACTAATTACAGGCGTTAGAGGTTGAGGGGAGCTTTTTATGTTATGTAGTTTTTTTTTAACAGCGGTAGATATACAGGGTGCATTAAATATCGTTAACACACATCACTAATAATGCTTTTCTCGATTGGCAACTTCTTAAATTGTCTAAAATTGGGTTTAGTTCTTCCTACTATTAATGTGTGGCGCCTGTGTATGTATTAGTCATACATGGATCCATTAGATGGCGGTACAATCCATATAAAAGTATTTGGCGCCAATTTTGAACCTTTGTGACAATTTAAGTCGTTTGTTATATCAAAAAATTCTAAAAACGTAAGGCATATGCTTACAGTAAACTGTAAAGCAAAGAAGTTCGTGTAAAATAGTTCTTATGTCCAAACCGATAGCAATTTTAATGCCTTTGCTGTATGTTTACTCTATTTTCAAAGAATTAAACACTTACTACATTAGACCACTTTATTGTAAAAATCAAATATGCATATACAGGTGACTATAGTTTTGTGCTTTCTGTCATCGATGGGTTGTATTTTACTCGAACTAAAAAACAACATCAATGTTTGTATAAATGCAAACTAACAGCATTTTAATGCACAAATGAAACTTATATTTCCATACAGAAAATCAATGCTTTTGCACATTTAAATCTGTAGGGAGAGGGTAATATCAAATGAACGAGAAGAAAACATATTGGTGTATTATTATCGTTTAATACACATAATATTGCTGGTATTCATTGACTATTATTAATACCAAGAAATGTAGAAACGTGTGGTTATTCTTGTTGGTTTTTCCAACATCCTGTATATGTGTCTCTTCTAGAGTCATTAACATCGACAATTTAAACTGTTGTTGACTCGTCTAAATGGCAATGTTTCCATCGGCTTAATGGCGTGCTTAATCTTATACATATTGCGAAACAACTTCTGTATTACCACAACAAGCCTTGAATAGCTATGGATATTAATAGTGCATTGAGTTACACAACACAGGCACATATTTTCGAATAAATCATTGCGGACACATTGTGTGCATCCAAATGCGCCAGGCTCATAGATCGGCGTAAAAACGAAATTTTTATGGACGATTGCTATACTTGGAAGACACACTAATATAGTTTTATTGCAGATAAAAAATTATGAAAGAGGCAGTTCTTTGGAGGTAACTAAATGCTGTAGGATAATATCGACATGGTATTTTTCACAGGAAATTTTGGATGTAAATATATTTATGGAATAGTTATTGGTATGCCAACGAAAGTTTTTTTGTGGTGAAAAACAACAGCTTACAACCGTGGCAAGCTATAGAATAGAGGCCCTGAATTTGACCCTTGAGGCTTCCCTGAAGACAAATACTTACCACTCTGACAGAGTGACCAGTTTGGTCAAACGTATATGGGACGTACTTTTGAGACTTGTCTTGACATTATGCCGTTAAGGATAAAATAATTTCTCACGTAATCTTCTGATCGGACAAGGTACAATCAGTTTACACAACTTCGTGGAAATTTGATTTTCTTTGTGTATGTTCGGTAAAAAGTTTGTAGTAACAGGAGTCCTCATTGTATTTCATTGTATAAGCATTCCTAGAAACTGAGTAATTGTGTTTTTGGTAGGTGATTAAATGTACCGTACGTTCATGGCCGAAGTAAACGATTATTGTATTCACCAATTACATGGCATGGGAAAGGCTACCAATGTGTTTGCAGTATCTCAACCACCCAGGACGATATTGGAAAAATCGCACAGAACTGGCTGGAAAAGACTGGTCATCAACTGAGATGATGTAAATAGTACAGCTACTGCCAGATATCTCCTTACCGATTTTCACAGAATGATTCTGAAAAAAGCAAAGAAAGGGACTATGGCAGAAAATAGATTTCCCTAGACTTCTCCAACAAACTATGGGGGATGTAAAAGCAACAGAAATTTGTAGATTTCTGATGGTTTATTTTGGAACTGCTAATCTATCTTTCCGAGCTTTCTATAATTTAATTACGAATATTCATAGATACCGCATGGTCAAAACAGATAACTCAGATAACCACGTTTATTAAAAAAGAGCATGACTATCGTTTGTGCAGTCTGACACCGAAAGATTAAAAACAACACTATTGTTAATCAGATCTCCTCGCACACGAAAACAAACAGCCATATCTCGAACAGTGTTATGTAACGAGTTTTGCCAGAAAGCGGAATTTGCGCAGCATTGTTAATTGTAAATGCTTGCCGGGCAAAGATAAAATGCTTATCGCGCTATTACAGGTTTTCGCCGAGAAGTAAACAGCATAAGCGGTATCTATTTTGATGACTGTTCAAGCTTTTTTGCGATTATTCTACATTGTTGTTTATAAAATGCACGTGGTTTAAAGACTTGCCATGTACAAGCGTTTCTTGTACAATTTTTGTTTAAGATGATGTTCTTTGATGGAGCCACCATGGTGATTTGAGACAGCTACTTCCTTTAAATTTCCTTTGTGTCCAATTGATTTGTTTCGTCTGTAAAGGACCTTCAAAACTGATCCAGACAGATGTGGGCTTCCGTTTTACTAATCTAACCTTCATACTATCATTTTCCTTTTACAGAACACTGACCTATCTCACCAATAACAGTAACCGTATTAGTATCTGCCGTACTGAAGACATAGCAGTCTGTCAATTTTTATTCTGGTTAGATTTTAAGCCGCATAACCTTGTACAARGTCGRGTTGCCAAAAAAATCACGTTATTGCTTCCTATCAAAACATTCTGATGTTTTGTTTTTATAGACTTATACCKTAAGTACCAGTCTACGGCTGAGTGTTATTCGATGTGCGCTTTCTTAGAATCATCGTATGTGGCTGCCAGCATGTAACTATTTTTAGGTTATCCCAGAAACAACGTCGCAGTTGCTTATTACAGATAGGATTTTTACAACTGGTTACGAGACTGAAGGATTTACAGGTGCTCAGAGGATTAAAAAAATAATTTGTTTTATCACGTCATTACTTATGGGGATATCTCATCTCTCCTTAATAAAGTAGCAATAACATGGAGGTATGGAGAGAATTATGATAAAAGATTCATGACTCTCAACCTCTAGTTTCATTGACAACAGGTCAGGATTAWCCAATTTTGAGATGATGAAGAAATTTTTGAAACGAATTTAAAAAAGGCTTAAGATCAATTTTGTCCATCCTTCTTACTGAGTAATCCTCGCAGAGTCTTCAGTGGACATACGTTCTAGATATTGCTCATTGTGGATGAAACAGTTGGCTTCAAAAGGAAAATGCTTCAGAAATCAGTAAATGCAATAGACCTTGTAATTTAATCAACACTTCTCCACGTGGAAAACAATGATATCGCGACCAATTCAATTACTCGATCGGAACTGTTGTAAAATTATCAGATTACGGTCACACCATACTTCTAGACATATTCCAATGACACATATTAGGAATCTAATCCCCACGTGTGAAGCATGACTGGAATAAGCGGATCAGTTCGGGTGGAAGCAAAACATTGAGGGAGTTGCATCAGAAAAAGTGACGACTCGTTTCGTCAATATGAGTAAATTGTGTATGGGGAACCTTCTAGACTCCAGGAGGGGATTACAACTTCACGGTTCCCCATGTCATCATCTGAACACAAAGGTAAACTCTGACAACACGATGTTGCCATGGCTTTTAAGCTTTTCAGAGACATGTTACAATACGTGTCTAAAGTTTCTCCATTGAGGAAAGCTGTAGGAAAGCAGCTAACTTCATTTGAAGCATCAGGTGTTGTCTCTTTTAATCGTGCTGCTTCTTTCTCCTCATATCGCCACTTGGCGACAAATTTAATTCCCCAAATCGTTGATTTTCGATGGCTATGACAACGCTGGGCAAGGGGCTGACAGACCTCGAGAATCATACGATTCTATGCCACGTAGCCCGATGAAAGTGCGCAAGCGCGAGATGTGCTTACGTGACCGGCTGTGGTGGATAAGGAAGAGCGAAACAAACATGAACCAGTCGGAATTTACCAGCGTGAGTGTGTAGACGGTTTCAAGATGGGAAGATAGTGTGCTATACCGAATAATATTCTTTCTTTGTGCCTAAAGATAGCTACAGTGACCGACCGCTCTGTCTGCCAATCGTTCTCAATTGATATTCAAAGGAAAACAACGAAAAAGCAACAACAATGGTCGAGAGAATTTTGGAGGAATCTGAAAACTACGATACAGGTAAGATCTCTGGAAGAAATCGAAGCGGCGAAGTATTGTTTACGTCCTGTTAGGGATGATTACGTAAGTTTTCTGGAATACAACACTGCATGTATTGGACAAACCGGTTCGGCCTCTATGTTTTTTAATGCTTATTTACACTTACGAATCATTGACAGCGATGTCACGTCTTCGTCGTTTTCAGTGGATCTAGGGATTCCCTGACAAACACGGCGCTGACTAGATTCTTTCTGCCGAGAATTATGCATGTTATTATTTAAGTCATTCGTCATCATGCCATACTTCAATTAATACTAATTCCTCTTAACAAATAATAAACTTTTAGCGTTTGAGATGAACTCGTTCTTCCAAATGTGGCAGCAGCGCTTTGCCCTAACAGCTGCCGTTGTTCCGGTCGTTTTTATGCCACCTGAACAACAAAATCTCGATTTTTCGTGTACCCACTGCAACCTTAATTCAGTCGGTGCATTGGCGTATACGTTTATAGATTAGAACCAAAGTGCATTGACCAGTTTACCTACTGCACATTCTGGAAAACTACGTGTCGTGACTTTTTTACCTATCGACCGAATTAATTCGTGCAGCATCATCCGTTCTGGCAGATGCTATAGACAGGCGCTGTTAATTTATGTATCTTTTGTTGCCAGAATGTACACGTTTAAATTCAAATTTAGCCCGTTGTTTACTGGTACCCGCTTTGGCCAACGGTTTTTTGCGTCTTTAGTTTGGGGTGTGTTTTATTATTGGCTGGTGCCAACGATTACATGTGTGGTCGGTTTAAAAAAATTCTGCGAGAGTTTTCCTGATTTATTTTGACCAGTCCTCGTATATCTAATTACTGTCTAGTAACTCGTGGTTGCAGTATAACTTTTAAAGTGAAGGCAGAATAATTGTTAGCCGAGGAATCATGCATTAGTTGCATCTTGCTGTTTGAAAGGAAACATCAATGTTTTTAAGTCTTCAGTTTGTTAAAATAAAAATTTTTGAGAACAGATTTTAACACCATTATGAAACTGTACGCTTCAATAATGGGTAAAATCAGTTTTGCTAAAACAGAAAAGGCAAAAATGCTCGTCATTCTTTGTTAGCTTCAAAAAATGGTATTATAAATAAAAAATACAGCTGATTTTAGTCTATTTTTATTGGTCGCTGTTATCAACTATCAGTTTATACAGGTTGGTGATACAAGTTTTCAGGCCCACCCAGATTATAAATGTCCACACAGGAGAAAGATTCGGGGGTGTTAAGTCCAGTGAACATGCTGGACATTCAATTTGTCCTCTTTGTCCTATCCAGTTGTTCTGAAAAGTATGATCTAAGAATGCGGAGTCCATATGGGGAAGCGGCTTCGTCCTGCATGAAATCATGAAGCCATCATAAAAAGAGCTAACGCAAAAGAAACAAGATACTAAAGAATATTGCTTCTGCTCATACTTGATTGTCTTAAATGACGCAAACTGCGACTTGAAGAAAGTTTCCCCAGTACTTCAACTAACGCAAGCTTGCGCATATTTCATTCGCTGGAATTTGCAGTCACTTTCTTCCTGATGGATTCCCACAAAAATGTCCTCCATATCCGGTTCATAGTCATTTCCATGTAAGGGAAAAAATGCACGGGTATCCGGAAGAAAAAGCGATGCCGTCTAGAAATGCCTGAACGGGTTTTATAATTGGTGGCCTGCTGTGCTTATAGGGTCCATCTGCTATCGGCCCGTCTTGACCTTGACCTTCGGTGAAGACGCACCAGATTGAGCTGGATGCCCGTAGCCGGTCGATGTAAAACATCAATTTGACGTCAAAGGATTAAAGTTTAAAATATTCTACGTGCATGTACGTTTGTGACGGCGTTTTCGAAATTTGCATTTTTGAACTGGGTGCTTCAGTCAAGGTCGTATAATCTACTAAGAGTGGAGATGACATGTCAAAGAAAAAGCAATATTGTGGAAATGGAAGTTTATTTATTATGACGACTTAGCTTGACCCAGGAACTAAACAGCAACCAAGAGGGTTGAAGCATCTCTTTTCAATTCTTGAAAATAGTCCTCCATCTTCAATTTGCGCTACCACAATTCTTGACTACCAACTGGTCGTAAACTGCCAGCCTATAAATAAAATCCTGGGTAAACCACGGTAATTGATGGCTTCTTTGTTCCAGAAACGATGTTTCAAAAATTTTGTACGTTCGCCCTGTTATTTTGGGCAAAGCACAGGCTTCCGAAGGCGAGTTGCCAACGATTTCGATATTTTTAGGCGAGGTATAATGCCCCACCGTCGGTGTAAATCGAATTTTGCCTATCGCTTATTATTTGCGATCTAAAAATAAATACGACGCAGAAGTAGAATAACATAATGTAAATGTTGAATAAGTTGCGTCATCACGTGTTTGGCAATCACACGTAAGTTTATCTTTCGAGATATTCGCGTTAATATCTTGTTTTGACACCAGTTTAACTAACCTCGGATCAACGAATTCTAATTCGCGTGCAGATTTACTGGTTGCATTATTTGTTGAGGTGGTTAGTTTGTTTATTTAGGTAACGAACGAAATGCAAGTGTCCTTTAAACGTGTTTGAGGTGGACGAAAGTCCGCCCATAAAAAAATTAATGCGTTTCGATCAACGGCTTTGTGATGACTCAAAACATATTCGCACATATTTGGTAATCGTGCTCTCCAAACCAGTTCTACTGGATACGCTGGGTTTTAATTGCTTATTTCCTACTATTTTTTCTCCAATTTCATTTTCCTTAGGCTCGGATTATGCAAACTTCCCTGTTCGAAGCGAATAATTTAAATTTAGCGCTACTTCCCGACGTCACTTACCATATCATCTCGCCCACAGCTTAAGATACCCTCGAAATACCGTTCATTTCAAATTTACCGCCTCATGTCGACGTCACTTGTTTGATGCAACTGTTCTCGTTTTCCAGTATGCAACGGCGGCGTGAACGGAGACAGCATCGGAGGCGGCGCCGGTGGCAGCGCGTCCGACAGCGGCGATCAGATGGACGCGGACACCAGGGCACGAGAACTGGCCCGTCGCAAGGAGGAGGCGAAGAGGAAGAGGCGCAAGAAGAAGCGTACGGGCTCGTCGCTCGTGTCGTCCTGCTTTCAAGGTAAGAAAGGGGAAACAAGTGTACAATTTATCCATACAACATTATACCCGAGTTGTGCATTAGCGCAGAAACTCGATCTGCTCTATTATACATATTTTGTGTTGATGGTCCTTCAGTACTTTGTCCATGATGTCACGGTGGCGTTCTTTAATCCAAATTACTTCCTCACGTGTTTGAAGTAATCATCTTTTGCATTAAATGCGATCTTCGGAATAGAATTGCGTGCGGGTTCATTTATTCATTAAACAACATTATACCTGAGTTATACTACGGGTACAAAGGGATTAAGGCACGATGAAGGTACTTAATCAACAAATGATCAACATGCGATGGTACTGGATCTACTAGTGACATCAGCCTCTCTTATATTAGTAGGTACTTTAATTGGATTTAAGTCGACTACTGTATAACAACGGAGAAAATTCTCCATGATGCAGGTATTCGATAATGCAGCCATCAACCTCACTAAATACATAAATAACTGTACAAATTTGTGATGTAGTATACTGGACTGAACTTGACCTAAAACGAACCCCATAATCTGTCTAAAATTAGCATAGAACAAGTTAACGTAGATAGCCGACAATTATATTTCTAGTCGACGTCTGGTTCCACCCATTGACGATTATTCGACACGTTCTCGATAAATACCAAGGTAAACAGATAATTTACTTTTGTTGTTATTAGTCGATGTGTTATTTAAACAATCATAATTGATGAGATACTTCATTAGTCATGTTAGGGAAGGTCAGGAAGTCAAGAACTGTCATCTTCTAATCTAATATTCGTTTTCTCTTCAAGAATGTCACGCATTTAGACGTCACAATAAACCAATGGAATGAAAACGTTGATAAGAATAGCAATTGCATTATTGATGAAGGCGTGTGCGTGTGGAACAATAGCATGTATGTTTGATTGAAGTAAGAATGGCGAAAGTTTAGTTCCATACCTTTTACGTCTTGTTTGGTTTTGTACAAAAAAAATCAAGTTTGAAGTTATCCTTGAATAAACGTATATTAAATTTCAAATTTTTCTAAATTTGTGGGGAAAGAATCTGAAATTTTGCGGGAAAGCCACCATCCGCATTTTATTCGAAACAAAATTGTATATTGGCACAAATTTTGCAAGTGCTCGCCAGGGAAATCTCAAAGTACCCGTGTGGGTGCAGATTTTAATTAACGTTACTGGCATTTATTCGAGATTCTCTCCGTAAAAAAGTCCAATAATTCATCGAGCGGATGTTTTCGTAGTTCTTTGTGCGTCAATCTCTTCCGCGTTTACGCCAGAATAAAAATGCGTATTCACGCCTCTTCGTCGTTGCGAATTAATAACAGTAAAGTGTATCTGCAACTAGGAAGTGATTGCTGCATCGGGGGCCTTCTGAGATGTTAATGCCATTTGCATTAACATTTATAAGTGTTCAAGGCTGATAAGGCCTTCACCGGGTAAGATGCAAAACGGCGAGCCGTTAATTTATTAGTTTATCTCGTTAGGCTCGGTGCAAAGTGTAATTGCATAACGCGGGAAAACAATGGAGTTATTAATAATGGAAATGGGCTTTGTTTGATAGATTGTTCATTTATGATTTAAACCTTATTTCAATCGTGTAAAATTTAGAACAGCATTGTGTGATATCATTCGCTATTTTCTCTCGGATGTATATTTTGGGTTAGAAACGTAAAGAAAAGTACAATTTCATACCTTGTGGAAATTTTGCGTGATCATAAAAAGGACGAATTGACATTATTATTGTTCAATTTATTTTCAATTACAGTTGCATCAAAACAAGGACACGCCCGTCTCTGAGCACTGCAAAAATTGTTGTCGTTAAGATAAGTGCTTGCAAAAATATAAATTATCTCCTGATAAAAGGAGACTAGAATGGGGTTATGTTGCATCTATCGAACATGGTGTTTTTATCGTGATATTATTTATGACAGATTAACAACTGTTTATTTAAAATTAATAGAGCTGCTGTTGACGCAATGGCAACCCGCTTAGATTTCTCTCAAAACAAAATGTAACTAAATATATTACAACCTCTTTAATCCGGCCAATTAAATGCATGGGGTGTGTCCGAATTAGCGATTTGTCCGGATTACTGGATATTGTTCATATTCCCCAAAATCGCGCAAAAACAACAATTAACAACACATATGATAGTGATATTATTATTATTATAAAAAATATAAATACATATGAAATACAAATAAACAAAGCTACAACATTCTAGAGAAATAATGGATGATATTTTTCCACACACATTAAGTTCACTTCTAGCGCGGGGCAAAAAAATCAGTGAGATGTTTTTGCTTTTTACAGTTAATTTCTGCGCTCATCGCTTGATTGCGCAAATCATTTAGCAATATAATTTGATGGGATGGTACATTATTTTCTGACGCCCATTGTAAACATGTGTTGAATGAAAAAACGGCGTCGTTATGCTTAATTGTATTTAATGAGACATTATCTTCACTAGAACTGGATTCTTCTTCGCCAGAAGCTTTCTGTAATTCTTCAATGATAGTATCATCTGGTAGATATTCCTCAGTTTCATTAACCCCAAATGTCCAATTCTCAATCTCTTCGTTTGTAAGCTGCACGTTATGATCAATTCTTGCACTTAATTCTTTTAATTCATCTATCTCATGCTGAAGTTCTTTATTTGAATTCTTGATTTTTTTCTGCCAGGAGTGACAAAGGTATATTATCTTCCTCATCATAATCGTCATCTGATAATGCTTGTTGAATATGTGGTAATAACTTTCTCCATGACTTTTTTATAAGTTCGTTGCTAACTTTTTGCCATGCCTCATCTAGGGTAAAAACAACATCTTTTAAATTAATATTGTTTACTGTTGTAGGGATGTCAATTTGAGAGTTTACAATTTTCTTTAATAACTGTTTTCGGTAGAAAAGCTTAACAGCTTGGATCAAATGTTGATCCATTGTTGAATTAGTGGAGTACAATTCGGTGGCATATACATGACCCATATTTGGTTATCATCACTGACTAAATTCTCAGGATGTCCTGGGGCATTGTCTAATATTAAGATTGCTTTTTGAGGCAAATTTATTTCCCTGAGTTTTTGGCTCACTGATGGTACAAACTCAGTATGAAACCATTCTCGAAAAATTTCTTTTGTATCCCATCCTTTTTTCTGTCCTTTGTAACATACCGGAATGAATGAATTTCCAAATGCTCTAGGTTTTTTTTGCTTTTCCCAGAACTAGTAGTCTCGGTTTGTGACTTCCAGCAGCATTAGCGCAGGGCATATAGGTTACCCTTTCTTTGCTGATATTTCTGCCAGGAGAGGATTTCTCACCAGAGTGAGCCAATGTTTTGTTTTGTCTCCATTCCAATTCAGCATTATAAATTTGCTCTAATTGTAAGCCCATTTCGTTTATTTTTGATAAGAGTTTTTCTTTGAAAGGCTGAACAGCATTTACATTACTAGATAGTATTTCCCCAGATATATACTGAGTTGCCTTGTACCACATCTTTCTTTAAATTTTGAAGCCAGCCAGAGCTTGCTTTAAAATTGTCGGCACCAGTTAATTGTTGATAAAAAAATTTAATAAGAATAAAAAATGTGAATGTAAATGTTGTTTACACAAAATTAGTAATAACACCTACCTCTAGCCCTTTCCTGGAGAAACCAGGTGTACAGAGCTTTTTCCATTTCAGGGTTTACACTGACTTTCAAAGTTTTTCGTGCTCCTGGTCCAGAATCTGATGAACCTACATACTCCAAAATTTTTACGTTATTTTTATGTATATCACGAACTGTAGATTTTCCGATGCCGTATTCTAATGCAAGGGATCTCGCACTTTCACTTTTCGTCAACTCGTTTTATAATGTCAATCTTCTGTTGCAGTTTTAAAGTATTATGCTTTCTTTTCGACATTTTTTAAAGACACACAAAGCACTGTAACTGACACGTGAATTGCTACCGAAATATGAACACCATTACGACTTGTTCGCTGTTGTCGTTCGATCGCGATCGCGATGTTAGCGACAAGCTCGTGCGTGTAGTGTCCGGATTATCGCGCGTCCGTCCGGATTATGAGTAAACAAACCGGGTGTCCGGATTGCTGGATGGCCGGATTAAAGTGTGTCCGAATTAAAGAGGTTACACTGTAATTCTTTGCAGATCTCTACAAACTGACAGGGGAGATACTTGGTGAGGGTGCTTACGCCAGCGTCCAGACATGTGTGAACATGTACACGGACCAGGAGTTTGCCGTGAAAATCATCGACAAAGTCCCGGGGCACGCCCGGGCAAGAGTGTTTAGGGAGGTCGAAACGTTCCATCATTGCCAAGGTCACCCCAACATCATACAGCTAACAGAATTCTTTGAGGACGAAGAAAAATTTTATTTGGTATTTGAGAAGGTGGGTGCTCGTTCAAAATTCCCGTCGGGAATTTCGAACAACTCGACTAATCCTGCGTTCTTCCCGACAGGTGAATGGAGGTCAACTTTTGAGGCGAATCCAGGAATACAAGTACTTCAGCGAGGCGGCCGCCGCGGAGATAGTCAGGGAGGTGGCGTCCGCATTGCGTTTCATGCACGCAAAGGGCATAGCCCACCGCGATCTGAAGCCCGAGAACATCCTGTGCGTGTACAAGGATCGCCTGTGCCCCGTCAAGATATGCGATTTCGATCTCGGCTCGGGGATACGTTTCCAATCGAGCGTTTCCAGCCCCCTGGCGACGCCGCAGCTCTTGACACCTGTAAGTATAACATTAAAATGGCAGCTGGCATTGCTAACTAATGCTTGTGTGACGAAATTTCATTTTGATTTTTGTAGTCTTCTAAAGCGTTACTAATACCCCAATAAGCCTAAAAGTTAATCGATTCGTTTACAGTTTTTGATATGTCAATCTTTTTACGTGCTTCAATTTTTTTATTACCAATTGATTCTTTTCGGATCTACAGCAGTCTCTGATACTGATACTTATAGTCCACACTTTGTATTGATGGTCCTCCAATACCTTGTACAAGATACGTTGTTCTTTAATCCGAACTGCATCTGCACAAATTTGGAATGACCATTTTTTTGCATTGAACGCTATCTGATCCATTTTGAGTTTGAATATTCGTTTGTATTATGAGCAACCCTCATTATATATAATGTTTCCAAATAATTAAACGCACGTACTGCCTAACCAGGTTCAATAAACCAAGCAAGCAGTAATTGTTTTCGCGTTTTTTTTTAAGAAACCACCATTTCTCATGGTTTTCTCTGTCCACGTAGGTCGGCAGCGCGGAATTCATGGCCCCCGAGGTGGTGGAGGCTTTCGTCAGCGAGAACGAGTCCGTGGCGTACGACAAGCGCTGCGACCTCTGGTCACTAGGCGTCATAACCTACATCCTGCTGTGCGGCTATCCGCCGTTCTACGGCAAGTGCGGCCGCGACTGCGGCTGGGAGCGTGGGGACAACTGCTCCGCCTGCCAGGACCTGCTCTTCCAGAGCATCCAGGAGGGCTACTACGAGTTCCCCGAGGACGAGTGGGGCAACATCTCATCGGAGGCTAAGGACCTCATATCGTCGCTGCTGGTGAAGAACGCGTACGACCGCATAAGCGCCGAGGAGGTGCTGCAGCATCCGTGGCTGCGATGCGCCAGCGACAAGGCGGAGCTGACGACGCCCGCCGTCATCAAGAAGAACAACTCCGCCAGGGAGCTGTCCCAGTTCGCGGAGTCCGCGATGGCTGTGAACCGTGTGGTGCAGCAACACTTCAGCATGAACCTGGATTACCTGGAGAGGCCGAACGTTTATCCGGGCGACGGCAAGAGCGCGTACAGTGGCAGGGTGCTGGGGCTCAGTCCTCCGAGCGAGAGCAACCTGTTGCAGAGACGCCTGAAGGGTCGCAGCTGTCAGTTTCTGATGCCGAACCCAGTGCCGGCCATTTCCAGTCCCAGCGGTTGAGGCTGCACCATTTTTTTTTGTTTTTTCTTTTCTCTGGATGGATCCTTTTCTGTTTTCCCCCGTTAATCTCTCTCCTGTAAGGTTTTTTGGTTTAATGCTGCGTCAGTTGGGGGGACGCCACGGCACATCTCCAGGGTCCCACGGGATGTGCCCGCAGTCGGACTTTTTTGGCCTAGGATAGAGGACTTTGGATCTATCAAATACTTTTGAGGTTAGATTCGATCAGTCTACATTGTGATAACTAATAATAATTATAAGCGTGCGGGATTGTAGAGCACGATTGACTGTAGACAACCGTACCTGCTTTAATTTCAGTGAGATACGGAACTTTTTTGTCGCCTGGCGACGTGAAATTGAGCCCCTAGGGATTCCCCGGAACTGGAAAGCAAATTTGACAATACAGTCTCGAAAATTAGTCCTAATAATTGTGAGTTTCAAAAACAAACACTAAATTTTTGCATTTGCAATTTGAATAAGCCAAATGACGTCATTTCTGTTCACGCCATCGTCGGACACCGTGTAAAGTTACGAAAAGGCGCCAAATTCAGATGTATATTAGCAGCTCAAAGTACAGATTTTAAGACAGTCGTAATCTGACCTTGCAATTATACCTTGTTGATGTTGTTTTTTCTTGAATTCAAGAATTTGTCAAATTTGCCGCCGCGCTTCGCCCTACCCTCACTTTCACAGTCCGCCACGCGGCGCTAGGGTGGGAGGCGCGCGCCTCCCGTTTTTTGTACTGACAGTCCATGTATTCTAAGAGTCCTATGTAAGTTTGGATATTTTTGTACGATTTTGTAATGCTCAAGGGTAGCAGCAGTGTTGTTGACTGGGGGTGATAAGTATCCAAACTCGGGCCTTCCCGTTGCTCGTGGTCGCGTTTCCGGCCCCCATACCAGTGATTAAAAAAAAAAATTCCCGCCGGGAACGCGACGACGAATAAAACACTCAGGGCGAGCAGAGTCTGAGTCGGCGAATGAGGACGGGGCTTGACAGATTGCTGCTTCACATGTTTTCTTTGACGCGGACGGTCTGAATGTCTAGTTCAATTTTGGTTTGGTGGAACATGTGAAGCGGTGACTTGTTTTTCACTAGCCTTGAGCTGTACGTTCCTCTGTTTCAAGTTGGGCTCTTGTTATGTGCGAATGTGCGTGTGATACTTTTGGTGATTGATATTCATTTAATACATCCATTGTAAGCGCTAAAAAATCGATTGGAGTACTCCGTTTTTGTTCATCATCTCATTTCAAAGCATTTATTATTACTGTAACCTATGCAGTACAAACACCTCGTATTTCCAATCAGTTAATACCAAAAAAAAAGTATATATATTATATTAAATTGTTTTGAAAGGATATATTGTAATACAGGAGAGCTGTGAGTGCCATTAAGTATAAAAAACAAACATCTGCTGTACCGTTGTAAGCGATTCTGTGTGTGAGTATAGTGTTCGTGTGAACGGCACTCACCAGCAGGTTCGTTTATCAAGTGAACTGGATGAAATTCATTTTTACTACATGTTTTTTATTGCAGAAATTTTGCGTTGAATATTTAAAATGGAACATTTATGTACCAAGTGTGCTTTATTTCTTAATAAAGACCGATTTTTGTAAACAACTGACTTTTTTTTTAACATCTTGTTTTCAGCTTCTTGAACGTTGTTCAGATTATATTGCCCTGTGATTCTTCTCAAATTAATTAGAAGCAACCCTGAACTCTTTCCATTTGAAGTTTATTTTAGAATTTAGATTGCAAACACCACAAGCAAAAAGTCCAGTCTTGCAAAGATAAGGTTTGGGAAAAAGTAATAAAATCTTGTATATTCAGAACTCCAGATTTGTTAAAGGTATTGTACAAAAATCTGATATAGTGAGGAAACATCCACATTCGTCTATCTTTATACAACAAACTTATGACTAATGTAATACTACGAGTAGGTAATTCAGTTACAAATGAATTAAGTAAGATAATAATTCTGTTACATTTATTAACAATCAGATCTAGGCTCAATGTATTCGCTACTAAAAAATAATATACCCGAGTAAATCATAAAGTACTTGCGAATACGATTACATAGTTCCTTTGAATATATATTCAAAGATAGTTCTATAAAGTGGCAACCTGGCAACCTTGTTCAAATTTGTGACACCTGCCAGCGTGACATGTGACGTACGAACAGATGGAGGGAACAACGAATGTAAATAATGTGCATGTCTAGCAAAAAGATCAAAATTTTTTAAGCACACAGCCAAATAACACGAAAATTTCACCATGCAGCATCAGATGGAATACAGGACCGACGTTTTAAGTGTTCTTCAGCCTGTGGACATGAACGTAGAAGAGTTCCACACTCGGTAAGGTTAACTCAGCTGTTCTCTCATGTTCTTATTTTTGTTAATCGCAGTAAAAAACGTCGGTTCTCCGAGTCTGAAAGCCAAAAACACTCCGAAATGTGGAGCTTGCACCACAGCAACTTGATCTTGGATGATTTATTCGATAATGGTATAAAACAACTGGATTGGGAATCGGATTCTTCACCAGAACGGAAGCAGACGTGGAGCAGTGACAGTAAAGTTGAAGAGTTCCGATGTTCAGGTGTAGAAAATTATGAAAAGCCAAAGTGTGATAGCGATGATAGTCATTTACGGGATTCTCCAAGTTGCTGGAGTAATAGCGTCAAGTCTGCAAGTAGGTATACCTCTCCAAATAAAATAATGTTATATTGCACATGAACCCAGTCATTTTTAAATAATAACACAGCAACATAACATTATTTCATTCAGAATCAGCAGCACAAGCAGAAATGTCAAAGTATGGATATATGTTTGTTATAAAGAAGTACCGACATTATTGTTTTAAATTCAGAAATAACTGCTTAATTAATATTTTTGAAGTGGCTCATTTTGTGTGCATTTGGCTCACTCACAAGAAAGTTAGTGGTAATGTTTTTTTTCCCTAGATTGTTTCGAATGGTTGTCAGATGAGATAGTATTACACATATTCCATTGGTTACCAAAGTATTGCCTTTCGAACGTAAGTTTAGTCTGCAAACGATTTCATTTGCTGGCGCAAGACACTAGTTTATGGGAAAGAATGGACGTTTCTTCAAGGAATTTAAGTCCCGGCGTTTTGGGAGAGATCCTCAGCCGTCAGGTTATGGCTTTGAGGATGGCCCAGGCAAAGGTGCTGGACCCTCCCATTTACGGTCACGTCAAAGCCAGCCAACCGGATTTTAGATCGCGACTTTTGTACCTGGATTTAAGCATGGCAGATATTTCTAAAGAGACTTTGGCAGAATTGTTCAATAAGTGCGATCGAATCAAGAAATTAAGCATGGAATTGGTACCTGTCGATGATAATGTACTCTTGGCACTGTCGAGGAACGCGGATATTGAAGTTATTAACTTTACCATGTCAGAGGGACTCCAGCTGGAGGGGTTGAAGTATCTTCTCACGAACTGCAGAAAGTGAGTTTTTTGTTTCCATTCCTTAATTTTTCTACACCCAAATATGTAAACCATAACATTGCAATGCCATTTTACACTTTTGTAGCTCAACTGGGACATTGGTAGTGTAGTGGTTTGCATGTGCATCATAGAAGTGCAAATTTTTCCCTATTTAACCTTCCTTTTATCTCTATAAAAAGTCTTTAGTAACAAGACTTGATATTTTCAGATTGAAAGAGCTCAACTTGGCTTGGACCGGCTTGAATGCTTCTTGCATAAAATACATTTGCTCAAATTTACCCATCTCCATGGACAGACTGAACTTCTCAGGCTGTCAAAAACACATGACAAACGAGCGTGAGTCGTGACATTTGATAGCATACACTCCAAGTACTGAGAGTATCTTTTACAGACGTTGCAGATTTAGTCTGGACTTGCCCATCTCTACGTGAATTAGACCTTTCAGACTGCACAGGGCTCAGTGACAAATCCATGGACTATATTTCGATGCTGGAAGACCTGAATTTCTTGGCTATGTCTAGATGTTACTTCATTTCGTATCGGTCGTTCTTGTAAGTTTTTCCGCATTTAACAGGTGGTTTTTTTTCACGTTTTTTTTGCTCGTAGAAAATTACAGAAACTCAACTCTTTAGCTTATTTGGATATACACGGTGGGTTCATAGACACTGAAGAAATTAAAATAATTCAGGGCGCTTTGGGTGCCAAAGTTGGTATTAACAAGTTCAAATTTAGTTCCGTTGCCAGGCCGACAGTTGGGATACGACGGACAAGCATTTGGGGATTGAAAGTCAGAGATTAGAAATTTTCATGGAAATCAGAGCTTCAATGGGATCTCAAATTTGCATGTTTTTTTAAATGTAATTCAAGAAACGTTTATGTGATTTTTTTACAGTCTGTTTTTTTTTAATTGGTAAAATAAAGATCCGTGCCTTCAAGTCTTGATTTTTATTTGTCCTGTAATCAATCGATGGTGCATTAATTCTGTTTATAATAATCTAATTACATTTATAAACTTACCACAAGTACAGTAAGGAAGGATCCTTGCATCTTATTAGTGTACATTTTGGGAGCCACATACTTGAGAGGATTTTATTTCCCTATAGCATTGAACATAAAGAGATTATGGTTTGCTGGGATGCCTAATCAAAAGGAGGGGGTAAAGAGTAGTTAGCCTTGCAAATTTTGGTGTATTAGCATCATATTGAGTAATAAATAATACTCAAATCCGTAAAGCTATCTACAAAAACCAAGAGAAATTCGGCCGCAAGGAGGAAATAAACGACGAAAAATAACGCCAGATCACCAATCTGAGACGACCACGTAAGTATCCAGCGGCAGACGCGGCCGCGCCAACCACGGACGATTACGAAGTCAGCTTGTGTCCGTTTGGAGATAATTACGTCTTGGATGAACTCACCATAGCAGTGAAGAGGAAACTGTCGCGACTAACCCGCAATTATCTACTGATAACTTTGACACCGGTATTTCGGAAACTATCAACTTTCGGACTATGATAAATTGTGATAAATCGTTATATTTTAGTCTCAGGAATCTCTCTAATAACCTTACACATATTCTACCCTCTTCCCAGGAAAAATCGAAATGCATGACACGAACGTCATTAATGTTTGACACTTCCTGGCACCATTTCAAAAATGTTAAACCTCCTCCAAAATCTGTCCAAATTATCGTCGAAATCCCAAAAATTAACATGTCACGTCTTCAGAACTTCATCCGTAAAACATGTCCGGTCGTACGCTACCAACCAGATGAAGGTGACTATTGTGGGAGCTGCAGGTAAGCCCATTTATGTCCGCTACAATATTTCCTAACTCTTTCCCTCAAAGGCAAGGTAGGCCAGCCTCTCGCTCTCATGCTGAAGCAATCACCATTGATCGATGAATTGTGCGTCTATGATGTCCTTCCAACTTGTGGATTTGCTCTGGAACTTGCACACGTCGATACGAAGTGTAAGGTGTCTGCGTACAGTGGAAGTGAAACGATAAATATGGCGTTACAGGTTTATGGTAATATTACATTAGACGTATTATTAATAGCAGATCGTCTTGTAGAACGCCAAGGTTGTGGTGGTAGTTGCTGCAGCTCCAAAGTCTTCCGTGTTGTCTTACAGCGAGCAGTTTAGCATGAATGCCCCTATTATTAAGGAGCTTTCTGAGTATTTCGCTCGCTTCTGTCCAAAGGTAAAGCATGCTCCATAATCGCGCAATCTACTAGTGCAAATTAAACGACAAAAGTAATAGAATTTAAATTAATAAACAGACACACAGCTCTCAGGATGCCGTAAGAAAGCCATGCTGAAAACATGATAGGTATTTGTATTACAAGGGAGGAAAGTGCGGATCTTTTCTTCTCGTAGTAGTTTATTATCCAAAACTTGCCCTAGATTACACTTGGGAGTTCTGCTAGTGAATTTTCAAGAATGTTCTATGACCTAGAAACGTCTAGATTTCGCTCAAATTTTCTAGAAGGTTTTGTGACTTCTCTAAACTGCTTCATTCTCTGTGGGGTAATGTAGGCTACCCACCCCTACCACCACGAGTCTGTGTATTCAAACATAATAATACGCCTGTCGCTTTTATTTATACATGGATTTGCTGGCCTCTTCCAAGTTAGTAAAATCGGGTTTATTATTTTGACCACAAGGCATTTATACTCTTGTCGCAAAATTACGAGATGAAGAGCTAAGCGAAGATGACCTTGCATGACGTTTTTCCCAAGAACGAGTCAATGGGCTAGCCAATTTCTAAAAAAAAAACTATTTCAGTGTTCTTCAGTTGGAGCAATCTAAGTAAAAGTTTGTCTGACACTAACAACCTGATTGCTTATAAACCTCGAATTAATTATTGGATTCCCCAGGCTTTCATGGCGTTAGCCACTAGTCCAGTCAACAGTTTAGTGCCACTGGCTTGCGAGACAATGAGGAAGTCTGGGTGTGTCAGTTCCAAAAGCGTGTTCGGCGTTACTTCTCTGGACGTGGTTCGCACCAACACCTTCGTCGCTGAAGTACAGGGACTGGAACCAGAGTGCGTGGTGGTACCGGTCATCGGAGGAAACTATGGAAGAACCATAGTTCCTGTGCTGTCGCATGCAAGGCCTTGTGCGGAATTCACGAACGTAACTTATACGTAATTTTCTACTCCGTTCCAGAAGTAGATAGAGTAACGTTTAACCTGTTTCTTTTGCCATCTTTTAAAATACCAACATTATGCTGGGTTATCTTTTTTGGTCAGGTCAGGTCAGCTCAGGTCAGGTCCACTTCTCACTACAGAGCATTGAGTAGCACGATTAGAGTTTGCTCACGAGCATGTCAATTGGAAAAATGTTTTTTTTTTTCGGATGGGTCTAGATATTGTTTGTGTGCCTTCAATAGACGTATACCTGTGTATAGAGACCCCGGTGAATTATATATGCGAGAATTGAATTCTTGAAAATAACGATGTATTACTCTCTCTACTTCTGAAAGGGGGTATAGCCTGAAGCTATTTTTACCCGTATCTTTAAAGGATGAACTGGAAAAAATAACTCGTGCAGTTCAGACAGCCCAAGAAGAGATGATTAACGTAAAAGAGACGGAAAGCGCGACTCTATCGACGGCKTTTGCAGTAGCCAGATTCGTGCTTTCTTTGGTGAAAGGCTTAAGGGGTTTTTCGGACATCGTAGAGTGCGCCTACGTGAGATCAGACGCCCATCCCAACGCCAAGTACCTTTCCACCCCCATCCAATTAGGGCCGAGTAGCTTTTCCGGGATCGACCGCAAAATAATTTTCTTGATGCCTTTGTACCCTTTCAGGTGGGATAATGAAGAACCACGGCGTTCCTCAGTTGACCGAATTTGAGAATTGTCTTTTGGAGGCGGCCATAAATAGGTTGGACAAAGACGTTAGGAGAGGGGAGGAATTTGTGGGTGTTAGGGATCCGGAGCCTTGTGATCCTTGCGATCCTAAACCAAAAGTGGCGGAATGTCCCCAAGATTGGTGCAAAAAGAAGGCAAGAAAATAATGGAGGAAATATTGTTGATAATAAAATTGCATTGGATGCAGTCGTGTTTTATTAGCAAGCATTTGCGAAGTTCTTGCTCAAGGAGAAGGTAGAAGAGAGTAAATCCTATTTCAGTTAATGTCGTCTTCAGAAGCACATGCATTTTTGTGTCATTTGACCCTTTGTTATAAAAAGACTTCACTAGTATGACGTAAAATTAAAAAATGATTAAAATTAGCACAGTTAGAGAAATATTTATTTAACATGTGCTGTAATGACAGCGAAATATTTCTATCTGCAGTTGGTTGCAGTGCAGACAGCACAGCAGCATAGACATGCATTTAATTGAAGTGAAAATATCGTCAGTAAAATACTAAACAGCAAAGGCCCTAAAATTTATTCCTTAGGAACACCGGAAGTAGCCTTATAAGTAGTAGACAAAAAGAAAATACTCACGGTTATGTAAGTGGTGAGATATTATTATCAGATTATTAATTAATGAAAAATGAAAACCGTAGAGTGTCAATTTTTGCAAATTGTGGTCGAGCTATCTAACGTTTGTCCAAGGCTTGAGCTATATATTGCGATTTCTGAAACGAATAAGTGGTTGTTCGTCAGCCACGAATGAATCCATTTCGAAGCAAGCTAATCTGATTATGAATTCTCTATTGTAAACGATACATATGAGGCGTCATAAATTAAATATATGCATAGAGGCTATGTGAATATTTTGTAAAGAGGGGGTAACCACTTAGTGTAATCCTGGGAATCCTTAAATCATTATGTAATTTTGTGAATCTCTGTGTACTCGTTGCTCAATCTGCACTCTTAATGAAACATCATCTTAGTGCTCTTTCCGGCGTTACGCTTGCTATTACCTTTGTGTATACATATATATGTATAATATGTATACACAAGGCTATTACCCTGTTAATCTGCTTTCTCTTACATTTACTATCATTGTGAAATCCTTTGTAATAACTATATAATCGTATTAATCCCAAAATCAGTTATATAATGCGTGTAATCTCTTGTAGGATTCACAAATTTTTTATGATTACATGAATTTCTGTTAATCTACTGAAATCTTATGTAATCTGTAAACAGTGGGACAGATTTTCTCTTGTTGGTTAGCCCCACCTTTTGAAACAGCTTTACTACCAATTTCTCTTTTTTTAATCCGACAATGACAAGTAAATATTACAAATAAAACAACACATAACAAAACATAATTTATTATAACAAAGCGATATAAATAAAACACTTAAATGACTATGTACACGTGTAATAAATAATTACCAACTAAAAAAACCCTATTTCTTCGCGCTTCTATCTTCCTCACCGGAAAGAATGTTCTGGATTTCTTGCAAGCTCTTCCCCTTCGTCTCAGGTACATAAACCATCGTAAACACTGCTGCAACCACACACAGCCCAGCGAAAAGCCAGAAGGAACCCCATAGATGGATAGCGTCCGAAACCGAAGTGAAGAACTTGGTTAGTATGAAACCTAGAAGCCAGCAGATACTAGCAGTCATGGACGATGCCGCTGATTTGACATTCGACGGGAACAATTCGCCCATCACTGCCCAGGGAAGAGGACCGAAGCCGCAGTTGTAAAGAATTATGTAGAGAACCAGAGTGAGCACCGGAAGCCAAGAGATCACTCCAACATCGGTGTCGGTTTCATCGCTCAGATAAAAGTACAGTCCCAGAGGTACCTCGGCGACGCACATCCCGATACCAGAGAGGATTAGCAGCGCCCTTCGTCCGAGTTTGTCCACTACTATGGGAGTGACGAAGCCCGAACCGAACTGGACTCCTCCTATTATCATAGCGCTTATAGCTGAAGACAAATCGCTCCCGGTGGCTTCGAAAATGGTTTGGGCGTTGAACAGGATGACGTTTATACCAGACAGCTGCTGGAATGAGACCAGGGAGATCGATATGATCAAGGCTTTGATGAGCCCTCTGCTTCTGAAGAGATCCATGAAGTGTCCTTCGGAGGATCGTTCCATTTCGTCTCTCATGGACTCCATCTCTTTGGAAATGGATACATCTGAGGTTCCTCGCAGTCTCTTCAAAGCACCAGTGGCAGAATCTAGATTGCCTTTTCCGATTAGGTAGTAGGGACTCTCCGGTACCAGGAATATGGTCAAAATAAGAGAAGCGGCAGGTAGAATTGCGCACACAATATTGAATACTGTGATGCTTAAATAAGGCCCTATGAGGTAAGACAACATGATGCCAGCGCAGACCAACAGGTTAAAAGAAGAACTCAACATTCCTCTGTTGTTATCTTGTGCCACTTCCCCTATGTACATCGGGATGACTGTGAAAACCCCTCCCAAAACTGCTCCCATTATGACTCTACCAATGTAGTAGAGCGAGACTACTTTTGCAAAAGCCAGAAGAAAGTACGATCCGATGAAAGGTACCGCTAGAACCATCACAGTCATCTTCCTTCCGAGCTTGTCCGCCAGGATGGCGCTCAGAAATGGACCAAACGCCGCTCCCAATGCCAGCAGTGAGCCTATCCAGGAGCTTTCTTCGTCATCTATGACTCTTCCGAAAGGGTTGTCGTCTAATTTGGTTTCGTCTTGTAATATTGCCAATACAGGGGAAGACCATGAGATCGCCATACCGGATGTCAAGGCCATCAGGTTGACTGCAAGCAAAGTTGGAGTAAACAATTTTTGTAACAAACAATGATAATAAAGGTATCTGGCGAGTGAGTGGAAGACTCCTTGTTTGAGATAAGTAGCTGTTAAAGTGGCGTTACTATCAGATGGTTTTTACGTAGGTGTTTTGATGATAGCGATTTTTACTTCTTGACTCGTTCCTGGAAACCAGCATAATGATTGATTCGTTGCCTAAATTATAATCACTATAATTGCTCTGAGCTACAGAAATCTCAATATCTAGCAGTGTTAAAAGAAGTGTCAAAAGTTGAGTAAAGTCTTACTCATTTCTCTACAAAGTCGCCAAAATAATTGAAGCATTTGTCATATCGTGACACAGGTTTTTAGACGCCTTCTTCAATGAACTCTGCCGCCAACTCGGTCAAACACATTTTGACAACTGCTAGAACCCTCCCCTGGTGACAAAACACCCTTCAAAAATGCCTTTAATTCTCTGAAGATATAAAAATTATTGGTGCGAAGTCTGGGTGGTCGAAAACTTTTGAATTGTTGAAAACTCTTAGTAATAAAATAGTTTTTTAATGTAAATTGGTCTTATTTTCATGACCCCTATATTTTGAAATCGATGAAAATAAAAGAAAACTTACCTGTTAAAACAGCAATGAACACAAAGTTGCTGGCTTTCTCTTCCTTGTCCATGTTAAAAGATCCACGTTCACAGATTTTCACGAGTAGTTACAGATCAGTGATCTACGGCACAATGCGGGATGCCATGCGGCGTACATCCATTTTAAATCAAATCCACTCCACGTAACAGATAGCTACATCAGTAATACAGTATGTCGCGCTCAAGTGGTACGATGGAACAGTGATAGTATATGCTTTGTTAGATAGTTGAAACAGATAGATTTGAAATAAAAGGAAATGCTATTAGACAATCTGGGCTACAATCTAGTGACTGTTGTGTGTTGGTTGCTAAGTAAAGGTGGCAAAAAATGTTTTTTGTTCCATTAGAACCATCTACACTGAAGATCCACCATTCCGAAAGAGGATAACAAACGTTTAGAATCGCTACTATTAGATCTAAATAATACAACAGAGACAGAGACACAACAACTTAATATGTACTGCCTTAAAAAACATAATATGATGAAAGAACTTTTTGGGAGGCCAACTGATAGACAGGTGAGAAATTAGAAGAAAAATAGGTAATCTAAAACAATAAAAAATGACACGAAAGCAAATCTTCATTATTAAAAAATTGTCACAGGTTTTTAATGGAGAAATATTAGACATTATATTGAGAACCCGTGGTTCATTATATTATTGCATAGCTTTGCTGATTAACCGCACATATATTGTTTTATAACAGTCATTGTAACGATGTAAGTACTACAAGTCACATGCAGACATCGGTATTGTTAAAAAATTATTTCACTAAATCTGGAGAAGCCGGATTAAAACAAAAGTTATAAAATGCTCTGGTGGTAATGCTAACATTAATATGTCATACTGAAGGAAATGAAGTTTATTGTAATTTCCGTCATATAGATAAAGTATGTTCATTTTTTATTGTAGCATGTGGTCTGAGAAAGGTCTGGATTAATAACTATGCAAGATAAGTACTACAGAACACAACTTCGAGTTAATATTAGTGAAAGGTTTATTAATGTTGGTTAAGTCTTCATTTATTTCTAAGCAGGATTTGTCTACGTACTAGAGGTTGAAATGGTGTAGGAGATAAGTGTATTCGACATATGCCTAGCAATTTGCAAATTCAGGTTTCGAGGGTTGGACAGCGGCGTCAACTAAAAACAAAATTTGTCCTAGGGTTGATCCCTGTGGGACTCCAAATGTTTTTCTGCCAGTATCATGTGTTTCACCATCCAGCAAGACTCGCTGGCACGTAATAAGTAAATAGGATCATAGAAATTCAACAGAAATCTCATCAAAGACGTAGCTTACTACAGGGTAAGATATTGCAATTTCATTTTATTAAATGACCTCCATTATCAAGTGGTACAGCCGATAATCCATTTCCCTCCGCACATTTTTGAGACAATGAAAAGTATCAGTTTACAGCTTCCGTTTGTTGTTATGTTGTAATGGATGTAATTAATGATTTGTAGCGCAGCATTTCTCTCTAAACGTTTAAGATTTATATACAAATATTCAAGTGAATGAGATATCGGTTTTAAATGAACGTACGTCATTAAGTTTGGGCACAGAAGTGCATTATTTGAAGGGAATCTCAAAGTTAATTATGTTTGATTAGTTGTAATTTTTGTTATGCTTATTGAGCATAAGATACCATTTAGCGTCAAAATCTGTTCGAAAGACTTTTAGTGTAGGTACAACAAAAGGCATTGCAAATGTAGTAACGGGGAAAACTTCCTAAAGATCCGATCAGTCTTTTTATGTTTTATTTAAGCTTAATTATCGATTACTTTTTAAAATCGTTGGCAGCCTATTCAAATGTTGAAGTGCCTCCTTCTTGCTGCGCGATAAATTTTGATTAATAATGAAGCTAATGACGCCATGGAATATTATTTGATAGGTTTCATGCCTTGGCGATACCGGAATTATGAAATGAAGGCAATAAAAAACAGAAGCTTTCAAGTCACGACCGCAAAAGTGGGCAGCTAATTACTAAATTGTGTTTTCTCGWAAATCTGATTGTAAGCAGTTGATGTCGTTATCTGCTACATTGATATGGTTTAAAACCTTTGCTATGAGTCTTTAAGAAAGGCAGATAAAAGACAGCACAATCATTATTAAATTTATTTCCTAAAAGAACATCGTTAATATAAAATTTATAAATAACTAACCCCCGAGCAACTTTTGTATTTCCTGGAAACTTTTTCCTTTCGTCTCCGGCACATACCTGAACGTAAAGATGGTGGATATCAAGCACAAACCAGAAAACAACAAAAATGATCCCCCCATGCCGATACTATCGGAAACCGATGTAAAATACCTAGTAATAATGAAGCCAAGAAACCAGCAGATGCTAGCTCTTAAAGAGGAGGCAACGGACTTTACGTTTGGAGGAAACAACTCGCCCATGATGGTCCATGGAAGCGGACCAAATCCACAGTTATAAACTGTAATGTACAAGACGAGACTAGCAACTGGCAACCAGGAAATTTCGTCCACTTCGGCTGTCTCTTTCAAGTAGAAGAACAGACCTATTGGTATCTGTGCAAGACACATGCCAAATCCGGAGATTATGAGAAGCAATTTGCGACCAAGCTTGTCAACCACTATTGGGGTCACGAAGCTTGATCCAAACTGAACCGTTCTTATTAGGATGGAGCTAATAGCTGAAGACGTTCCTCTACCAGTCGCTTCGAAAATAGTTTGCGCGTTGAAGAGAACTATGTTGATTCCAGAAAGCTGCTGGAAGGAGGCTAGAGAGATTGATATAATGAATGCCTTGAGGAGACCCTTGCTTCTGAAGAGATCCAAGAAATGCCCTTGAGAAGATTGATTAATTTCGTCTCTTATTGACTCAATTTCTTTGGATACTGTAATATCGATTGTTCTTAGCTTCTTCAGAGATCTAGTTGCAGTTTCTACTTCATCGACTCCGATGAGGTAGTAGGGGCTTTCCGGCACTAGAAGGATACAGAGTGCTATAAAAACAGAAGGTATCATAGCTGCTGCAACATTAAACATTGGAATACTCAGGTGTGGACCTGTAACGTAAGAGAATAGAATCCCAGAACAGATGAAGACGTTAAAAGACGAACTTAGCAATCCTCTATTATTAATTTCAGCCACTTCACCTATGTACATCGGAGTTACCGCGTATACTCCCCCCATTGCAGCTCCCATAACAATTATGGCAATGTAATMAAGAGGCACAATCTTCGAATATGCCAGTATTAAAAAMGCTGCCACGAACAGTACTGCAAGCGTGATTAAAGTGGGTTTCCTGCCAATCTTGTCGGCCAAAAAGGCGTTCAGGAACGGGCCGAATACAGCTCCTAATGCTAGCAAGGAACTAATCGAAGCATCTTCATCCTTTGATACGACTCGTCCAAAAGGGTTTTCCTGCAAATTGTTCTGGTCCTTGAGTTTCGCTAGGACTGGAGATGACCAGGAAATGGCTACGCCGCTGATTAGGCCCATCAAATTAACTGCGAAAGAATATTGGTGTTTAAGTTTAAGAAATTATAATTAATTATACTAGTCATTAGAAGTGCAAATTAAATTGAACTGTCATCTATATAGGATAAATTGCTCTGTTACGTGGTTTTGTATACTGTTTTGACAAATAATTTTAGTATGCTTCAAGCTCCCTCTAGAGTGAATCCCCTGGTTCGTTAACTTTGGTTTACGCATTTTTAGTAAATTTCTCTGGTAAGCTTTTATCATTTTTTTTCCTCTAAGCGATAGCGTGACGAGTTTTCAAGATACAGGCGCTCAGTACCCTTAATGAATAACCCTGTATATTCCAGGAACTAACTATCAAAATTTATCGCTGATACATTTGTTGTACAATAATTATGTTATCATCCCGATTGGGGTATATCTGATACAGACACTTTTGCCTTTAAGTGTGTATTGTTTCACTTTTAGAAACAAAATATTTCTGTTCGAATAATTGTCAGAATTTTGAAAACCTTTTTGTTATTTGGCCCACTCATGTTCTATAAATCGACCAAATAACTAACCACCAATAGAGCGTAACACTCGTACTGTATTGGTAAGGTCATAGAACAGTGTGAAATGATTTTATATGATTAACGGTTCATTAGCGGAATACACAAAAAATATTGCATAAAAACTTGACCATATGAGTGAGTTAGCCTTAATATTAAATCCAAAATTTTGCATAGTGGACGTAAATACTTCTCAGATACATTACACTAAAGTACAAATTTGTTCTAACTTGAAGAAGTCCTATGTAAACACCTTTTCCAAAAACATTTTAAAACAATTAACGATTTCACTAACCTGTGAACACAGCTGCATATGCGAAATTACTTCCTTTGGTCTTCGACATAACAGATTCAACACTAAAGAAAACAGCAACAAGTGGTTGTTACAGATCCAACACCAAACGAACACTGCAATCTAGCAGGAAGGCCGGCATTGTAAGGTATAACTGACGTATTTAGTAGTGGATTTTAGAAGTAACATAGCGTTACAAATATTCGTCGAAGGTGTCCAGTTTTTCAATGTATTTGACGATGTTGAAGTGGGACTTTTGTCATCCTGGAAACTAAAATAATAAAATAGTGTATCACTTAATAAATTAACCCAATCTACGATGTAGGGATAAATAAAAATGGCCAATAATAAAAAGTAACAAACTCAAACAAAAGATATATAAAAACGAAATATTGCTGGTTTAAAAAAATACTGCAGATTCATTTAAGTGCGTTAGAGATAAAGAAATCTTCGAGTAACTGTACTTCAGAAACAATTATCCAAGTGGAGTACTGATAAAATGGGTATGCAGAAGAAAAACAATATATGGCTCGTGTCACTGTTAAAATTTTATTAGCAAAAAAACGCGTTTGTAAACATCATATTAGGGTATGTACCGTTATGTAGCACGAAATAGTTTCGTTTTATCTTTGATCATCGATAAACGCCTCCTGAAAAAAAAACTTACTGAAGATCGCGAGTACCCATCAATTTATCGCAGTGAAGCATACTATTTTCGCACCTACACACAAGAAGTGGGAGAACCCAAATAATAACTATTAATAATTTTAAATTGACACAGTGTTGGGTTACATCAGGTGTACCGCAGGGTTCCATCTTATGGCCTTTGCTCTGCTTAATTTACATCAATGTTATCAATGCTTCTACGAATTTCTGTAACTTTCTTCTTTGCGCTGTTCGCTCAAATAACTAATATTTCCGATTCTATTTAATTTCAACACAATTTAAACCAATTCCATAAATACTGTAAAATTAACAAACTGTATTTAAACTTTAATAAGTGCTGTACTATTACTTTTACAAGAATTGTTAATTATTGTTATCCCCATTATGTGTTAGTATAAGATATGTAAGTACTAATTATGTTTCTGTCATTATTTGTAACTATTTCATGGATGTTTAGATTACAGTTAGATTTAGTTTCTTTTATCTTTTATCTTTTATTTTTAAGGTGCAAAAAGAACAAAGGGATTAGCCTTTGATGTTTTGTGATTTTTAGGTGGAAACTAATTTTAGCTCAAAATCGACACACAGATATATTTTGAGCTGCAGATTGCAAAAATTTGATCAGAAACGAGCTAGGACGTCGGACGGYCTAATTTACTCCGCTTTTAGATCGAAACGTTGTAGCTAGCGACAGAAGGATACCATTCCGAAATTCAGGAGGTCGAGATTAGTAAATATGCTGGAAATTATACAAATCGGAGGTGCAAAAATTTTAAGGTCCAAAAAGAACAAAGGGGTTAGCCTTTGATGTTTTGCGATTTTTCGGTGGAAACTAATTTTAGCTCAAAATCGACACACAGATGTATTTTGAGCTGCAGATTCCAAAAATTTGATCAGAAACGAGCTAGGACGTCGGGCGGCCTAATTTACTCCGCTTTTAGATCGAAACGTTGTAGCTAGCGACAGGCGGATACCATTCCGAAATTCAGGAGGTCCAGATTAGTAAATATGCTGGAAATTATACAAATCGGAGGTGCAAAAATTTTAAGGTCCAAAAAGAACAAAGGGGTTAGCCTTTGATGTTTTGCGATTTTTCGGTGGAAACTAATTTTAGCTCAAAATCGACAAACAGATGTATTTTGAGCTGCAGATTCCAAAAATTTGATCAGAAACGAGCTAGGACGTCAGGCGGCCTAATTTACTCCGCTTTTAGATCGAACCGTTAAAAAAATGCTAATCATACTTAACTCAATCCCCTTAGTAACTGTCCGCCGAATGGAAATATCGGCACTCTTCAAATGCTTCTTATAGATATGAGTTTTTGCAGATGCATGACAGCTTCCACGCGACGCTGCACTTGACCCCCTCTAACAGAATCCTGTTTTCCCATCTTTCTTGGGGCGCCAGGACGTCTGGCGTCTCCCTGCATCGATGCGCATCCCCTGGGCAAGTCACAGATTCGTCCGAATTGCACAGCCAACGAAAATGATGAAAAGCTTCTTTTGCGTGAGCCTGAAGACAGGTTCTTTGGTTCTTGCAGTGTTTAACTTCGTAAGCTGTTCTTAAAAATTCGATGCTTGATAAATAACGAAGGTGTTTGTAGGCTAGCGGTATTGCTGGTCTGATATTTTGGTGTTACAAGCTGCAGAACGCTGATAATGAGGACGACAAGCTGTTTCATTGGATAGCACTGAGTCTGTCGGTTGCAAATGCTGTTAGAGGAGTTATTCTTGTAGTTGCAATAGTCAAGGTGAGTTCCCTTAGCTTTGCTGCATTTTTATTTTCGCTAAAAACTTTCTTTTTTTTCGACTTTTTTTAATTAACCGTGAAACAGCTTGATATATGACGATGAAATGTAGACTACATAATTTCAATCGTATTAAAATTGCTGTTATTAGTTCTATTAAGTTAACACCCTTCTCAAGACATGATTATATTCCTTGGCTGGTACATCAAAAATTAGCCGCACTTCGGCTGTGGCATCCCTTAATATCATTAAATGACGGTTAGGCGAATATAGTCCGCTTTTGCTCCCTTGTTGAAGAGGAACTTCTTTAATGACATCTTGTCCTAGACACTCCTTCAGAACGCTATTCTAATTCCTGGTAGAATATAGACTCCACGTTTTTCTATTTTTTTTGATCAAGCAATCAACTAATATGAGTAATCACTAAATCAAATAGCTAGTAAATAATCTACAAAGGTATATATTATTACGTGTTAATAAAATTTCAAAGAAATTTTCAAGAATTAGAAATAATAAACCAAATTTTGGTTCGAAGGCTTCCGTGGTTGTTGTCGATGACATGTTGTTTTCCGGGCTGGTTCCCACGTTGGTTATTAGACCTTGACGTTTCGACACTCATGTCGGTGTCTTCCTCAGAAGTAGCTCTGAACCAGTTTCAGCATCTTCTTCGTCCTCCTTTTCAGTCCACAAATGATCTGAATCTTCGTAGATAGTTAATTAATTAAGGGCATAATTCTTCATTAACATTTTTTGAAGTTCGTTTTGGTCATTCTTCAATAATATTTCATTAGCTTCAACTATTATTTCTCCAGCATCCGTTTCAGGATTTGAAAATAGGCTTTAAGTGTAATTTTCTGCAGGCTTATACTCAAATGCATTAAAGTTACTACGATACTGGTTGTTTGAATTTTCAAATGTATCTTGATTAATCGAAATATTTGTGTATGAGTACTCTAAAGAGTAGACTTTCTTCGTGACTATTGATCAAAAATAATCATTGCTTAAACCAAACAACATGGATGAAAAGTAAAAAAAACTAACCTTTTTGGATCATTTGGAAGTCAATAAATCAAAATATTACCGACGTACTTGATTTCTCAGCAGTCAGGAATCACTTACACCAGACGAAAAAAAAAACGAATCAATTTCCTTAACTAGAAGCTAGTCACAAAAATGTCAGTGTTGTGCTTTTGGCGAGATTAATCAATCAGTAAAAGATGGATGGACCTATAACGCATAAATGAAATTCCTAGGGCGATCGAATATTAAAACATCTTCAGGATGTAGCTTATCAATCGTACTTATCAAAATTGGAGTACAGCAATGAGTGTCGACTTAAGTTATCCATTAGGTTAATTAATATTTCAATTTTACCAGTTGGGTATGAAATTCAAAATTTTGTTTCTCCAAAGCTCTTAACTTTCTAGTTCATGATCACATTCCTAACTAGGTCAAGAGTGTTTATTAGGGTTGTCGGTAATTTGTCCTACAAAGAATGTGATCTTGAACCGCTTTCATTAGAGTACTCTTTATTTTATCGAAAGGCAAATAACCTACATACCTGATAACGTGATTAATAGAATCAACACAAACTTTGCTGCAATCTTTTTGACAATTTTTTTACAGGGTAGCCATCAGGGTGTGTTAGTGTGGCTAAGCATCGCTTTCTTAGACCTATCAGTGATGGTAATGTTCACTGGTGTCCACATGTTTGAATACAAGCCCTACATAGTCGGATTTGTTTTATCACGTAAGTAATAACCTTTTGAATTGCTCAATTCAATCGATTATTTTGCAGTTGTCTTCTGGTATTGTTGGATAGCAGTGCTGAACTTCTACCAGGAACTTAGGATCTACAATTTGGGGGAGAAGGCTGTTCTGAATGACTCCAGAATAATTACTGTCCCAGAAACTGCCCAGTATTCCCAACAAGTTTTGTTTTAATCATAATGTTAGGATAATTAAAAATTTGTGTCTCCTGAAATTGGAGTATTGACCAAGAAGTTAAAAAATAGTCAAGCATATTGCGAAGAGTTAGTTTCAAAAGAGCTGACAATAAAATAACTATTGTTTCTGCTGTTTGTAATTTGTGTCAATAGCATTAGTACATATTTCCTTCCTGGAACTAATTCCTGGCACTGATGATGCCATCGAATCTTTTTATGCTGTTGTTTATGAGATATTCGATTTATGTGTACCCAAATAAACGTTTTCACAACTCGAAGTATCCTATATGGTTCTCGTCTGAAATAAATGATATAAATGAGAGACTTATTAAAGAACAAATATCCCAGTCATATAATGCTTATGGAATTTTATAAACCAGAAATGTGGTTCCAGTGGAATTCTTCTAGGGGGCTTCAGAGTTTTCTGACCCACCGGGGATTGTAAATGCTTTAGCATTTGAGCAAACTTTTTATTCTAGAATTTATAACTACGTAAAAAAGTATATTTCGTCCAACCAACAACAACAACAACTAATATAGTCGTATCTAAGAGACAGATTTCTTTCTGTTTCATACAATCCTTCTTTTCGTTAGAAATTTCTGTTATAGACTTCTGGTGTTCCTCAAGGGTCCAATCTTGGACCTTTGTTAGTTATATTATTTATAAATTATGTATCATATTCTGTTTATTACCGAGTTCTTACCTACGCTGATGACAAAAATATTCAACTCCATTTCTCCTCAAGAAGACACTCATTTACTGCAAATAAACTTGAATACAATTGTTGTGTGGTATAATAAGCTCGAGTTAAAGTTAAATGTCAACAAATGCTGAAATGCAAATTTTGTTGAGTAAACTGAGTGTGATATTAAGCATAATCCCAATAAATTTAGAAAATGAAAGGGATTACAAATATGTCTCTTCCTTTTTGATGTTACTACGACACAAATAGCAACTATTTACGGGTTGATTTTCTAGAGAACCTAAAGTTTGTCTGTACTAAAGAATATTAAACCGAAAATGACGACTGCGTTCATGCTACATGAACAATTTTCAATTGTTGTCTCAATAACGTCGTGCTTTCTTGATATATGGAAAGTTACTTATTACACTAATATTTTCAAATCTCGAGAGCTGTGATGTTCTATTATAGATACTATTGCTCCAAAGTAATCTCGTTGTGTAATTTCACATTAAATTTTGCTCTGTCGCATATTTCAGCATTACTTTTGCTGAAATGTGGATTTCTGAAGGTGTTTTATCACACTTCACGAGTGGAATTCTTTGTTAGCTACTTGAACTGGATCTATTATCTCTCATGCGTTTTGTGCACAGGTGTTTCACGTGTCTATCAGATTCTTGAGAGAATCTACAAATGAGAAATCACGTTGTAGCTCTCGACTGTAACAGGATGTAGTACATTGCAAACCAGATAAGAAAATGCATTAAGCTACCTGAAAATGGTCTCTGTCCCCTTGAAGATTATAAGTATATTGCAGATTATTTAGAATTATTAAAGCCTCTTAAAATACGTTTTAAAATCGACAATGATGGTAGGAAGTATATATTCACTTAAAAAATCACTGAAAACCCTAGTGACCCCAAGAAATGAACAGAACTTTCAATTTTATGTCTGATTGCCCATTTTTAAAGAGCTAGACCGTCAATGACTATAGTATAAACATCTTCCGGAAGCATGCTTTATGTAAAAAAAATCAGCGGAAAGATTTTGCACCTCCTATTCTGCAAAACGCCGTTTTTATCACCAATTTTGACCTATTGTTGCTAGATGCAGCGCTTCGCTTTTTTCAGTAAAAAAATCATAAAGAATAATGGTTAGTTCTGACTTACGGTCAAAAAAACGTTAAATTTTGTGCTATAGGGTGACAATTTTAAGAGCTGTGATGTCAAACGACGATTCTGTAGGCATCTTCCCCAACCAGTGTGCAGTAGTGACAAACAAAAATCAGAAAAAAATGGTCGAGTTTTGAGTTTCAGAGGTAAATTTTCGAAAACAGTATAAAATTATCCGATTAAAAATTTGGCGAAAAAATTTGTTACCTCCGATTCAGCCAAGCTTTAGCTCCTGAATAAAAATTTGGTCTCAATTATTACTCGCTAGATGCATGACTTGGTTTTGGTCCAAGTTAGGTTACAGAATTTTCAAAATCATAACGAATAACCTTTGTTAGAAACAAAACAAAATCCTTTTTCAATTTGTTTGATGTTTGTGTGATGAACCACTTGAAATTTTTGATATTATGCAATCTGTAATAATAATGATACTCTTATTTTTTTTTAGATTTGCAAGGTAGGTAGTTCCAGAAAAGTAACTATCATCTATCGACCTGCCGTTTTTTCCGATGGCATGCAGTGTTATAACAATGAGTGTTTCAATTTGGAACTACTTTACCACACAGAGTGTTGTTCTTTATGGAGCAAATTGAAGAAAAATGCAAAAATTATTTGGATTAATGAAATTCCACTTGCCTAGATAAACCCAGATTCAAAAGCTCAGATCAGTCATGTCATTAATTTAGAACTCACACTGTCATAAACTCTTTATAACCAAAAACCATAAAAAACTAAAATTTTATATTAACTTAAAATACAAAATAAATTACTAATAATACAACAAACATTGCACGATTTACAAAAAGAATACGCCTTATCTCACTAAGTCAATGTCGCAGACTCCGTCACCGCTATCTCCTAACGCCCGCGAGTATATCCTGTATTTCCTGCAAGCTCTTCCCAGACGTTTCCGGCACAAACTTGTATACGAACCCACCAGCGATGGCACAGCAGCAGGAGAAGAACCAAAAAGAGCCAGCTTTACCAATCACCTCGCAAACTGCGGAGAAATATTTCGTCAGGAAGAACGCAAGCACCCAGCATCCAGAAGCCGTGACCGTGGAGGCCGAAGACTTGATGTTGGCCGGAAACAGTTCGCCCATTACCGCCCAGGGCAGCGGTCCGAACCCGAAACAATAGGTGATCATGTAGCTGACCAAGCAGAGGACCGGCAGCCACGAGATTGAAGACACGTCTTGTTTGGTCTGCAACATGAAGAAGTAGTAGCCTAGGGTTGCTTCGGAGATGGTCATTCCGATTGCAGAGAGTATGAGCAGGAAACGCTTCCCTCTTTTGTCCACCAAGACGGGGGTAATCATGCTGCCGAAGATTTGGACGATTCCGATTATTATCGTGGAGATTTCAGGTTTGATCGTGCTTCCGGTTGCTTGGAATATCGTCTGAGTGTAGAAGAGTATCACGTTTATTCCGGAGAATTGTTGGAAGGCTACCAAACCGACGGAGATGATGAGAGCCTTGGTTAATCCCTTCGATTTGAAGATGTCGAAGAACGAGGCTTTGTCGCTTAGCGATTCTTCGACGCTCTTTTTGATGGCGTCAAGCTCTTTGTCTACATTCTCCGATGCTCTTAGCTTCTTCAACGAATTCTCCGCTGCTTCTTTATCGTTATCAGCGATCAAATAATACGGACTCTCCGGGATGTATATGAAAGAAAATATGAAGAGTAAAACTGGTATAACGCACGCCAGATTGAAGTGCACTATTGTTGTGTAAGGGCCCAGTGCGTATGAGAAGACCAACCCAAACGTAATAAACAGCTGCATCAACGAACCTAACGCTCCTCTAACAGAGTCTTCGCTTATCTCACCAATGTACATTGGTAATACTGTAAAAACCGCTCCGATCGCCAATCCTATGATGAACCTCGAAACCATAAACACAGCCGCTGATTTAGCGTAGGCACACATCAGGAAGGCCAGTATGAATGGAATCGCCGTCGCTAGAAGAAGCCGCTTCCTCCCGAAGCGGTTCACTAGGAAGCCCGCTAAGAATGGACCGATGCAGGCTCCCACTGGAAGGAGGGATCCGATCCATGTTTCTTGGTCTTTCGTCAGTGGATTGGAGCTGAGCGGGTTCTGCTCGTAGGTGGCGTTGCTCAGCTTTGGAATCTCTGGAGACGTCCATCCGAAGGCTGTGCCGCAGATGAAGGCGGAAATGTTGGCTGAAAAGAGAAAAGAAGATTCAAAATTACCAGAAGAGAACATTTCTTAGAAGACATTTCATTTTCGACCTCACGATACTTGAGGAATGCTTGCACCAATTGTTAGAAATGTTTAAACCAGGTTTTGTGTACGCTCACATTAACGCTCAACAACGCATATGGACAACTAGTCATTTTGAGGTTGTCTATTCATTAGTGCAAACTGAAGTTGACTATGGATTCAGATCATCAGCAAACATAATAAATCCACGATCATCAAGTCAACCTTCAAAACCAGGCCAGAAATTTTCAAATTAAATTTTACCTCTCTTGTGGACTCGAGTGGTGGCATTCTACCCGAGAGGACGTTCTTTTGAGCGCTATGAAGTGACTACCTAAGATCTATGTGTTTGTTTTAATTTGTGACTAAAAAGGACTACAATCGGCACACATTAATTAAAAGTGAACGGTGATTAGGTGTACGTATGTGCCGTGTGTCGTTTATTGGGCTGGCCAGCAAGAAAGGAGAGGGATTCAACGCCGATCACGCCAACATCAGCCGGTGTTTTGATAAGCAGCTAAGTCTTAGTATAATAATTATACGATTATTGTATATAACAGGCACATAATTTGTCTCATAAACAATAACAGCTTCTCAAATTCAGTATCAGATATGTCTTTTTTCCTTTAGAATAAATGTATCAGCATCCTACAAAATTTTCCCTCTTACGGTGTCGGATGGCAAATAGCACACCCTTAACAGGTATAAAGTCAGCAAAAAGGCTCCGATTCTGGGAAATAACCTGGACCGGAGATAGCAAGTTGTTTATGTTTAAGAGAGTAACACGCAGAGAAATGGGCATGACCAAAAATAGGTCAAAATGTAATTGTACCAGTTCTATGCCGTGTTGTCTACACTAGACCTAAACTGCACTGATGAGCTGTAATGACAGCGAAATAGTACTATCTGCAGTTGGTTGAGGTGTAGACAGCACAGCATAGACATGCATTTTAATGTATCGACTTGTTTCAAGCGCGATAACGATCTCTAGAAAACTCACATAGCATTAAGGAAACTTAAAAAACAAATATATACCGTAGTAGGAACAAGTAGAGCGAACAACTAACTACCAAAATAATAAAAACTACTTTCGTCTTTTCAGGCGTTCTTTCAGAAAAAAAAAATCTTTTACAGTAACAACGAATCAACGAAAGAAAACAATAACATAGATGTATAAGAAAAATGGAATATGCTGGCAACGTATATAAGCCCAAATATTAATACAGCTTGTGGTTAGCTCACGATCGGCGATACACCAAATAATTGCTATTAACTCTTAGATTTCTTCATAATGTGTTCTAATGTTACGTTCTTGTGCTGTCAATACTGTTGATGTTGTTAACAGTGATGTAGTTCCGTGTATCTAGACAAGTGTATATACAAGAAATCACGTAATCGTGGAAAAAATCCAACAAGACTGAAACTACCAAATATGCGTTGAGAACATTACCAACCGCAACACAAACACCTTGTAAGACATGTAAGAAGAAAAACTACAAATCACAGACGAAACATATGCTCAGAGGGACTTTGGAAGAAACCATTCAAGAACCACAACCAAAATACAAATCATATCGACAACAACAGAAAAGAGTAAAAAACCAACAACGGTGGAAAGAATCATAGCAAAATCAAACGTAACTGAAGAAATACAACGGTCAGAAATCGCAAAAGACAAGAAAACGATAAAGTCCTAAAGTTATAAACAAGCTCAGGCAGCAGCTCGTTCGAGAAGAACAAGAACAATGGAGCCGAACCAAGCTATCATCCGACACGGATGCTAATAAAAAAGTATCCGCTGGTTGGATGCCCTAAAAACCTCCCCATTCCAGTCCTCAAACTCTGTAACATGCGCTACGTGGGAGCCCACTAGCAACAAGCGTGTAACCCCTCCAACCCAGCGTAGACGTAGCCGGCCCGGCGATATATTCGGGAGCGGCGGAAATGCCTACCGTACGCTGGTTTAATCAATCAATCAATTAAATTTTACTTCTCCTGTGAAAATAAGGGGAAAATCTGCACAGCTGAGGACAGTGTTTCCTTGCTTCCAAGCTGTATAGTTAAAAAACAACAAAGGCCTCATCTGAAATTCTGGGGTACTCATGGTTTCAGGCCTGAAGATACGTAGTATCCAAATCTAGCACCATGAAGTCTATCAGTAAGACAGAACGGAATCCATTTCAGAGCTACTCACTCTACTCAGAATTTTTAAGAGCAGATTTATTGGTTTTGTTTCGAAAGTTAACTTAAAATGTAGACAAACAGCATCCGCATTTTTTTGCGAATTTGAGTAGAACTTCACTCGACTTCAAGCCTCTGGAATGAGTTTAAAGTTCACTTAGTACTTGTCAGCTATTAATTAATTATAGTTTTCAACACAATTGGATAATATAATTCGTAGATCTACATTGATTAACTTCCATTGTTAAAAATGCACATTTATGTTATGCTGTTTGCGCCGCAACCAACTACAGATAGATCTATTTCGCTGTCATTACAGCTCATCGGTGCAGTTTAGGTCTACTGCAGACAGCGTGGCATAGAACTGATTTTTCCCATATACCAAAGGCTTGATAGTAGCTAGATGGTTTTGTCATCCTATCAGTCATTGCTGACTAACTTCCATTGTTGTTTCTTTAAAAGTAATCCCGTTCTTAAAGAGATGACTTCAAAGTTTTTTTTCAGTATTTTGGTATTTATACCCTCAATTCTGTCATTTTTATTAAATAAAATAGTTTCAAACATTGACCATTGTATTGCAGCTGCATCCATGTATGCAGATATTTTCTCAGGAGATTTTGTATGTTTAAATTTGTCCACAGTTTCTTGTAGACTTTCAAATAAACACTTCTACATTTGTTCAAAAACTTTTTATGCATATTTCGAGTTCTGGGACTACTTTCCTCACTTAATTATGATAGTAAGCACACTCCTCTTGATTTGTATTTCTAGCACAACTCTATTTTTCACGTTCTGGCAAAATTACTGGAGCATAAATAACTTTGATCCCTACACGTTGTAGAAATGGAAAAAAAGATACGATGGCACAGGAACTTGATTTTGGAAGCAAATTATAATCGAATAAATTACTTCGCTATTTTGCCGCATCAGGCTGTCTGCACCCCTGTAATATAATTTTCATTAGAATCTTGTTCGAATATATTTTCTTTCCTATCGAGCTTACATAAAAATGCAATAGATTTTATTTATGGGTGGAAAACACCTAGTAATGTATGCAGAACAAACTCCATCAGCAGTTATTACGCTGTTATGAATTGCGCTCGTTACTGACCTTGCATCTAACAATAAAATAAAATAGAACTAACTTCTGGCAGAGACCACTTTGCTGCACATGTACCTGTCATATGTACATAAATATGTCGAGTTAAATCATTTTACCCATTACATCATTGCATTCAATAATATTTGCAAATACGGCTTAGTAAACACGTTTCCTGTTTGGTTGTTAAMCTATGWTCTTGGATGTGCCACAGAATGAAAAAGTTAGTTAACAAGTAAAGTCTTTCTAGACAACAAGGGTTTGAAAATTATCCGTGATTATTTTCTAATAAAGGGCCTAAAATTCAAAATAAGGGCTATTTGCAAAAATATTTTGAGATGATTGAAATGATCATATGCGCTATTTGCGTCAGTCTTCAAATTGCAGTCCACTTAACAATGCCTGAATTGCTTTCGTCGTCATTTATTTATTATTAGGGAAATGAAGCGTGATAAAAGAATGTGCGACGTACTTTATCTTCATCAAGCTTTTTATCATATCTAAATTATTGTTTATCTTATTCCTTCAACTACATAACACACTTAATGAAAGAATTCTGAAAGGCAACTGGAAAATCCAACCGCAAAAACGAAGTGCATAATTAGACCAAATAAAAAAAACATACTTTTATTTGCATAAACTGTTTGTAACATTGAAGGACAAATTGACACGCATTGATGGAATTTAATACGATTGGGTGGATTCAAAAAGGTCTGCTTTCTTATCTAACCGCATTAATAACAAGGCGGTAGCTAGCTGATAATAAACAGAAGCTCGAAATAAATTGCATTACGGTAGTTATGATAAATTTCGCCTTATCATGATAAGTACTCACCATGGCTTAAAAAAAACAACATATTTGTTGTGTGCAATATAGTAATGGTCAAGGCAGGATCCCTGCGGTACCCCAGACGTCGCAAAAATGTATTCCTGTGAGGTACAGATTTAAACTTTGTTGAAGACTGGATTCCTATCAGGATTATCTCACGTGGCAACAAATTTTTGCCCTAAAGAGGCCAAAAGCCAGATTGTGAGTCAAAACCAGTTCCGTTTTCTTATACTAATCGATGTGACGTAGACTATAAAGTCCAATATTTTAAGACGCCGACTGAGATCACTATAAACAACAACACGCTGGCAAAAATAGACACAATTTCCTTTCAAAGGATGGATATTGAACATTTTTGTGCAAAAAAGGACGCGGACGCATAGAAAACAAGTGAGCTGTAAAAGTTTTGCGGTTTGAGCCAATTGTCTAGAGAATAATGCACGGCATAGTAATTCGTGATCGGGTATTGTGTTTTTGTGGATGTACAAGGCAAAGACCTTAGAGGGAGTCGATAAAAAGTGCGTTACTTCCTGTAAACATTTGATTACGTTCTGACTTTGAAAAAAATGAGGGGTCCGGACTTTAAGATTGCTATGACGGTAGTTTGAACAATTCCACTCAAAACTTTCATTTTTTTAATATGTTTTGGACATGAAATGCTTGTTTCGAGTATGTTGAAGTTGTTTTCTAATAGATAAGGTTTTCAGGAGCAATTGGAGGTATTAATTTCTGTAGTTGGCACGTGGATGATAAATTTTTATCGCTACCATTAATGAATTGTTCAAATTGTTTGCTCGTTTGATGAAACTGCTATTTTTATCGTAACTATTGACAAAATTAATTTTCCTTTCGTTATTTTCTTGCATTTCGCTAAAAATGAGGTTGAAAAAACTATCACAGTAAAAGCCGTAAAGTGTAGATCAAGCCCTAATGTTCTTTAAAAAGCAACAACACATTAAATGCAAATTTATTAAATTACTACAAAGGGTGTTAAATATGTCGAGAAATGTAAACACTGATAATTGCTGCAATTATATACAGGGAAAACCTTCACCTTTGAAACTAGAAATTTCGGATAAATTTTTATAATTCTTCTAAAGGAAAAATAAAAATTTATTTAAGAATTCAACTTGTTTTGGCGAAAACCATAAATATTGTTCCCTAAGTTACAAGGCTTTAGTGTATAGATAAAGATATCAGCGTAGTTTTTTGCAAGTGTCCACGTAAGTTTAAAATAATGAGCTGTTTTAGATATAACAAGTTAGAAACTTGATGTTTTTCTAAATATAATACGGCGAGTCGAATAACTCAAACGTTTCGGAAATATAAAATTGCAGCTGTATGAAATTTAATTCTTTGTAGTTATTTGGAATATGCAAAAGAAGAAACCGCTCTAAATTGAATCAATACTTCCACATCCAATTGTCAAAATGACATTTACGTTTTTATTTCTTATACTATACGATTAGCAATCAGGTTTTGAGCATTTTTTCTCTCTACACATTTTTTATAAGACAAAGTCCTCGTGATATTAGCAAAAATATATAAATTTTAAAATCTGTTTTTTTCCAAATAACTCGAATATTATTAACTTAACAAAAAATTACAAGAGTGCTTTCTGATCAGAAATTTGATKTTTTATATAATACCAAAATTTAAAAAAAAGATTGTACGAGCAGGGTCTAAAATAGGTTTTTTGGAAATATTTGAAAATGTCAAAATTTAAAAAAAAAATTCTAAGACACTTTTTATGCGAAATTTTATTTCCTATCTGATGGTATTTTCATTTTTTGAATATATTAAATATATTCGGAGATATTTAGGAAAAACAGTTTTCTTTAAGTGACGCTTTTTTGCTAATATCTTCTAAGAAAAATAAAAATATGCAAAAAGGGTAGTTACCCTCTAATTTCGCCCCCTTCCCGGTACCCCACTTACCCCACAAACAATAGGTCGCTTTGGGTAGATGAGATTTATACGCTTGCCAAATTTCAAGTTCGTATATTAAGTCTTTCGAAAGTTATCGTGTCCACAAACAATACCATAGACACACAGACMAGAAATTATTTATTGMTCAACTTTTGGTTTTTTTTTAGTTTTCGACCATTTTAAAGCGAATGAGCAAATAAAAATACTTCCCATCCGTTGGATATGGAAGTAATTACACAGCAACTAGTATTTTACCGATTTTTTTGCAAAACAATACAATACAATCCAAAAAATTTCTTTCTGTTCTTAATATTATGATTATAAATTCATTTAAGATAAAATACATCGTTTATTTGAAAACAAACTTAATTTTTTAGCCGCAGATTTTAAACGTTAGATAAATAGTTTACTTCTGTAAACACCATTTGATTATTGGATTTTTCCTAAATATTCATCAATACAAATATGTCAAAAGGTCAACGTTCAGTTTTTGTGTATTTAGGAGAATTCTGACGTAAAGTAGAGATTGGTCCAGCAATTAAAGATCGACCGGAAATGTTCTGCGAATATGATTTTGATGGTTTATATTATGAAGGGACGTAAACCGAGAAACTTTAATTGGAAGTGTTAAGAACAAAAGAATTTGTGAACAATCATAAGATAGGTGAACTGGCGAAAGAACTAATTTGAGAACATCTAAAGAACAATGCTATAAAAGACAATATTGCCCCAAAATTCAGCAGCAAAACAATAGATTTCATAAGAGGAGAGGGTGAGACTCAATAGTAAATTTATCATACGATTGTAGAGATGAAAGTGATTTCATGATAGAGGATGATTTTAAACTGTAAAAATATGTCGTTGCAGTCGCACTAAAGCGTTGGTCGAAGTTCACTGTTTCAGGAAGACATTTAATTTAATTTCAGTATCACTAAATAGGTTTGAAATTACATATTTAAATCATGCATTGAACTGGACCCGCAGAATGGCATCTTTCCAAATTTGAGTTGATTGTCAATGGCAAAACACCCACCCAGTACATTCAAGATAAAAAAATCACTCCAATCCACTCAACTGCGAAGCGATAACGCATATCCCCGATAACAGCTACGTTACCACCGTAATTACAAAAAAAAAAAACGCTACCTCCAAAGGGCTACTAACCTGCACACGCAGCAGCGTACAAGAACTTCTTGCTGTGGTTCCCCGCATCTTTGTCCATCGCAGCGCGAACGGCAACAAACTGCACCTCCGCGTTGCCATTTTTCGGTTCGACAAGCCCCGCCACTGGCTCATACCTCACCTCCAACCTGGTGGCTTCCATCGAGGTCTACGCGGCACTTGGTCCTTCCGAAAGCTCAGAGGTTGCTGGATTGACGGCTATCGGCATTATCGGAAGAGGATGAATAGTAATCTCGCTCGAGTGTTTTTACGAGCGCCGCTGGAAAAGACTAAAAAGACGCGGCGCTTAGGCCAGTCCCCTAGGTTCAAATCTGTTATCGCGGCCTATTATCGCTGTGTGTGAGAGTATCAATCTTGATGAGAGGCCGTACTGCATCATTTCGTTCGAATAAACGTGATTTCTTATCCGGGAGCGTGGAAACTTTATTTGGAAAAAATAACTATCGATTTCGCTGTATGGGTGAGTTGAGAAGATTTATTGGGCGCGTGTAAAAGGACTTATCTTCGCACTTTGATAAGCGATCCTAAGCAATTAAGAACCTTGGATATGCAAAAAATTATCGTGGAATAGGGTCAAACACCCTTGGATTAAGTTCAAACTACTTAAAATACAATAGTGCTTAGATACGTACATTAATCTTAAATCGAACAGTCTTAGGGCCATAGTTATAAAAATGCAACTCTCTTACCGTTTTTACAACCCTGCAATACTATTTACCTTTCATTTACCGGCACAGTTGGAACGGCACGCGACCCCTCATAAATCAAACCCTCTCTTTGTAATTTTGCGAATTTCCAGTGCCGGCTTTAAGCAGTTTTAAAACTCGTTTTTTGTTTGTGTAGTGTATATTAATCTAAGTAGTTTTTAATTAGTCGGTTAATAAGAGGTTTTACATCGATCGTTTTTATTTACGTCTCAAAATGAATTGTACGTAGTTTTAGATGAGTAGTAACATTATTTTGCACAAGCAAAGTATATCTAGTTATAATGAAATTTGTAATCTAACTAGACAACATTTTAATATGCAAAGAAAAATCTCGCATTCCTAAATATTTTTATTTTGATTTTTAACATTCCTGTAATATGTATATCCTGTGACTATGTTGAATGCCGTGCTAGCCGAAAATTATAAGCAATACATCTTAATATTATTATTATCTTTTAACTATTGCAAACATGCGGKTAACGGTTAACAKAACTAAATATGTAAATAAAAGACAAGTAWTTTAAAAGAAAAWAATAAGAATATATATTTTTTATCTAAAGCTCTAAAWACAAAAAAATAATTCCATACATCTATTATATTTTGACAAAAAAGTCTAACAAGTTTAAACCGACATAACTTAAGTATATTAATTATTATCATCATCACTACTGTCAAATTCTGAATCATCATTAACATGTATTATAATATTTTGAAAATTTGGGGATGCATAGCTATTTTCATTTTCAATAACATGCTTAATACAGCTTTTCCACAGTTCTTTCGTATACTATTATACTTACCTCTCTACGCACTAAATCTACAACTCCCGAACTTAGACGCGGACATGTATTGCTTCTTCGTATTCCTTTTTTAAGCGTACTCCACACTAATTCAATTGGGTTTAGGACGCAATAATACGGTGGCAAACGCATAACTATATGTCCATGTTCTTTCGCTAGTTCATCAACTCGATTTTGTTTAGGTATGTTGAGATTTTTTATTATTGTCAACAGATCTTTTTTGGTAACTTTTCCATCCGGAATTGTAATTTTATTCTTTTTCATGTAATCAATTATATCTAATTTTTGTAGGTGATGTTGGCGCCTTGTTCATTAATTTTGAATGATAATTCGCGTTATTCCATGACTATAACAGATCCTGGTGGTAGCCCTGACAGTAACTGCTGCTGAAACCAAGTTTCAAAAAGTGCAGTGTCCATGTCGCAATGGTAGTCAGCAGAACAATTTTGGATCTGTTTCGCAGACAGTAATAAGCCGTTTCCCACCCATCCATCACTTCCTCCTGCACGAAGAATTATGATTCTTTTTCCTCTCGAAGGTGGTGCTTGCAGAACGCAGTTATTTGTCCCATCTGTCAGACCTTTTCTTATCAAGTCGTGGGTGTCGTACCACGTTCATCCAAATATACGATATTACGATTTTCTTGACGGTACCTTCTGATTTCGTTTATATAATCCCATCTCATTCTTTTTAGTCGGGTTGATTCCATTATGGGATAAACGTTGGTTTAACGTACTATAATTAAAACCAATGCTCCTCAAGTATTTTCTGAACCACTCTTCGCAATAACTTATGTCATATGCTAATTCCAAAAGATTTAATTTCAGACTTGCCGTAGTTGGAACTTTATGCTCCTTATACAGTTGTTAAATCACTTTTTTAATTTCTATCCCAAGCTCTTTTGATGTATTTAGAAATTTCTCCGAATTGCGTGATTTTCTTGAATTGCCTTTACTGTAGGGGACACCGACCATTTCACTTGTCACTTTCAACGGAGCACTGCACTTTTTTTTATAAAAAAATTGTATACATTTTTTATGATTTTTTTGGCATCTTGGGTAAGGTAACGACGATTCTTCTTGTTTTCTTCAATTTGCACTTCCATGTCAGCGTCAGCTACTTCATTCTGAGCGGTACTTGGAGCAGCTATTTCCCAAGTACGGAACATTATTTGCTTCTCTTGTCTCGCGCACAGAAATACTAAGACTGAATGCTAGTTTTGGTTTGACCGGTAGTGAACTTTAAATAATCGGACCCTGCTTAACCATCTTCCGAAAATCGGACCTAAATTTATGGTAATCCGGTTATTTGCGGTAACTTGTGAGGGGCCGCCTGCTGTTCGAGATGAAAGGTAAATTTTATTGCAGGTTTGTAATAACGGTTAGAGAGTTGCATTACTATACTATGAAAATAGAATTTGCAGACATGTCCTTAGTCAGCGATGTAGAGCTGCATTTCGATTTTGAGGGGTCTTCATATGTCGTTATGAGTAGATGACTGCTACTTATTCTATAAACCTTATGAGTTTCATCTACACAAAATAAAACCTTTCAAGAAAAAAAAACGACGATGATCCGGATGGACGTTCACAGTTTTGCAAAATAATAATATGTAACCCACATACATGTTGAGTCAAACGCCTCAAAAATTGAACGTTTGTGTAGACATCCTGGGCGATAGCTTTATCAGGCCGCTTCTTTTGAACGCGATTTGACTGGTGATGCAGTTGTTGAAAGACCTCATTCACGCCTTTATCACTCAAGCACTGGAAGAAGACGTAAATCTTCAAGAAAACCCAGTTTTCTTTCAACAGTTTCCCAGCTAATTGCGACCACGAAAGTTAAAATTAAAACAAAAAAACTGTTTTTGAATAATATAAAATTTTCTTCTATAGCTTGATCTTCTTCGTAAGTGTTCGGAGCCTTAATTGCAAGTTGTTTTCTAATGAACTTAAAACCTCATTATTTATAAGCCTTTGTCAATCCCGGAATAGCTTTTTGGCACCCTAAGATCTTTCTGGATCAATTAACGACCCCATTATTAAAAAAGTTTGTAGTATACCTCGTATTAGACTTATTAGGTGTGAATCAATTTTGTCAAGACTAATGTAGAATTCTTCAAAACTCTAAATAATCACTCATAAGCACTGTGCCACTTTTTTATAGAATCAGGACGATAGAACATACATTTCTTTATACTGTATTAATTCTGAGACTATGTAGGTAATCCATTAATTTTCCAAGCAGTTTCTTCTTGGTTATAAACAGTGAAACAATCATGTAACCATCTTTTGTTTATTTTTACCTTAATAAGACGGTGTTACTTATCTTTGTACTAGCGTATAAGTAGATTTCCAAACTGTTCTATCCAAAACATTACTAGATATTAAAATAAACGATTACTCTTGTGGGGTTTGATAATCTATTATTAGATTAGCAACATGCAGGATTATGCCAGAGAAAATGCATCCAAAGACGATATGGAAGAATATGGTGGAAAGTTATTTAAAAGCACAGAAAAGGCTGCAAAACTGTGTTAAAAATTTAAAATTCTTAGCATGTAAACGCTTCTCCAAAAGACTAGCAAAACTGCATTCAACAGATAAAAAACGACCTTACGAAACAACGTCCCCCCTCGGGAATATTCTCAAAGAAGGATCGTTCAAATTTAAAAAAAGGCAACATAGAAAATTTTAGCTTCAAAATGGAAGGGTTTGGTAGTTCTTGGACAAAAACTTAGGCCCTATTGCCGACCCCTGGGGTATTCCACTGTTAAAAAACACATTCCTTTTCTCTTCCCCCGTATTTAAAATACTGCAAGGTGATACAACGCATAGCCAACTCTTTCAATGGTGAATTAGTGTCTGTTGCATTCTTAATTGGCCGCCATACTTTGCAATACCCTTGCAAATCCCAATCGGCATTTTTTTTTTAATGCATCCCCAGTTTGGTCGACTAGCCTCCGAATAGGTCGGGCGCCGTCTGAATTTCAATCGCCGTTTGATATTGGCAACGCAAGCCTTATTCGGCGTAATTGTTCTGTTTTAGCATTTTTACTTTACGTATTCTATCGTCTGAGTGGCATCTGGAATAATCTGTTTCCATTGACCCTCGGGTAATTGATAGCAGTGACATTGAACATCTAGAGTCACTTGTTTTAATTGCGTTATCGCCGATTGGATAGCAAAGTGGATTACATAAAACGGCAGTTTACCTACTCAAGTGATGGTTGCCTTGCAGTTTTCTGACGTAATTAATTTAATGGACTGCATCTTGGGATGGATCTAATAAAAGGCAGGACAAGTAAACGTTTGCCGACATGTAGTTCTTTGTATTAAATAAATCATGGTGAATTTCGTTCTGCTTTTTGTTGTTGATGTAATAATTAATTCTAAGAACACCTTGGTGATAGAAAATCTACTTCCAAGTTAATCTAATCAACATCTAAAAACTGTTTGATTGTTCGTGACCGCTACAATAGGAAGTAAGTCTGTACTTCCTTCTGTTCTTAGCGATTTTGACTCTAAACAAATTTATCAACTATCATATGATTAGGTATTATTTATTATGATGAGGGTATCCTTCAAATAACTGTCACTTGTTAAATCGAAAAATTTAAATTGTATCTTAATATACGGCGTTATTTTGGGTTTATTTTTTAGCTAAGCACAGAGTGTCTCACCAGAAATAAGTATCAATTTGCTTATTTTAAATGGAAAACCTTATACTCCGGAAATAATGAGCAAAAATGAAGGGGGCGATTCTATTCGAAAAATTAATGCCACAAGTTGTTATACCATTTTTGTCAAAACTTCCTTCGAATAATTTTTTGTCTCTGTACCGATTGCAGTACAATTAAACACAATTTGAGTTTTACAATAGCGTTTCAAATTATATCCTTCTATTTCAATACAGAAATGCATTCTTCTAAGAAAATTACAAGGAACTCTTGATAATAGACAAACTTATATAACTGTAACATCAAGTAAGAATAATTATTTTGGATTTATATTTCCACCACTTGATAGCTAAATATAAATGAGGTGATGGACTAGCTCCTCTGGAGGCCCGGAATAAGCCCCTTGTAACTATGCCGACGGGTCAATTATTATTATTTTTCTTTCTTTATTACTTTGCTATTGTTCTCAAGCTATCAAAAATTTCATCCTGCTGATTGTAATCGAAAAATAAAGTAACATCTCTTTCCAACAGCGTTTATACTTTATAGACATGAGTGTAAAACTTTGTAGTGCTAGTGGAACTTTAATAAATTGGGTTTGCGTTCTTTAAGTATTTTTTAGAACAGCCTAAGTGCTATAAGCAATTTAATCTTAACGATACCTATTTTTGAAATTTCCAGTTCCTGTAACTCATCGTAAAACCTACGATGCCTTTTGCTTCAAGACTTCTACATCCACAAGAATTTAATAAATAGTCTGTTACGTATTTTTTAATTACCTGCAAAGAAAAGTGCACTTACTCGTTATATTCAGGAACTGCTCTTCGTAATCTTTCTCAATAATTTGTAATAACGTGATATACTACGCCGTGACTAAATGACTGGCAGCTTCTTTTAAATTTGATTTCTTTTTTATGCCAAATGACATAATATAATATACGTTATATCCTCGTCATAGTAACAAACTGTTCTATCTATCTTGAATTTTGTTCGTAACCTACTTTGTCGACACTCGGTGTATTAACATTTTTTCAAATCAGTTTAATGGAGTTCTGTGATTCTATTTCTCAAGTACTTAGTTCAAGTGGTATTATCTCCAATACTTGTTACCTTTAATAGACAAATATTTGTCATATACGACCACTAATGCTTTTGATTAGATAAAAACTAAACGCGGTTTAGAATGGGAGAGGATTTTTTGCTAATATCTCTCAAACGACTAGTTTTGTCATGAATTTCAATTTTCTCATGTCTTCAGAAACAAAAATTAGTAGTAAGGTCACTTGTGTAAGAAACAAACACTTGTTCTAGAGTGGACATTTAATTTTAACTTCATTCAACAAAAAAATACAATAAATACAAGCAGCTAGATTATCTAGTCTAAGGTATAAAAATATACATCTCAAATGTGCTGTTGTTGTTTACTGTTTACGAAATTCGGTAAAAAAACACTCAAGCTCAATAAATATGAACACAAAACGATAAATACAGTCAACGACTCTTAAAATACTCTCAAGTTACTCAAATAAAAGAACGATCACTTGCTTAAAATCTGCTGGATCTGCTGTAAACTCTTGCCCCGTGTCTCTGGAACCACAAAATTGACAAACAAGGTACCTACAGCCATGATCACGGCGAATATGTAAAAAGTGACGTGTCCCCCCAGTCCAGAATTCATGAGGGGAAAGCTAAAAGTCACAACGAACACCAAAAACCAGTTGGTCATCACAGCCAGCCCGCTAGCAATTCCTTTTATCTCAGAAGCGAACAGTTCACCCATTATCATCCATGGAACAGGTCCGAAGCCCATGGAAAAACTGACGATGTAAAGCACCAGGCTTGCAAGAGGGAGAATACCTAATCCAGCAAAGGAAATTTGATGCTTTTGGAAGTGGAAGTACATTCCCAGCAAGCAGAGACAGATGAACATGCCTCCCGAGGAGGCCATCAGGAAGTGTCTCCTGTCGGCTTTCTCTATCACGGAGACCGCTAAATATGCTACGGCGACCTGGACCACGGCCACTATAATGGCCGCCACATCAGGGGACAAGCTGCTTCCGGCCGATTTGAAGATGGGAACGGTGTAGAAGATGACGGCGTTGATTCCACTGAGCTGCTGGAAGAGCATCAAACCCAAAGCGGAAACCAGAGCTTTTCTGTTTCCTCTTGAAGCCACCAGGTCTTTCACTCCTGCCTTCTTCGCCGCTGCTTCCTCCAGGTCTCGTTGTATGGACTTCAGTTCGGCGTTTATGTCGTACGTGGTGCCTCTGAAGTAAACTAAAGTCGTTTCCGCGTCGTCAGTGTTATTGATCTTGAGCAGATAGGTGGGGGTCTCCGGCATGAAATAGAATATGCCGATGAAGATGACCGGAATTACTCCAAGACACATGGAAAGGGCATGCCATTGGAGGAAAGCGCCGAGGAAGTAGGTAACTAGAATGCCTACACAGAGGAACATCTGGAAAAAGGAACCCAACGCTCCCCTCACGGATGTCTCCGCTATTTCTCCTATGTACATCGGACAAAGCACGCACATTGCTCCAGTGGCCAATCCGGCAAAGAAGCGACCAGCATACAGCATTGCAGCGTTGTTGGCCGATATAATCAGGGCCCACTGGAGGAGGAATGAGAGAGCAAAGGCTATGATGGCCTTCTTTCTTCCGATCTAGAAGAGTGGATGGGTATTAGTAAGATGCTAAATTGTTAATAGGAATATTACCTTCTCTGCTACGAATCCAGCTGGGAGAGCAGCCACCAGTGCCCCAACTGCAAGCATAGATCCTACTGTTCCTCTTTCGCTCTCGCTCAACTCCAAGGCACCTGAAGAATTGGTTGCGTTCGGTGATGGGGTGAGCTGTGGAAGGACTGGAGAGGTCCATGCTAGGCAGGTTCCTGCGCACAGGGCTCCAAGAGACACTAAAACGATTGTTTGAATTAGCTGCGAAATGTGATATACACTGTCCATGAAGGCATTATTAGGATATAACACAAACTTTCTTTTTAATTAATACAAATTGATTATGAATATATTTTTAGCTATCCAACAATATAATACTTGATAACATTAACTAATTTATTTGAGGTTCTTGATGAAGAAACATTGATTGATCGTTGTACGTTCACATCAAAAAAGCTACGACTGCAAAAGAATTGTGGATTTAGCTACATAAATTGTTTGACGATACAGGATATTGTAGGGCATTGATTTCTATAAGATTATAAATCTGTGATTCCATGCAGTCATAAGTAACGGCTCAAAAGTAATAATGATGACAACTGGATATGATCGCTCCTATTAGTAAGATTTTCAGAATAAATATGCTTCCATGATAATGGCCATAGAGCATTCTAGGATAACACTGACATTTGATAGCATTAAGACTAAACTGGCAAAACGCGACCAAGTAGATTTCAAATCACTTCCTCTTTTAACTGATCTGAGTAATGCACAGGTTTTTTTCAATGGATGATAATTCTTCTATTTCGCTTTTAATTGCTTAATGTTCATTTATGACCCACAATTAGTTAAGTGATATGTGATTACTTCAAGACTATTGGTTAAAAGCGTTTTTCACCACTACTTGTACCATTGTTTTACATTCTTTAGATCTAGATGTCTTGGTACTCTGAAGAAGAATCATAAGGTTCGAAACAGTACTGTCAGTGATTATTAAATTCATATGTGTTATAATTATTTTTAAAAATATCCGAGTTGTGGCGAATTTTTTAAATTTTTTGGTAAGAAGTAAATATTTCAGAGAAAATGAATTGCTTCTTTAAAATAACAAGGTGGTAATTGGAAGATGAAGAATAGAGCAAAATGATTTGCTAACTTTTTTATTTATGTATTAGAATATGATTCACAAGATGTAGCTTCGTTATCGTGAACTGGAAAGGAAATTAGTTTCATTCTTGTTGTGATAGTCATCTCTACTATCCTATTATCTCAACAACTTTGGTAATCCCTACCACAAAATCGAATGTTTCTCAAGTGTTTTTAATACACCATAGAAAATATTCAAAAGATGATAACAGAAACTAATCGTCAAAAGTGTGATATCTTAAGCTGTTATGCAAACATTTCAATTAGTAGAACAATCTGATCAAAATGCAATCTACATAAGTGTTGTAGAACTAAACTTCACAGAATGTATCGTGGTTGCTATACTGTTATAAAATTAGAAAGGTAATTCTCAAGTTGAAAAATTTCGAAGTTAATTAAGCAAATTTGAGAAACAAAAATAGATCTTCAATTGTCGAAACTCACAAATCAATAAAGCTGTCATGATTTGCGTATACCACGGTGTATAAACGTATACAAACGTATCAAACCTTGAAAAAACGTCATTGGCAGACCAAGCCAGTTCATACACCGCGTTCTAATAATAAAATCCGCAATTTTAAAAATACACCTCGCGTATCAAATCAGATCTCCCTAAATCCAACATTACCTGCTATGGTGGCCATATACTGCTTGGTCTTGTCACTTTCCTGCTTCAGTGCCTTCTCKCCCGTCTGTCCCACGGGCAGCATAGGAATTCCTGATTCTTCCATTCTTGCAGACCACACCGAACCTGTAGCGCACGAACAAGCCTAACAACTGAGTGGTGGAGTACATTTTCATTCTTATCTTTGCCTTTCAGCCTGTGACTACGCTTTTTGTGCTACTTCAGAGCTAAGATAAACTGAAGTGATTCAAAGGTTGGAGAATACTACGGCTGACTGTGGTCTTCAGCTTGACGACGCTGTTGATGATGTTACGAAAGTATTCGTTGTTAGTAAACTGCTGATTTGCATGTTCTACTTATTCGCTATACTTGTGTAACTGATTCCACGGAGAAGTACAATCAATTTATCAATTCTTGCTGAATTAATTGATAAATAGCTTGTTTGAATGTGGTTTGCTTTACTTGCTTTATCAGATGGCCCTTATACGATGGTTTAGATCTAACCTGAACGAAAATTCCACTTCTGCAGATATGTTATCAAATAAATACACACAAAAACGCCATTTATATAAAAGATCTATTGTCGAAATTAAATTAATAAGCAGCTTATGTGCAGATAATTCACCAACTATTTGTAAGGCTGTTAAAAACAATACCATTGTCACTTTAAAATAGATGAGTACCAAACTAAACTGATTTATTCATTAAAAATACAAACACAAAAATTGAAAACTGATCCATCTTCTCTAAGTGGAGTTATTAATTAATTCTTTAAAAGAAAATATTCTTAAAGTGAACTTCCACTTAATTTTTCCAATTGTAAAGCGCTTTCGGCTACATGTTAGCCATCGTCAGTACAAAAATTAAAAGGAAACTAACAGTTTGACAAAGTCAAAAATCAGAAACAAGCAAACTTGACTACAAACTGAAATGCAACCCACATGCCAGTAACTCAAACCAAACATTAATTTAGATCAAACAAAGAATTTAGAATAGGACAATTGAAATTACAAAAATCATTTAGAATAGTAAAATTTTGTTCGTTAATAATTTTATAAATCTCTAAAATTTCCAAATAATTTAATTTAGATGATTTACTACACAAATGTAATGAATTTAGATTGTCTAGCGTGGCAGTGTGTTTATTTACTAATAATAATAATCGACTTTTTAAATTACCTCTGTCATTAAATGCTTTCGAAAAAGAATTGGGTGTAATACTACAAATTGCTTGCAATAACAATTTTCCTAATTATTTAATAGAAAAACTTTATTTTAAGTATTTGACAAAATTTAAATTTTCTTTCTGTACCACTTATTTGGATGAAAAAGTTAAGGTTTGGTTTCCTCTTAAGTTTGCTGGTCAAGTCTCAATTAGCCTATCTAAATTATTTTCTTCTAATGGAATAAATATTGCTTTTTCTACCGTAGGCAGTGTGTTTTCCCGTTTTGTCCGTAATAAAGACCAAATTTCAGTTTTAAATAATTCAGGCGTTTATAGTTTTTCATGTAATGATTGCAATTCAGTTTATATTGGACAAACCGGAAGATCCTTTTTAACTAGAGATAAAGAACATTTGAAACAATTTGAAAAGTATAAAAATACAGATATTGTTACAACAAATTCTTCGTTAGCCAACCATTTATTAGTAAATAAACACACTGCCACGCTAGACAATCTAAATTCATTACATTTGTGTAGTAAATCATCTAAATTAAATTATTTGGAAATTTTAGAGATTTATAAAATTATTAACGAACAAAATTTTACTATTCTAAATGATTTTTGTAATTTCAATTGTCCTATTCTAAATTCTTTGTTTGATCTAAATTAATGTTTCGTTTGAGTTACTGGCATGTGGGTTGCATTTCAGTTTGTAGTCAAGTTTGCTTGTTTCTGATTTTTGACTTTGTCAAACTGTTAGTTTCCTTTTAATTTTTGTACTGACGATGGCTAACATGTAGCCGAAAGCGCTTTACAATTGGAAAAATAAAGTGGAAGTTCACTTTAAGAATATTTTCTTTTGAAGAATTAAATACAAACACTTTTTCTAAATTTTAAAATCCTAAAAATGAATTCAAAGCTATTTAATCTGCCCTAATCTTTTCTTGTGCTGTGTCAAATTTACAATCATTTTCTTCTTGTGTGTCAACCAGTCGAGTTCTTGTTTTTAGTTTGTTGCCTGTTATTAGTTGTATAATTTCTCCACAAAACAGTTTCCTTCAAGCCTATACATTTGATTTGAAGAATTCGAAATGGCGGAAGATGTTTTTGACAATAATCTTGAAAATTATTTACTCGAAGAGTAAAATCTCATTAAACGGAAACATAATCATTTACCATCTGATGCTAAACAAATATTTTTGTTTCTGTAAATGGAATTCAGGACAGAAAAGTGCGAAAAGACGTTGATTCCTCGAGGGTTTTCAAAGATGATCACGCAAATTTGAAACGACGTGTGATTTACGAGGCATACAAAATAATTTTGTATTGATAATTGAAGAATTCACAAGAACATTAAAACTGAGGACGTAAAGGTAGATTRCCATGAAATTATGATGGCTGAAGTTTTTGAAAATTGGTTTTTAGAATAAACTACTGCCAAAGCTTCCGTCCAATGCAGTAATTGCATAAGACAATGCATCTGCTCAGAATGAAAAAATTCCAAATTCTTGAAACAGAGAAGAAATCAAAGATTTTTTTTAAATTTGACTTATATTTTGAGGAACGTCATACGAAAAATCTTGAAGGTTCTAAAGACAAAATGTTTTGTCCTAATTGATAGTTTGGCTAAAAATCATGGACACACAGCTACCCACGTATCACTATATATTTAATCGAATTGAAATGATTTGCAACGAACTTAAGAGTCATGTAAAGAGGCAAAATACTGCACCAAAATTTAGTGATAGCACCACACAAACTATCCAAGAAGAAATTGTGAAAATCACACCATTTAGTTGGTCCAAAGATGGAATTATACCGGATCATTAAGCAAACATGCATTAGCCACGGTATTAGCACAAACCATCAAACTGCAATCATTTCAAGTACCGTCCTCAATAAATGGGCATTTATCTATAACACCTGCGATAAAACCTTAAGAAGGCACAAATAGATTGCTACTTGACTGCAATAAATCTCGGCGAGGATTTATTTAAGAAAATTTCAAAATCCCCCAGACAGAGGATTAATTACATCAATCACGTTATGTTATAAACCCGTCTGGGAATGTAGGAAGCGATCGTTTAATGCACGTGTAAATAGCTCACGTGTAATGGGACATGATTCCTGAAACGGATTTAAGAAGATGGATTATTGTCTATAATTGTTTCCGATGGACCAATTCCAGGAACACAATTAATGACGTCAGACATTGAAATAATTTTATTCCGATAAAGAACAATCAAGTACAAACGCATTTTATATACAAAAATGACTAGAAGTAAATACTTAATACATATTATCTTTGGTTGACATCAATGTACAATAATTTCGATTACCTCTCGTCGTTGCATTTATTATCATCACCATGTTAGCTGGGCAAACAGCTGATTACGTAGATTTCTTGGTTGATAGCATCGATGCTTCTGAGAAATGTTCCTATCAACCTATCAAGTTTTTAGACTCTTGATTAAGTAAACGAGAATCCAATGGAAGTTGCAGTTATTGGTTCCTCTTTAAGTTAGTTATTGAGTCCAAGTTCGTTGAAAATACACTCAGCGGCACAAAAAACGATCCAAACGTATTTTTTAATATATTTGTTTCTGTTGGAAACGCATCATGCCGCTATTTGTTCTCAATGTATGAAACTGTTTAACAAAGAAAGTAAAAAACAGAAACAAGCAGAAATCGTGTTTAAACTCGTTTTGTTTTATTTTTTAAACCGCGTCGTTTTAACTGTATCACTCCTTCTAAACGTTTACTTCAAAGCACATCTGGATCGACCTCTAGATAGAAAGCGTTAAGCATTTGTCAATTACCTACTGTCATACTGACAAACAACTGAAAAACATTGCTAAAATGATTTTGAGTGCAACAGACTCAGCGAGAGCAATTGCTTTAATTTAAGACGGGCGGTCCCAGTATTATGCGGCTAGGGTGTTGGGGGTTTCGATATGTAGTGTTCAGCGAGCATTAAATCGATTCAGAGAAACAGGAGCATACACAAGAAAAGTTGGGTCGGGCAGAAGAAGATGTACAAATCACCAAGATGATCACTTTATGACGTTAAGTGTGTTGCATAACAGGGAGAGTACTGCAATTGGGGTGAGGAATGAACTGGAGGAGGTGAGAGGAATAGCTGTAAGTGAAGGAACAGTAAAGAGAAGCTTGAAGGAGTATGGATTAAGTGCAAGAAGACCAGCAAACGGTCCAGAATTAACCAGGGGTCACCGAGTCGAACGACTTCGCTTCGCCAGAGAACATCGCAACTGGGGCATTGAGGAATGGAGCAAAGTTCTTTTTAGCGATGAATTTTGTCTCCGATCACCAACAGATTGAATTCGGATAGGTGCGATCGCGATATCTTGGAGCCCCATGTTGTTTCTTTTGCCCCATTTGTCGACGATAACTTTTGGTTTATGCAAGATAACGCTCGTCCTCACGTTGCACGCATAGTAAATGATTACCTGGATGAGGTTGGCATCCCACGCATTATATGGCCAGCAAAAATCCCGGACTTAAATCCGATAGAGCACGTCTGGAAGAAAGATCAAAGCTCAAATTCCCGCCCCTGCAAATTTGGCAGCACTCAGGGAAGCACTAGCACAAGAATGGGAAAACGTTCAGGGAAGCATTCGGAACCTCTTTGAGGGGATGCCAAGACGCATAGAAGCCGTAATCCGAGCTCGAGGAGGTAATACACAATATTAGTTTTCTGAATTTGTTCTGTTCGATTCTTTTTTCACCTTCTTCATCAGAAATATAAAACTTAATTATGTTTCTTAAGAACAAATGATTACCTAATAAACACATTTTTAGCACCAAAAGCGCATGGATCGTTTTTTGCCGCTGAGTGTATGTGAAGAGACTGCACAACCGTTAATGCAGGATTTTTCCCTTGAGAACTGAAGCACTTCCAAATTTGTGGAGGAAGTACATCGAACGTAATGGAGATTACGTCGAAGAAATAACTTTTAACGTTTTTAACTCTAGATCTTCACAGTTCTTCAATTCTATTTCGTTGTAAGTCACGACGTGATCAGTCCACCTCCATGAACCCTCATGTGCCTGTTTAGATTTCCACTTTGCGAAAACCTTAGCAAGCATAGCTTGCATTCATATGGCTTCTCTCCACTATGGATTCTCAGATGTTTGGTGAGTGTACTGCTGTCAGAGAACGCTTTCTTGCATAGGCGACACCTACAAAAAAGTTATATGCTATAATTATAATTTTTATTTAAAAAAAAGGATTTCAAACTTTGCTTAGAAATCGACAGTTTCATTTGTTTTCTGCTGGAATAATTTTCAACGAGGTGTTCTTTTGTTTTGAAATAATTTTATGTATAAACGAAACATTACAATGGTTTTTTCCTTAAAACACAATAAATAAAGTCTGTCCAACTAGAATGGAAATATTTCGATAGGTAATGTAATTCAGATTACTCATTTATATTTCAGAATATATCAATTGTAATTGGGAAAACATTCAGCTGATGTTTCCGATTGCATGGTACCTAAATTGTATGGTTTACCCAAAATCAATCAATATGTAGTTTCATCAAGAATTCTTCAGACTTTATTGATGTTATAAAAGACTTAAATATTTCAGAAGCTTCCTTCATTCTCATTGGGATTTCTCCTCAGAAAACCTAGTTTTATTATTCAATATACCAGACTGTTATTGTATTTTGCACATTTACAGTGTCACTGTAATTCATTGTCCTCAGCTGTCAGTGAGGTATGTTGTAAGGTATTTTGTGCCCCCTTTTCCAAAAAAATCCTACGACTGCGCCTAATTGAAATAAGATATTTTCCTTCTTAAATCGCACTGACAATAATTCTTGCCATCTAAATGAAAATTGTTGCATAAGTTGAATGGTTTTGAAGATGCATAATTTGTAAAACATTCTGAATTAAATAAACAGGTGAGTATTAAATAATATAAAAGGGGTTGTAAAATTTAGTCGTAAAAATCTAGAGTGCCGTCATTTTTACCTGTAAGGACGTTCTCCCGAATGTGTGCGCATGTGTGTCGTAACAGAGGACGACTGCGAAAACCGCCTGTCGCACACAGGACACCTGAAGGGCTTTTCCCCGCTGTGCGTCCTTACGTGGGCCGTCAAATTGGCAGCTTGAGAAAACGATTTGTTGCAATCGATACAGCGATATGGTTTTTCCCCGCTGTGAGTACGAAGATGCGTCTTCAGGGTGCTAGGACGAGCATAACTTTTGCCTAAAAAATGGTATCTCATATCGATGCAAATGTTTCATATAGTAACGTACCACAAATCCTGCAGACATTTGGTTTTTGAGAGTCATCGTCAAGCAATCCGATGCTGTGTCTTCTTCTGGGCGAAGAGAAAGACACAGGTACTGGTTTATAGGTCGTTGTGATCATTCCTGATGTATCTTGCTGTGGTCTAAAATCTGCTGTGAAGGAGTAGGTCGTTCCTCCGTAAGTCGGACTGAGCAATCCTTGTGATTGGTACCCAGGAGACGTACACTGGTTTGAGGTATTCCATTGAACCTGAAAAATAACACTTTGGGCTATTAACTAAGAAGACAGATTTGTATAACATCTTAGGAATGGCTGTTGCTTTCATAGCCATTCTTCTTGTCGTGTAATTTTACTATCAAAACTTGACTAAATTCTTGACTAAATCAATCACATTATGTAATGACTACACCTTAGTCCTTGACGATGAAATTACAACAATTGTAAGCAATGCTTTACAATTTAAATTATTTGGCAAAATGGGACAAACACTTATGTTTCCTTCTTGGACTTGAGATTAATTTACATTAGGGTTAACAGCAACATGAAGTTGAGTAGTTTGCAGCTGCTTTTTGGCATACATTTCGAGAGTAAACATTTTGTACCTAATACCAATTCTTTGCTTTTACCAGGTCATCACATTCTTGGGGAGATTTTTTGAGAAGATTTAGTAATTTGTAAATAAAATAATTCTCCCGACATAAGATAGACTGAGTACTAGATAAGCGTTATTTATAGCGTTTGTAAAGAAAAAGAGTGCCAAATTTTAATCGAAAGTTCTCAAAATAAAAAATTAGCACTGTTAATTCCTCTTGTTATGGCGCATTAGATGTTATTTTACTACATGTGTCTATAGTATTTGTATAATAGTTTGTACTTGTTTTGTGATAAATTAATTAACTCAATACCGGTTATAATGGACTTCAATGATATTGTTACATCAACAATACAGAGAGAAACGTGTAGAAAAAGGGTGCGAGCAGAAACCAATCGACAAAAGCTTAGGAAGCAGAGATAATAACTACTTCAAGCATTAAAATAGTTATAAAAGGATACAAAAATTTAGACATACGCCAAAACAATTGCTCGAGTTCCCAGCTTGTGGCCATAAATGATAGCCAGGCAAACTTTACTACTGCTGCTCTCTATCAATGCGGCAAATACAAATATTTCATCAAAATCTTTATGCCTGCAAAAAAGCAAGGCTTCTGTAATTACTCGTTGTGAGGGAAGTAAATGCAAACGATCAAAATCAAACACGAAAAAAAATTCCATTACCTATTACGTTACAACTAATGGCGGAAAAAGATTTGAGTGTGCAAAACCACATTTTTGGAAATAGCAGAGGCAAGATTGAACGTATAATGAAATATTACGTTTTACACGGCCAAATTACAGGGGAGAGAAGGGGATGAGATCGGATTGGCAACAAAAATGATAAAAAAGGTGTCAATTAAAAATTCTATCGAATCTCTTACTTTTGTGGAAAGCTGTTATTGTCGCAGTAATACTAGAAGTTGCGAGTTGAATTTTACAAAACTGTGGAGCCTAATATTTCCAGTAGTTGGACACTCCTTAATACAACCTGATCGAGTTTTTGGAATGATCGAGAAAAAGTTAAGAAAACATCCGTTCTTTTAATACCTACTGACTATGATGAAATTATTAGCAATATTTCAACAATTCGGAAATTTTATCTGGATCGGCAAATACATGATTGGAAAACTGAATCACAAGAAAACACCAAAGCTCCAGGATCTTGGCATTTTCAGTTCAACAAGGCAAAAAGGTTTATTTTTGAGAGGTAAAATACACTGTCTCATACGGGAGGAACCTAATTATTATAGTGACCTAGGGGAAGCAAAATCGTTTTGCAAAAGAAGACGAAAAACTTCAGTTATCAAACCAAAAGTCCGTCCATTTGAAGTAGCTTGAAAGGTGACAAATCTTCAGTAATCTCCCTTTGCCTGCCTACATTGACAATATCCACATCATTTTAAGTTTATCATCTTTACGAAGATAACGTATGTAACATAAGTTTTGAGACAAATTTCTTAGCTAATTTTCATCATTTCAAAAACATTCGGTCTAGTTACCATTGCCTGGCATTTATTCGAGTAAGCCTTGTAATCATAAAGTATCTATAATTTAGTGGTCAATTGCCGAACGCGGATTATGTAAATATATTTCAAGGACGAAATATTTCCCGTGCAACTATTTCCTGAACAATTAAGGAATGTGAAAAGGATTACCTTGTGTAACCTGCCAAAAAGCGGAAGACCTCGGCTTTTGTCTGATATCAGAGCACATAGATTAAAAGAAAATGAAAAAGAAAAAGTTGATGCATCTACACGAAGACTAGGAAGGCGCTATGGAGTTTCACACATGACTGTACATAAGGGAATTAAGAGAAGTGGAATGTTATTCCAGAAAAATGCCAAAAATATATACCCGTGCAGTTGCGACAAATTCCCCGGTGCTGTCGAACACTAAGGCGCCAACACTTTGCAAATGATAGAATCATTATTTTGGACGAAGAAAAGTATTTTACATTATCAAACTGTGAGATAATGGTGGATTCTATACCGAGGATTAGCATGCCGCTCCGGATAACGTAAAATTTAAAAGAAAATTCAAATTTGAAGACAAAATTCTGGTGTGGTGCTCCATTTTCTCGACAGGTGTAGCACATGTTAGATGAGAAGCCATCACTGCAGGTCTTTATATACAAAGATGCTGGCCAAAATTGTTAAGATCTATACACGATCATCACAATAATGATGAAATCATGTTCTGGCGTGATTTAGCATCTTATCACTATGCCAGTCAAACTAGAGATTGGTTGGAAGCCAATAACACCCCATTTGTACCTAAAATTATTAAGCAGGAAAGTTTATGATAATGGATTGGAGGCAGAAAATGAAGAACAACTGAGAAGGAGAATTTTCCAAAAGATTTGGGAAATCGATGTTCCTACCATCCAATCACTTACGAGACACTTGCGAACAAAAATACGGCGGATTGAATATCATGAGCCGCTAGCTGCATTATAAAATATTTTTATTGTTAAGAAATGATGTTTATCTTTAATAATAATAATAATAATAATAATAATAATAATAATAATAATAATAAGCCGTTTATTGGGTTTGTATACAAAAAATAGCCTAAAAACAGAAAAATGCCTTAATGAAATCCAATAACAATTTAATAATGCTCGGGAAAAACTAAATAAAAGTAATAATGTACCCAAAAGGTCCGGGTTCAGTCGCTATGACTGATCTTCCACTCGCACCTTTATTATGCAACAAACTATCACAATAATAATTAGCACTCTAGTATGAAAAAAAAATCAGCTTTTACATATCAACGCACGTACATGTAAAAAAATAAACAAGTTAGTTATAAAAGAGAACGAAAGAAAGTGAACGATTATTGCAAAAGTATAATATGTCGAGAGACAGCTGCTAATCGGGGGAGCCTAGACTATTTGTAGTTGTTCTTTAAGTAAGTGTTCTCGTAGCATTCTACGAAAACTAGCAATGGACAGACCAACAAGTGAACGGAACAAACTGTTTATGCACTGGACAACATTAAATGAGAAGGATCACCGAAAGAGAGCAGTACTGTGACGCGGAATACTAAGAGCATCCTTGCGCCGTATATTCACATTATGTACGTCCGTTCTGAATGTAATTTTATTGTATAAATAAGGTGGATTGCAAGACACAACAACACGATAATAAAACACGGTGCTATGTAATCTTCTACGACGCGACATATTTAACCATCCAGTTATTGGCAAAGTGTACGAAATTCTTTCAAATTTTCTAATGCCGTGTATATATCGCAGACAAGAATTCTGCACTTTCTGGATTCTCCCAGTATCCGCAACCGTCAAGCATGGCCCATAGACATAATCAGAATAATTAAAATGTGAAAGGACCAGCGACTCACACAACAAAGTTTTAGTTTTTATATCAAACATGTGCCGATAATTAAATAATAGTTTTAATTTACTGTAAGCCTTTTTAAGTAAAAAAGTCACATGGTCCGTAAATCTCAGCTCCCGATCAATAATAATACCTAGGCTTTTAACCCGATTGGAAGGCGGAATTAACACATTCTCCACCATAATGTCAAAGTTACTTAGATCTATGTCACCAAAGGTAATCATTGATGATTTAGCAGGGTTTAATATCAATCCATGTTTATTTGCAAAGCTACAAACCTTCTGCAGATCAGAATTTATATGAAGTCTAGCCATATTCAAGTTATTTTTTTCAAAAAAAATAATAAATTTGTGTATCATCAGCATACATATGGATGTTACACTTCTCAACTGCTCGCGGTAGCATGCATGTATAAACAGAAAAAAGCAAAGGACCCAATATGGATCCCTGCGGCACACCCCTCGTTAAATTACAACTATTAGAGAGTTTTCCTGCGTAAAGCACCCTTTGATCGTTTACATAGTTTAAGTAAAGTTGAAATTTTGAACAAATTGTGTTAATTTAATATTTGTCTCAAAATTTATGTTACATACGTTAATGACATGTTGTTTTCCGAGCTGGTTCCCACGTTGGTTATTAGACCTTGATGTTTCGACACTCATGTCGGTGTCTTCCTCAGAAGTAGCGACATGAGTGTCGAAACGTCAATGTCTAATAACCAACGTGGGAACCAGCCCGGAAAACAACATGTCATCGACAACAACCACGGAAGCCTTCAAACCAAAACTACATACGTTAATACATAGATTATGTATTATTTCAATAAGAACGAATGCCAATAAAAGATTTAATAGTAATTTGAATACCACGTCTTAATCCTGCTAATTTTAAAACATAATGCAAAGGTATTTGAATATTTCAATTGATAATGAAGGTCTAGAATTTGTTGATCGCAATATTTGACTGTCGTACGAACCTGTGGACACTGAACCTCGGTACCATATCCACCACCAGGATGGTACCCATGCATCGTCATGTTCATGGAAACGTTCACCGACATGCTGGGGAACATTGGAGTTTGCTGGGGAAAAGACTGCTCGCAGATGCTTCCGGAGTATCCACCACTCGGAGAAAGAACCACCTGGGGGTGGTACAGGTGTTGGTTGTCGCATTTGTCCGATCCCGGAATTTGACCGGGATGGACGACCGCGTGCTTGAGGGAAAGAAGAACGTCGGCAACATCGGAAGAAGGCTTGTTTTCCCGTATCGTTATTGTCGGAGTGGACTGCAGGCTGGGGTCTGTTCTGTAAATATAATAATATAATTTATTTCCTACAGGTTTGCAACCTTCTTACAGGAAAAAATAAGAACTTAGTACTTTACGACGCTATTCTAATCTGGCGAGTAAAAAAACTCGAGAGGGGTTAACATCATCAAAAATTAACGAAATAAGTTTTAATGAGAATTGCATCTTATATATAGCCTAAGAGCTTTAAGCTTGTCGCATTAAACCAGTGGGAGATCTAAACTTATCGATTTGAGATTTTTTATCTGAGCGCTTAAATTATTTCTCTCGGGAGTTGTCATCGTACTTTTTCGAAATTCACACTGACTTTTGCCGAAAAACATAAAAAGCTGCAAGAAAAAAATTAAAATTAAAACAAACAAAAAAATAAGACGAGAGCACCAGAGAAACTTTAATTTTGATACGCAAAACATTTGTTCTTTTCTTTATCGCAGCAAAAATAATGAATTTTTGTTGCATCAAATTTGAACAATTTTAGCAGCGAAGGAGTTAACCTTTAATGCTTTGCGGGGCGAAGCTTCGCGCTCGTAAACTATGCAGATGTACCCCTTGTTACAATCCTTTTATAATTTGTAGATGGATCATTGTGGTCGTAAATTATCTGTATTTATTGTCTCTTCTTAAAACTGTCACCACTTTTGTTTTTATCACTAGGGAAATCTTAGATGCTACTCAAACGTTTTAGTTTTGAATACACACGCGGAAAGGGGGCTAAAATTGCTATACATAAGTGTGTGAAATAAATTTTGCATCAATTGTGCAAAAGCATAGAACAATCCCAGCGCAAAGCACAGATGCACAAAAAATTGGAAAGGAATATCTACTTGCATGGAATCCGATATAATTGCTGAAAGTTTCAAAGTATTGATATGCACGGACTGAAGTATGTAAAACTGGTAGGTGACAGCGACACACTTCTGATCGCAAAACCTTACGGACCACAACTAGTTCGCCAAATGCACAAACCATCTGCTAAGAAACTGTCTCAGAATTGCATCAAATGTCAAAAAGTCTTTTAAGTTCGACAAAAAAATAAGGTTTACCTGTGAAGCTGCGGAAAAGTTTGAAATCTAACATAGAGTGAATGAGAGGAGTAATAAAGAAAGCCCTAAATTTCAGGAAAACAGAGGATGTTTCGTTTGATGAACAATTGGCAGGATTATCTAGAGACACTGAAAATTGTCCAAGGCATGTATTTGGTGATCATAAAAATTGTGAAAGTTACTTTTTCTCAGAACCAAAACCAAACGTAGAGAACTTCATTTCTGAGATGGACGAATGTGGTTTGCTTGGCGATTAACTTGCATGCTCTAAAAGATTAGTGCAAAATGTTAATAACCTTTTATTAAACATGACTAGCAACGCAACAGGGACAAATAATTCATCGAAAAATTATCAAACGAACCCCCGGAACATTTACAAAAAAAAAGATATAAGCCGCATTCCTAAGCGGAAACGAGATAAAGCTTGTAGCAAACTCTTCGCAGATGATCAACCACAAAAAAAGAAAAACAAGTCCGTTGGTCCCGATTCAAATCATGGCCAAGTCAACAGTGAATCTGATGAAGAAAATGTCATCGATGATGACTATAAAGAGTAGCAAATGGGAGAACTGCTTCCAAAAACTTCAACAGGACTTGATGAAATATAAAAAGATAGCATAGGTCAATCTGCTAATCCGAGGTGGTTTCAAGAACGATCATATAGATTAACTGCTTCCAACGTTGATCGTGTTGTATTTCGCCGAAATCCCAATACCTATGACATTCTTKCTAAAAGTTTATTTCATCTCCCTTCAAAGGATCAAAGGCAATACATATATGTGTTGGGGTAGTGATAATGAAGACTTACCAAAAAATTGAAACTTTAACTGGATTTAAAATTAAAAACTCTGGTTTATTTGTGCACTGCAATCACCAATTTCTGCCGTTATAGAAATTAAATATCCTAGCCCCATAATAGTTATCAAACATTACTGTATAAATATATTAACGGTAGTCATTTTTATACATTACTTTACAGAAACAAAAATAATTTTTTTTATGATTTTGAGTTTACATTGTAACCGGCTTCTCTCTTTATGTACATAAAAACCGGCGATTAGTATTATTAATAGTAAAAATTCACGTTTCTGAGTTTTTCTGATATATTCACAAACAAAATCTATCTTGATTATATTTTATAATAAAACATACCATTACTTACTTTACTTTTTTGAATTTTGATAAAGTATTTATTTGTCAAAAAAGTTTCACTTGGGGGTAAAGGGTAGGTACAAGTCAGAGTTGTAAGAATGTAATAAATTTACTGGGTGTAAAATTAATTACACGTAATTCAATTGAATTAAAAAAAGAGTTTCACCAGAAAAAGTAACTTTTGCCCAAATGACAAATTACCGTGCTCATAAACGATTGGTCTGTGTGCAATATGCTGTCAATACTAGAGTGACAGGTTAGGGGTCATAACTTATCTTGCAGACCAATAGTGCAGCTGCAATATAGTGACAGGCTTTGTCACGTCCACGTGGACCAATTGTGTTACCCCCCTAAAAATTTTACTTGGCCCAAAACGCATGAACAGCCTTAAACTCAGCGTCGAATGATGCTGCAACTTGATGTAAAATGTCTAGGTCTTCGGGAACCAAGGGTAACAAAGACCCAACAACATCACAAGCGAAAGGGGAAAAACAAAATCGAAAGTCCGACCATAATAATTATCAATGCCGTTGAGCTGTGAAAAATTGTGAAATAGTTGGAAATTATTTAGGATAGTACTACGGGAATCACATGAACCGATGGTATTACATATTATTTATGGGAATTTAGTACAATTTTTGTGAATAGAAGTTACGAATTGGGCTCATAAAAATAGCGCAAACATTGCACATGAACGTGTTGTTTCATATTCTTACCACGATTTGGAAATGAGATGTTGAAAGAAATGTGCCGTTGTTTTGAAGATTCCTCAAATTTTTGGATCGCATTGTCAACCCAAAAAGATCAATGTGCAAAGATCGGCTCGCAATGTTCTTGCTTCAATTTTCTGCGACAAATGTGGGACAATCCTATTAGATTTCTTGGAACCCGGTAAAACTGCAACGGGTGCGTATACATATATTGAATTATTAACTAAATTACCCGCAGGAATTGCGGAAAAACAACGCGGAAAATTTACTCTACTTGGAATATAACGCCCCTACCTACAAGTGATTTATTGCATTCCAAGAAATTGATAATACCCAACTTGTTCTCTCGATTTAGCACCGCCAGAATACTATTTGTTCCCAAAGCTCAAAAAACATTTGAAAAGTAAAAGATTTTTGCCAAATATGAAGTATCGTTAAGAAGTAATATAGGGTATAGAACTACATTATGTTTTAGAATATTGTTGCATTTTATATATAAATAAAGATACCTTCGTAGACGTTAAAATAAAACTTCAAGATGGACCCATTTTTACATTTTCCAACCCTTACTTGTACAAATTGCCTCCGTTGCAGCTCGGCGAAAACGGAAACAGCGACGGCAAGGGCTCCAGGTCCAGCGGTAGCGAGAAGGATCCCATCTCGTCGGTCCAGCAGGAAGAGAACTCGTCGTTGCAGGGACTCTGGCAGGGTTGCAGGCAACTGTTGGAGGACCCGGCGCCGGGGGAGGTCCAGTTGCATTCGAGCTGCACCCCAAACTGGGGGTTGTTGGGGATGTAGTTGCCAGCATCCATCTTGACCCCGCTAGCTGCCTGTCGTACCTGCGCACCTGATATTAGGGTGATGAAATGTGATGTTATTGGATTAATTTTTTTCGGGATGGGTATCTTAAGCCGTGGTGTGTTTTGTTTAACATCTTTCCATGCTATTGATGCGTACACGATGCTTGGGGACCGTCACTGGTTCTATTTTAAATTAAGCTAAATTATGTTATATTTGGTGACTTTAACTAGAAATGTAAGACTTAAATGATGACTTTTTGACATTCAGCGATCAAAAAATAAGACTGAAATGCAGGATGTTTTAGTTTTTCTTTTCTTTACAGTCTAAACACTAAATGAATGGATCTTTGGTTCCTAAACCATAGGTAAAATAGTATGCATATAATTTGGGAATCTAACTAATTATAGTGAATCCTCTTGGTCACTGAAGATTCGAGACTCTAACTTTATCCACAAAGAAGTTACAAGGGCGTGGAACGTGCCATGAGTGGCTTTGAGAAAAGAGTGTAGGAAAACGCAAACGTGTAAAAAGATTGTACAATGTTTAAGACCTATTTAGAATATGTGCTCCTCAATGTATTTTACCTTCCTCAATTTACACTATTTTTTAAATTTGTTACAGGCTTCGGCCTATTTTTCTTTCCACTTGTCAAATATTAAACGACCCACAGCAACATATACAGATTTCATGACATTAGAGGGCAACTCTAAGTCACCGCCTGTAGAAATTTCTGCAAAATATTTTAACTTTAGTTTGATTTGAGATTAAAATAAAAGATGGATGAACTACGGGAGTAAATAAGGTATTCTACTTGTTCGCTGTAAAATATTTGATTACTGGTTACGCTTTTTGTGTTCGTGTACAGGCATTTAAAAAAGTTCATTTTCCCAATAGTTTAATGTTGATTTTGCAGTCCTATCTTACTTACCAACAAAAAATAGCACAACAAGCAGATGCTACGAAAACTACATCAGTTAAAAAGGCGTTTATTTCTTACAGTATTTACTGGAACACTTTTTTTAATAAAATTTCCCGTACTTATCCATGATCGGACATCATCTTGGGCATGGATGACGAAAAGGATTGATTTTAATGGGATTTATTAATATAATCCAACTTTGGCTAAATCAATTTATCTGTGATAAAAATGAAAAAGAAAAGGTATGGAAACAATACATTTCAAAGCGATAAATTGGTAAAAGGAACCAAAAGAGTCTTGGAAAGAATTTGAAACAAGAATGAAGCAAAAAGGTGTATGAATAAGGCTGCTGCAACCAAGATTAAGAGAAAAGCTGGAACCACAATTATATGAAGCATAAAGCGGGTTTATAATGGGCAAATATTTACGATTAAATAAACAGTTGTGAAGAAAAGTAAAAAAGGAAGCTCTTTAGCGTTTTTGGACTTATTGAAGGCATTCGACAACATCACTAAAGTAATAGAGTGAAAAAGTATGAAGAAAAATATGTAAATAACAAGTTGAGAGCGACTATACAAAGTTTATGTAACAGCACAAAAAATGCGCTAGAACGGACGGAAATTTTATGAAAGTAAATCTGTGTATATGAATAATTAGATAATCGTTTTCAAACAGATGCCGAATTAAGACCTGCCGATTTTTACGAAGATACTTTGATTTTGCTTGACATGATCTGACGTTGTGCAAGGTTTAACTTTGGCCAAAAGACATTCTGATCAAGCAATTTCAATTTTTTCGACAAAAAAGTGGAGTCTTTGTATAGGAACGTGCTTAAATATTCAGTCATTGAATCAGGCCAAAGTCAATGAAATTCTATTTGGTGTAATGGACTATAATTTATTTGTTGACTGAAACTTGATCCCAGCTGGATGCACTTTGTTCAATAACTATAAAATGATGAGTAGTTTCTGCTGTAGTCTATCTAGAGGTGGTGTTACTGAGACATGGTGCAGCTCACAAATTAATTGTAAATGTTTGGATCTTAATCGTTTTAGTATCGAACGAAACTTTGAAGGTTGTGGAGTTAGTTGTATTACTCCCTCAAAACACAGTCTGATTATGTAGATCTCCTAACGGAAATTTAAAAACAAGTTCTTTGATTGATCATTTCTATAGGTATATGTAGACCTAATTTAAAACATTGAAAATGTCAAAAACACAGCACAAATGTCTAACAAAATCTACGAAGTTTAATCGCTCATTTTAAATTCTGAAAATTAAATTAAAGCCATAAAATTACCCTAGAAGTAGGTGACGCCTGTATTGATCAACCAAAGAAAATCTGTAGTAATTTTAATATTTTTTTTGTTGAGGCAGCATATAAAATACAGAACAAATTACCAACACTCAGAATAAAAACAATACTGTTTCCTTGCCGAACAGTATGATTTTGTATCCGTATGATGAAAATGAACTGCTCCTAATATTTGACAAATTAAAAATAAAACATCTGCTGGATTTGACGATATTCCTGTGCTTTTATTTACAAAAAATTGTCTATATTATAGTAATACCTATTACTCATATAATTAACGACTCATTTAAAACTAGTATTATGCCCAGTATATTAAAAACAGCTGGATAACTATATACAGGCCGATAACTATTACTTCTTTATTCTCTAAAATTTTTGAGTATAGTATGTTGCATAGGTCGGATTCATTTATTGAGAAGTTCAACATACTGACTAAATGTCAACATTATTTCAGACAAAAACATTCAACAATGACAGCAATTGAATGTTTTCAGAATAAACTAATGGATCAAGTTAACGTCGGTATACTTTGTGATCTCTTTAAAGCTTTCGATTGTGTGAACTATAATATTTTGCTTAATAACTAGAAGTTGAGCTTCGTTATTCCGAGGATATTAGCTGTAATGTATGGAGTTCCACAAGGAACAATCTTAGGTCTTGTTTTGTTTGCACTGTACGTCAACTATTTGCCGCGTACTGTGACGGGAAGCGAAGTGATAACGTGTGCAGATGATACTTTGATAGAAGGTGAATTAAATTCTATAATGGATAAGATAACCTATTGCTTTAATTCCAATAAATTGTACTTCAATAGAAATAAAACACATTTTTTACGATTTCACTTAACTCCAAACAAATAATTCCTAATGAACAAGTAAGCCTCATCCTTCAGGACACCATTCAATGGACTCTTTGTTATTTAGTGCGTCAGCTCAGAATATTCTTAACCAGAGAATTTCTGGTGAGCATCTAATATGTCTAGAACACACTTTAAAAGCCAGAATCAAGTTATACGTTGCATATTTGGGGTTCCCACTCAACACTCATGTTGGAATCTGTTTAGACGGTATCCTCAATAAATATTTTTAACCTTCTTGTGTTGATATCTAAAGAGCATTTATATTATTATTAGTATTGCATCTAAGATTCTAACATACTAGTGAGACAATGATTTACATGAACTTCTTAGTGAGGTAAGCAAAATAGTTATGTATTAAGAATAAATCACTGTTTCTGGTATATCTACAGAAGCTAAAAGAGCAAATAGTTTTTATGTCCACTGGTATTAAATAGTATTGTTATAAGTTCCAAAAAAGCAGGTGCTGCAACCTTTATTCCACTTTCCTGGTTACCCCAATTTAACAAATTTATGCAATCGAATACGTCAAGGTTTTTTTGATACAGTTTTTTAATCATGGAGGAAAAATATGTCCAAAATACGCTACAATGGAGCTTTCCACTTCTTAAGATACCTTTCCAAAACACACCACTGTACTAAACTTACAATAATTTGAACTTGAACAGTACGAAACTCTTGAGATACCCAAAAGTGCAAACTTTTCCAACACAATCTCCACGATTATAWCTTATCGACATCCTCAACTGTAACAWCAAAAAAAATCGGCACTCACCTCACTCTCGAATTTCTCACCAAACAGAAAGTCCACTTAACAACACGAACTTCCAGGGAATCACAAATTCCGCCCTCCATGTTTGGAGAGTGCGTCGGTCTCCATATAGTTTCGAAAACGCGATGCGCTCGCGGGCACTTTAAAACACTAAGGAATGATGAGTGACCAATCACCCCATCCTCCGATCAGCGTAATACATCCTACCCTCCCCTAGCCCCGCAGGGGTGGCGGCTACGGCTCAGGGAAATGAGACTGATGTGGGGCATTTTGAAACAAGGATGTTACTTGAACTTCTAAATGTATTAGTCACTTTGAATTTAAATAACTTTTTGAAGAACAGTTTTCAGTTTTAAAACTTTTTCGCTTTGCATGTATTTTGGTTGCCTTTGCAAATTTTTGAAGAGTATTAAGGCGTGCCTTTGACAGTTTTTGAATTATAAAAATAATTGTGGTATTATGTGCGCTATTCTACAGGCTTAAACATAATTAAGGATTTTCAGTGCTAAATTTGAACTTCTGACTTAATGTCAGGGGATAAACAAATTAATTCACTTAATCTGATTAAGTGCGAAAATCATGGCCTTGGGGGTTACTACATTATCTAATCATGTAATTTTTGATAGAAATAAAAAACAACTATCTAGACTTTTATAGTTATTTATCGTTGAAAATTAAACACATTTCGTGAATCTCTAAAAGTTCTTAAAAGTTTAATTTTTTTATTAATTTTTGGTGATTTGTTATAAAATTCTAAAATTTTATCAATGTACAATTGTTTGAGATGCTCCTTAGTTCTAGCCATTAAAGATCGTTTAGCTTACCCCACATAAATTGTAGCATTATTATTGCGAGAAGAACTGGATACGCCAGAAAGATCTAAGGGTTGAATTTTATCTTTATTGTTGGATCCGAAGCTGGACCAATAAATCTACGTGAATGCCCATTTTTTTCGGTCTGAAACTATAGTATTAAAATAAAACTTGAATTTTGTTAAGTACTTAAGACATAATTTTGCTATAAAATTATTTGGAAAGTTATCATTCTAAGCAATTTGTAAAAAAATCGCATAGGAAAGAGGTATTCTAAATAATCTATTTAAATATTATCTGTGTACGTTAGTTTTCAAGTAATTTCGAAAGCAAGGTGTAACTATGATTCGCTATATTTAATTAACAAATCTAGGAGGGCGACGTTGTTAATTTCTTTTTCATAACTAAAATTTTTAGATGGATGAGATGATTTTATAAAAGAGAGAATGTTAAACCAAAATTTAACATTAGACAGTAAGCTAATATTTGAAGTTTACACAAAATTTTTATTAATGAAAGAAAAGAAATTTGATATGAGACAAAAGTAAACAAAATTATCACTTCACAATTTTAAAACATCTCATTCTATTTTAACTCTGTCACGCGATTCTGTTATGGAAAAAATACAAGTTGTAAAAGCTATGATGGAATTAAATGTTGATGAAGATGTCTACAAGAAATAGCCTCAAAATAGTTATTATTGGTGGTGGTAATAACAATGATGAAGTCCTTTGAAAAATATAAATTTTCAAAACCACATTGCAAAAGTAAAATGATAACTGTAATTAAAGTATTCAAATTACTTATTACCAACAAGGGATATCAAATTAAACGAGAACATACTAATATTCAAAACAATTCATTGAGTGTACTCATGGTGGACTTGCAAAAATGCCTTTTGCGATTATACAGTTTATAATGTAACGGATAAAATGCTTCGTGGTTTCTTTGGGGGTATATCAATAGCTGGACGAGCAAAGCTTGATGAAATACATATATCTTAAATTTGAAAGACTCTGTGGAAGTCGTCTGTATCTGGAGTGACCGTCGAGCACAATCTGAATCTGCAATAAATGATGTGTTATTTTGCTATTTTTATAGTAAACCATCTTAAGAACACCTTCTTGAACATATACATATGGAGTTGGATACTTTCCATTATAACATCGTGGGAACATCCCAATTGGCAGGAATGGATACAAATTCAAGACTTTTCGAAAATCTATGTTTACTACGTTTCATAATATTGGCATTGTTAATAAACTAAGCTGCCATTACAACTTAGATCCTTTGGAATATCTATGAATGATGAGTTTGAAAGACCGACAGATCCTCGTCCATATGATATACTAACCATCGCACCTACGTTACATGTGCAGGTAGTGCATACCGGCGGATCAAAAAAGTTTCAAATTTCCTAACTTCCCGTGGTCTACCGCCATACCAACCGGACCCTTCCCTTCAGATTTTCATGCGCCAGCCACCTGACAACATAACTCTATACGCCTTGTTGCCTTTCTGGCTCGGTGTCCAATCAACTGAAAATCCTACGCAGGATGGATACAAACTGATACGTATTTCGGCAAATTATTTGGTACAAAACATGACAGTTGATGTTTACAGCGCAAATATAATAAGTCCGAATTAAATTAATTACGTTTTTAAATGAACCGAAGTACTGAAATTTAAGATGAGCTTTGGTTACCAGTTTTTGAGGTGTAACCCCATACTTGGTGTAAAGGTATTCCATTGATGGTATTATTTTCATACAATTAGGAAGTGCACTATGTAGCTTGGGAAGAACGTAATTAATAAGTGATACTTGAGTTAAAAAGAACAGCTCATTTAATTAAAAATTCTCTTACAAGTATCCTACTAGAAAGACATAGATTATTTCTCTCTCTTTTGAATAATTAATTTCAAAACTGTTGATGCTTCGTTTTTTTCTTAATCATTGTATTAATCGTCAATGGTATTTGTGACCAAAATGTAAGTACCTACCACTTGGTTCATTCGTTTATACCCATGAGATGTGTCCTATTTTAATTATTTAATTATACCAATGCCAGATGATGCTAAACTTGCTAAAGTCCTTTTGATACTCAAGAAAGAACCAAACTTGAACTTTTAGAAAAATACCTTTGATAAAACAATAAAGGAAATACATGGCTTTCAAAATCATWTCATCTTTTTAAGGATCGATAAAGGCATACATAGTTCGCAGCATTTTGAAGATCAACGGTTGCCGTGAAAGTTTATGGAAGTTTTCATGAAAAAAAATTATTGAGTGTATACAATTCCTTAATAGCTATAGTTGCAAGCAACAATCTATGAGACTCATTATACGAACAACCGATGACCGCTCACAATGGCTTACAAGTATTACCTGAAACTGTTGTAAATAACATACGGGTTCGGCACGCTCCACTGTTTTGCAGCAGAGTGGACCGTATCCCAAAAATTGTGTTTAGACTTTTTTAGAATTTTTTTTCCGTACACATAAATCAATAAGCATTATTTGGTATTATTATTTGAACTACAAATATTTCTCATCTAATAGCTTTTAATGTATGACTAAATCGTATTCTTTCCTATTTTAATGAGTAATATCCATTTTTATAACCATGAATGGTAAACATTCCACTTTCAATGCGGCAGCCCATACTTTCTAATTTTTGATCGCTGTGTGCAATCGTCCTGTGCCCTGTTTCTTCACAGGTTAAAATTTTCTTGTAATCCGGAGGGTCATAAACGTAGTTTCTACCTGTACATTTTTTTGGAAGTAAGAAGAAATCGGAACTGTTCTACTCCTACTAAAAACGGTATTGAAAGCATATGTATTTACTTATATTTTAAAGCTTTACAGCAAATAAGCGTACCAAGTGCAATATTTTTACTTATTCAGTCATACCTACATATATGCTTACATTTAGCCACTTATTAAGAGGCGTTTGTGACAAATACATTTCGTAGGGCAACTGGTCAAACAGATTATTGCTGATTTTAAAGCGATTATCATTCTAATATGAATGCGGAAGTATTTGAAAATTGGTTCAAAAACATTTTATTGCCCAAAATGGCCACCAAACAGCGTGATAGTAATGGACAACGCTAGTTACCATTTGGAGCAACTGCATGGATAAAATTCCAAATAACAACAACTAAGGCAAGAGTTTTTAAGAAAAGAAGACTTATATTTCGAAGAGGACTACTACAACAATTGTTGGAGTGCTTGGCACAAAAAAAATTTCGAAGAAATTTAAAATTGACATTCTCGCTTCTGAATGTGGACACACCATTCTACGATTACCCCCATATCATTGCATTTTCAACCCCATTGAAATGATATGGGGGCAGTTGAAACAAAGAATTCGACGAGAGAACACCGGTGGAAAATTTAGCATTGAAATGTTGCTAAAAATTAGACACGAAGCTGAAATAACAAGTTTCGATGCATGGAGAAATTCAGTGCGGCATGTACTGGGCATTGAAAATCGGTACAGAGCGAATCATGTACAAGAATTAGTAATATAAATTAATCGTGATTTTAACAGTGAAAGTGATAGTGAGTTATTTTTTTTAGTTTGTAATGTGCTTATTAACAAGCTGTAGTGAACATAATCTATACCGTGTATAAATTTTATTGTGCATTATTGTAAATAATTATCTACATACTAATTTGAATGTTTTTATATTAAATTTGTATAAATTCGTTATGACATGCAAATGCTTTTATTTAGTACTTCGGAAAATTTAAACCCAATAAAGTATCACATAAAAATAGATCGCTGATCGCGCCAGTTAGCATCAGGTCTGCATTAAATAAAATTTGTTATAAAAGCTTCTATGTTTTATTGATTGCTAAATTATCACAAATAACAAATTTAACAAAAATTTATAGTGGAAATGTTAAAATTTTAGCTAATAAGATTTTTTTTAATACGGCTCGTTTAGGAACTTTGAAGCGTGCCACCAATCCCAATAGTTTAGGACGGCCGACCATAAGGTTGTAAAAACCCTCATTTACAATACAATAGTTTACGACGGCCGACCATCAAGCTGTAAAACACTCTGCATAAGGCAGTCTCATTGATCGTTGCTTGATACTTTATTTCGCTACAAAGTAGCATCATGAGGTATGTTGGCAAACTAAATACAACTTTTTTTATACCATGTACCAAAATTTGGTGGTAAAGGTTGTAAACAAAAATTCTTTAACAAAAGGGTCGAGTTTAATCATAACTAATCATCTAACAGAACAGAACGTGCTTTTTATTTCAAACGTTCTTATTTAATAATCAAGTTTTGCTTTCCTTCGACATGTGTAAAATCATTCACGTATGAAGATTGATTAAGATGTTGATTATCTCGCTCATTCTCTAATGATGTTCTCGACCTGACAATGTCGAAACCAAATTACAAATACTTTTCGTTCTGGTTCCGGATATAATATTTCAGTCAAAACTGCTGAATCGGTATTTGCGTTTAGAATTTGTAAGGCTAATCCCACTAAAGAAATGCTTTTCTGCGTTTAATTTGCCTGGTTGGTTGCGATTGGTGGATACCCACCCTCCAGCAAGGGGTGCTACTTTTAGTCCCGCCCTTAACTGTTCCCTTTGTACCACCYGTGATTTATTGATTTTCYTGGATTCTGCGCTCACATTCCTGAAGGATATCAGTCGCATTTTCCCCAGTGTATTTCATGTTGAAAAAAATAACAACAAAATGCATTTGTAAAAAATGACTTCATCGCTTTTTTTGTTATTAGAGAAAGTCTTTTCGTGCATTCAGACTTAATGATGCTGGATCAAATTTTGTTGCCACCCCTTTTGTATCAAATAGTATTGTATTCATTGACAGTTTAAAAATTATTCCAATTTTGGAATAATAGTTATAATCATCTTTTTAATTTCTGTCTCAAGATTTAAATAATGTTTAAGCAAAAAGATTAGTAACATTTTAGCAAAGAGCCACTGTCATTTTTCCTGAAAAACTGAATAACTGCATTTTTGAATGTCTATATCGTCTGGAACACTATACCGATAAGAGGGAGTACTAAACTGGTGTGTATATATTTTGATGTATCGCGTGTTTTTGGCGCTATGGATAAATCATTCTTGTGGGAAAAGTATGAAATTAAATATTGCTATACATAGCAATGACAAGGTTAGATATTAATGCCTTTATTGATTTTAATATTGCATGAACCATTTGACCAATCCTACAAGTAGTGTTTATGTTAGGTTGAATAGATAATCATTTGTAGTAATCCGGGAAACAAAATTTCCGATGTATTAGATTAAGATTCATTTATAAGATCTACCTATGTAAAGAGTCAATGATATTCAACGAAATAATAAAAGGCGGATTTGTGAGAGAAAGAACTAACAAAAAGTAAAATGTTAATAAATACGAGTAAGATTAAAACAATGGTCATAGGAAAGTAGGACAAAGTGATAGACATGACAATAAATGGGAAACAAATATAACAGGTTAAAAGTTTTAAGTACCTAGGAGTTACAATACAAAGCAATGGAAGTATGGATGAAGAAATAAATGAAAGAATCACTAGTACAATAAAGGTGTACCATTTACTAAATAGGACGTTGACGGTATACAAAACCATTTATAGGCCAATATGGTGGTGAAACAGAGATGAAATACTTAAGACGTGTTAAAGGGGTGACTAGAGGGGACAGAATAAGAAATGACAGTATATACTACTGTATTTAGTATACTAATACCATCAAGTATATTAATGGAAAGAAAATCAAGTTAAAAAAACCCTCTCTTCGACAAACCGCAAATATTTGATTACCCTAATCGCATAAGCCTCACGTCAGAATACTGCCACGATCACTATCTTCTAACGCGTGTCCAAGTTGAAATTAAATGGCAGCATCCCTTCATTTTGTTGCGTAACAGATACTTCTGTGTACTTACGATCGCGTGGCAGCAATCCGCTTACAGAGTAATCACACGGTTTCGGATCATCCCATAAGTGTAATGAAAATTTTTAGGAAGTAAAAACGAGAAGGATGGATTCTCTCTTCACCAAAAATTTAAAGTTGGAATCAACAAACGCATTACAAACGTCAGTTGTGGAGACAGAACAAAAAGGCCCCAAGTGGAATCCCTGTGGAACTACAAATTTATAGAGCACGATCTGTGTTAGCCAGGTAAAATGAAGCTGGAAAATAAGAATAAATCAAAGTTAATCTCCTTTTAAAAAAGCCATTTCGTTAAAGATGCACTGCTTAACTGCTATTAAATAAAATTTTAAAAAATCATAAAAAATTAAATGCCTCCATGGTATTTATATACAAATTAAATAAACAGTAAGAAAATAGGGTAATTTACTTTATTCATCAAAGATACACTACAAAGATAACTTCGTGGCTCAAATAAAGCGAGTAGCGTATGCGTTTCAGAACAAATTTCGCAGCAGTTACCCTAGATGGAAACAGCTAATTATTGATTAGAATTTGTGTGGTTTCCGTGGAAGTTGAGAATATACTTGACAGGTTTCAGTATATTGCTTTATTTAATTACAGACATCGGCAGGGGTCTACTACCAATGCTAGAACGCCGTTGTGTCTTTATAACAAACTGGAACCTTAGGGTGTTGATAACTTATCTAAAAGATGTTCATCAAAAAGTCAACCCTGGGCTTCTTTGGAGAACTGCAAAACACTTAGAGATTAAAAATAATCGCTGTACAGATATCCCTTTGCACCTTTGTAATCCTAACGACATTAATTATTATTTTAGTTCTGTATTCTCAAGCCTTAATAATCGACGTTCAACCACTACTCATTGTACTTCAACTAAATACAAAAAAGACTCGGTATACTCTTTTGTGCTTCCTGACATAGATGATATTAAAAAGATAATATCTAAACTTAAGCTCTCTAGTCCTGGGTGCGAAGATGATCAATTTTTGCTTGCCAAAACTTGCTCCTCATATCACACCCATAGTTAATTGTTGCCTCGAAAGCGGTTACTTCCCAGTATCATTGAAAACCTCCTTTATTATTCCCGTTCCAAAAATAAACAATCCGGTTAACTTTAGTGACCTTCGTCGCGTAAGTTTAGTACCTACATTTGTGAAAATTATTGAGAAAGTTGTGCATCTGAAACTTTACAATTACGCGTTATAGAATAATATAATTTCACCGTTTCAATCAGGTTTTCAGAAAAATTAAAGTACTGCCACGGTATTGTTGAAAGTCCTGGACGATATAATAACAGAGAGTGATAAGGGCAACTGCACGGCTCTCGTTTTACTTGATTTTTCTAAAACATTTGACACAATCGATCATGCGAGCTAATGTGTGCCAAATTGTCCAATGGCATGTAAATTTTTTGTATCAAAGACCGCTTCCAGATAGTTCGAGTTAATGGCCTTCTTTCTGATAAAGTGCCTGTTACTAGTAGGGTCAGTACTGGCACCCCTTCTATATTTAATCTATACTTCCGATATATTTTGCCGAGTTAAATTTTCAAATATTCTAGGATATGCTGATGACCCCCAACTGTAACTATCCTTTAAGATGTGTGACTACTACCGCATGCGAACAGCTTAATTGCGATCTCGACTCTATCTCTAAATACAGCATAGACCACMATCTTAAACTAAATGCTGATAAATGTAAGGTCATATGCTTTGCACCCGCTGTAATATCTCAGTTGGTTAAATCATAAATGAGTAGGTATAGCTATTGAAGGTGTATCCATTGGTATATGTTCTGAAGTTAAGAACCTTGGTTTAATCTTCGACGAAGACCTCCGCTTTGACACCCACGTCTCTTTACTCATTAGAAAATGTTATTTCGTTCTCAAACTGCTATACAGTAACATGGATATAATTCACTTCAAAACTCGCAAAAAGCTTGCAGAAACCTTAGTCCTGTCATTGCTTAACTATGGTCTAGTAGTTTTCTTTCCATGTTTAAACACAAGAACACAAAATCAGATCCAGATGATCCAGAACAGTTGTTGTCGCTTTATATACAGTCTAAGAAAGTTTGATCATGTTTCTGCCAAGATCAATGAACTTAAATGGCTGATCATTATTATTTAGATCCTTTAAGTATAACGCTGTAACATTACTTGGTACTTTTCAATATCAGCAGCTTCCGTAAGGTTATCAAGATATACTTGTTGAGCTGCAATAGTTTTTACGTTTATGATTGATAGCTTCTCTCTCTTTTTTGTTGTTATCTTACCTTTAAGTTTACACATTTCTGTACACAGGTTAAGTAGAATAGTTATTCTAGACTTCGCCTGTGTATATGATTATTCAATTATTATTATTATTATTATAAAGTACCAACCAGATAAATCTATGATTTTTTTAACTGGCACGGTACTTTCTGAGCTTTGAGACATACAAAACAATTTATTTGGAGGATGATATTATGCATGTTAGGCATCTTTCCTACCAGCAATGTTAATAAAAACGTATTATGACTGTTCTAAACTACATATTTTTTTAGCGACCACATCAATTCATTTCGGTGATTACCACGCACATGTAATTGTAGGGTGTTAAATTTCAAAAAGCCACGTGCACAAGCTTAGTGGCATGATGTTCGCCAGCGCTTAGCATCCTGACAAAACAATCCCTTATTTGGCCAAGTGGCTACTGTAATTCAACCGCACTGAGCTATTGCAATTAGGCGTGCAATAATGAAACCGCACGCTTAAATCATCCTCGAAAGGGGCTCGGTTACACCTGTGTTTGTTTAAGTGATTTTAAGGATGATTTGAGAAGAATCGGTGCAATTATAGCTGGTGGTTTACCGATCAAGAGCAAACATAAACTTGGAGCGACCATCGTACGCAAATGAATTTATGTAACACTAATTCCAGGTGAAATTGCGAATAAGATAATATGCTAGCTTTCAAAAGTAATGTAACTAAAATTGTTGTTGGCGCCATAACAGTATAAAACCTAGAGTCCCTAAGTTTATATCAGAATCTATTAAGGTTCAATTATTATTTCGTTGTTTCATTACAGTTTTGGTTTCGATGTTTCCGTTTTATGACGCCATCTGTTTTTCCTCTCAGTATTTCTTTGGCTGCCCCTTACTGTCCTCTACTGGGTCTATGATTTGTAGTTTGGTGACGTTAAATGTGATAAACCGCAATTAAGCAATTAAGTTATTCGTTAATGAATTAGTACAAACTAAAAACATTGTTTTCCAGTGTTGCACGAAAATATTTTGGTCAAGAAATGTGTAAAAATCACATTTATGTAGTCTAAAAAGTTAGTTTTATCCCATTAGATCATATATACTTTTATTTTCCTGCTAAACAATTATTTGTTCACTTTCAGGTCAGCTCAACAAATTTAGTATATATTATCTACTAAATAGAGATTTTAACAACAACTGTATCTAGAAATCGCTTTAATACTTAGTACATTCTTTCTAATGGTCTTATAAAACAGATTAACGAACAAAAAAATGGTACTCAGTCAATACTTTTAAGGGGAAAACTTTTGTGAAAAACGTTTCCACGAATGCTTTCTGATAATGGGTTTTGAAACATGCATCATTCATCAAGATGAATAATAAACTCTTAGTTACTTGTCCTCTTAGAACTTTAGACTTATCTCTAACGATTTTTATTTAAGTATTTTATAGATTAATCTATAACAAAAAGGAATTGCATTAATATATATACATATATTATAATAAGCAAAAGAATACTTCGTAAAGCAACAAGAAGCGTTTTGAATCGAAGCCAAATAGTGCGAACAAAATTCAAAAAAATTGGCCTGATTCAGGTCGCTTTTATACCGACAGTAAATCTGCATTAATCAAGTTACCAACCAAATTAGTTCTGGTTCTGACTATCCCGTTAGTGTCGCCACAACGCAGGGGCCTTTTTGACGTTGTCACCAGTCATATGTCAACTGTCAAATATTTCAAGGACGAAACCCAAATATAAATACCAAATAATAAACAGTTCAAAATAATGTACGAGTTTGTACAAGTTACAGAACACGTTTTAAGTTTTTGCATAGAAGCTGCAAGACATGACCGAAGAAGACGAAATTGACATATTGGGGGACTTCAGTATCGACAGTTTCTTGTCAAAAAATGACTCCAGCATGTAAGGATTAGGTTAAAACTCTTCAGATTCATCTTACGATGATGAGGTTTTCAGATACCAGTCCCAGAACTCCGACATACTAAACTGCGACTACACGGTCCACTCGCAATGGCTCTTAGACAAACCAAGCACCACTCATACCATCTGGAGCGAGATGTCGGATGGATTTAATCCAGATCTGGCCTCCGACAACAGCACATTCGACATTGAACCGACAGAGACCCAGAAGATCGTAAACCCTGTATGCACGGAAGACAACATAAACGATAAGAGCGGTTGGACTGAAAAGGAGAAGACTTTGTTGAAGCGGGGTATCGAAATATTTGGAAAGAACTGTGAATGTTTGTCACAGTTTGTGGGTTCTAAGAGCGCAAGCGAAATCAGATATTATTTTAAGCATTTTTATAATTCTGGGGTGACATGTGCCTTGGACAGTGGCGCAGAGGGATTTCCGGTATGCGAAACAGTCGTGGAGGTAGTAGTTTTCAAATTTCATGATTTCCATCATTTTCTGTTAACTCTGTACAGATTCCTGTAGCTTCTGAAGAAGTTTTGTGTGATTCTGACAAAAAAGACGGGACGAAGGGAAAATCTAAAGAATTGCCAAACAAAAGAAAGGAACTGCTTGTCAAAAAACCTAAAGTTGTTAAAAAACGGAAGGAGAACACTGCAAAGTTTAAGTTTAAGGCAAAACTCAATTTGTTGAAGCCAAAATTGGTTGACGATGAAACAAAAGCTGAGAGAAAAATCAAAGTGGGACAAGCTGAGATCGTAACTGGAAACGGACTTTCTGTTCCTGTGTGTGCTGGAGAAGAAGTGGTGAGTAGAAAATAATCTTCATACCGTACAAATTCATTTTTCATTTGGTGTAAAGAGTTGTAGGGTTTTTATTACCTACATTAATTTGATAAATATTTGAACACAAGTAGTGCATTGAAAAATCAAAATAGCTAAAGAAATAAACATAATTTTTGCTGATGTATACAATATTAAATTTATATTAAGCAAACTTCACAATTGTTCTACAGAAGCTTCTGTGTAGTTTGTTAAAGCATTCTTACATAAATATCTTAATTGTGAAAAGTATTCAATGCCAGCAGCTAAACCTTTTACAAGTTAAATCAAATCTGTATTGGCGATTTCAAGATCAAAATCAGCAAAGAGGATCCAGAGGAAAGTGAAGACTATGATCTGGATATAGAGGATTCCAGTGAACAAATTACAACACTCACAAATACTCCAGACACAGATAAAATAATTGAGGACAACTCCAATCAAGCAGAAACATCGACTGAATCCACAAGTGCCAAAACTGAAATTAATTTGTCCGAACTAGAGGAGGAAACAGTACAAGAATTGATGAGCATGGAAGTGCCTAAATTCGAATTGAATCTAGACCCGAATACAGTAACAGGTCTAGAAAAGTTCATCCACAAAGAGTTCTTTGAAGGTCGCTTTACCAAAACTCCGTCCAGATACTTGAAAGTAAATTTTGAATAAGGAAAACTAGCTACAAGATATTTAAATGTTGTTTTACAGATCCGTAATCATATAATTAACAGTTGGTTGATGAACAAGCCGAAGTATGTGACAAAAACGTCCGTAAGACATGGCTTGAAAAATTGTGGGGACGTTAATTGCATTGGAAGAATTCACTGCTACTTGGAGCAGATTGGTGCTATCAACTTTGGGTGTGGTAAGTTCGTTAATTCTTTGCTGCCTCCATCCACATATAAACCGAATTTTAGCACAGACGAGTTATGTCAGACCTCTTTATGATCTGTTAATAACCAGTCTCGCACCTGTTAAGGAAAAAGCTCCAAAAGCAGGCCAAGGAATTGTCGTTCAACCCACAGGGCTTGGAGCGAGACCTCGTCACAAAAAGAAGTTTGCCAATGTGAGTTTCTTCTTAGCAAAACATTTCAATACGTTTTTCATGATGAATTTGTTCTTTTACAGGATGGTGAAGGTGGTTATACTTTGACTCACGACGAGAAGGGCGATGTAGTGAACACTTTGATCGTCAATGAGACTCCAGTGATAAGGAAGACACCAATCAGGAAGCCAGCTGTCCAGCTGATGTACTGCAAACCATTCACTGAGGACTACCAGGTGAGTTTTTAATATTAGAGTTTAGAATTGGATTTGCGTTTTGACGGCATCGATAATGCGTCATTTTTAGCAGAACAAATTAAATTATTATAAATTTCAATCCTAGTGCATACAACAGACTGTAATATTAAGTTCTAAATTAGGTGCTAGGTGTATTACAAAAATCCGCCGCGCTCGCGCAAATTATAGAACTGCTTGCAAATTGTGTATGTGTATACCATGGATTAAAATACATAGTAGATGAGATTATACATTAATTAATTAACAAACCAAATTATTGGTATCTTCAAGGTAAATTTAACATTTATGCAAATATGAAGAGGAATATTAAACAATCTGATCTGTTTTGGGATCTTAAATTATATCTGATGGCTGACAATTGAGATGGTAGGGGTTCAAACAGTAAAAACTTATTCCATTTCTTCTTTTTTTCTGCATGGGGAACACCATTTTCTATGGAAAGCTATTGCGAAGGCGTATGAGGTCCCTCCTGGTACATGGCTCTCTTCTAGTAGAAAAATACAATAGAGAAAGCCTATAATGATAAAAATAGATTAGATTAAGTAGAGTTGTCGCATGTATTGTCTGATTATCCACAAAATGTCATTTTTCGCTTCTAAATAAAGTTAAATAAACTAAAAACTTTCATCTCCCACAAAGCTTAAAACTCACAAATGTATCAGTACCCCCCAACTCCTGTCTCCCATCTCTTATCTAAAAAAAATCCTGTCTTTCAACTATATCTTCCAAAAATTTTCAACATTCAACTTATAAAACTCCAAAACCTCGAAACTCACCAAAATCCAAAAACTTCCAAATCTTGAAAAACTCCAGGATCTCACAAACCCCTATAAAAATCGAAGTAACTTTCATAATTCCCAAATTGTCAAAGCCCTCAAACTCCCAACACACATAAGTCACGGAACTTCCAATTCCCAGAAAACCCTTAAAACTCCAATAACTTTTTGTTGAAACATCCTCACTATGTCTACATTATGCTAGCCAGTCATTAATATTTAATGCTAATGTTTCTTTCATTTTAATCTCTACAATATCATTATTGCATGAATATAGCGCCCATTTAGCGAAGAAGTGATTACAATTCAATCCAACACAGTTTACTTTATAAAAACGTTATTAACGTTGTCATAACAGAAGATGATACATGTGCTGTACATCCCCATTTTCATGATTATGGTGCCAAACAGTACAATTTCAATATCGAGTAATACAGCAATATTGAAAAAGCTCGTGTTTCGGTTATTTCAAAACTATAGCTGTCTGGTGTACATATCCGACAATAAAGAGTATGCGGTAGCTATCGGGATGGCACTAGCTCTAGTTGAAGTCCCAACAATCAGTATTGCTGTAAGTTCAATCGAGAATTTCGAAATTGATACAAATCATTGTCGTGGATATGTGATATCAGCTAGAAATGAAACCCTTATCAGCGCTGCATTGTTTGCTTTACGTAATAATCAGTTTGGACAAAGCAACAAATTTCTTGTACATACCGAAGAAATCGATAAACTGTCAGCAACTTATAACGAAGGAATGAACCTGATTTTCCTTCAGAGTAGTCTAGAAGGAAGACTAGTTATCACATGGAATAACCGAAAAATCACATTTAATAATGAAAATCAGATAAACGATTGGAATTTTGAGTTGACACAGAAAGCCATACCTCAAAGGAAATTTCGAGTTTCTGTCTTTAATTGCACACCACATGTCATCTACGATGAAAGCACATCCAGTTATGACGGCACGGAATACCGCATTGTGAGTGAGATAACCAAAGGCTGGGATGTGGAGTATATATTTCTAGGCAAGGATAGAAATTTGTGGGAGGCTCTAATAACTGAAGTACGGAAGAAGAAAGCAGATTTAGGTTTTTGTTACTTATGGCAACTGGGTGTCATAAGGGAAACTAGTCCCAAAGAGATAGCTATAACCGATCCAGTGGGACAACACTGTTTAACTGTACTCGTCCCAAAGCCAAGCTTGCTCCCGGACAGCTCTTACGTATTCCAGCCCATGAAATGGAACATATGGATTGCAGTTTCTTTTATAATACTTTTAGGAGGCAAGCTACTACATGAGGTTTCAAAACTAAGCGCTTGGGATACGAAAAAAATTACGTATGATGGCGTCCAAGACGCTTTACTTTGTGCAATCCAGATCTTTACTTATGGAGGAAGCAGCAAACGACCCTCTTTGAGGCAGTTACCTCTCTGCCTGATCTTCATCTCCTTCAGCATCACTTTTGTGTTGCTATCCACGGCGTACTCCGCTGGTTCAAGTAGCATCTCAACATATCCACCACTATCTTCACCCATACGAACTCTTGAAGACCTCACCAACAAGGAGATGGTAGTGGAACACGATTTGCCTTCTCCAGAGTTCTATAAACGAATGTTTAACGCTTCCTACAACCCTAGCGTCCGTCGCTTAGCTAATTTATTGGTTGGTCGATCGAAAAGGTAACACAGCATTGCGGGCTAGGTTGGCGCGTACCGTTGGTTCCAGATGCGTAATGAACACCGATAACTATACGGAATACGAACGGACACACTTGCATCTTGTCAAGGAGTGTGTTTACAAGGTCAATACTGTGATGGTGTTGCAGGGAAATTCGCCCTACATGGATTATTTCAATAAGCAGGTCTTGAAGTTGAAGGAATTCGGGTTGGATCAGTATTGGCTCGAGATGGCCATATCCAAGACTGCGGTGGGTTACATGGATAATTTCTATACGTCGTATGTTGGGTTTGATGTAGAACCGAAATTCCTGACGTGTAGGAAACTTGAGGGAGCTTTTTTCTTGTTGGTTTTCGGGTATTTTTGTTCGTTGATAGGGTTCGTCGCCGAAATCTGTTGGCATAAAAGAAGTGGCATTGAATATTTGGAGTAATTTTTTGAGGAATAACAAAAGAGAGTATTTTCTTTTTCATATGAATCATGGATTCAAAAAATGTGATTTCAAAACGGAATAAATAACCGTTTAAAAAAATTTAAGCTGGAGACTCTTACGGGTGGTTAACACAACTAAAAAAGTTAGCAATAAAATTTAGCGTCTATCTTCAAGAGGCTATAACTCTGTAGCGAAGAACGCAAGATGGCTTTTCTTCATATTTTCACGTGTAAAACACACCCTCTATTTTAGTGTCACCCTGTATAATCATTTCTAATAGCATAGTAACTTCTAAATGAGTCAAATCCTTGTTTAGTTTTCCATTCCGTCAAGGAATACTTACAACTTCTAAAGGAGTGCAATTAGCGCAAAACATCAATAACCACATTTGTTTGAGCAAAGAAAACTTAGCTAACCCTATGTATCAGTTATTAGCAGTGAAATGCTCGTCGCTTTCGTTTGCTGTATCCTTCCTTCAACGACAAGCTTTGGTTTGCACATCAAAGATGATGGTCGTTCAGTTTTGCTTTTGCAACATTTACTCCAGCGCTTTTTCGGAAACCAACAGTGCTTGTTGTATGTATCTGGAAGCTACCACTCATCAAGTGTTGTTGAGGTAGCTTTGATGCAAGCTGAGATTCCAGTATATAGAATGAAAAAAGCACAGCTACAGAGTTACTGTAAATATTTTTTGTTGTCCACAAACAAGGAAGATGCTATTGATGAAACTCGACATTTTGGAACCAGTATGGTAGTGTATCAAGGTGTGAAACTCAAAAAGTTTTGTAGAAACCAAGTACTAATGGTACATTTAACCGAAGTTGGAAAACTGAAGCTATGTTGGAACCAGAAAGAGATATTAGTGGAAAGCTTATTGCAGATTTACAACCTGGTTTTACGACGTCGTGAACCTAGGCTCGAAAAGCCGTCAGATATGAAGAAAACGTTTGAACTTTCTACTTACAGCTGTCACCCTTACGTTTTCTACGATGAAGGCAAAAATCCTGTAGTGGAGTAGAGTACCAAATGATAAATGGGATACTTAAGGGACATTCCATTGTATGCAGATTTGTTAATTCAAGCGAAACAAATAACATACATCCAGCACGATTAGCTATAGACAGGGTTGTCAAAAACGAAAGTGACTTGGCTGCCGGTGGATTTTGGCAATTGGGTCTTATAGGGGCCTCAAACGTATCCATTACAGATGCAGTTGAACAAACATGCTTTAACATACTGGTACCAAAACCGAAGTTGCTTTCCGAGTTTTCATACGTTTTCCAACCCTTACAACTACATCTTTGGTTGATGATCGCCGTTTTCATGTTTTTGGGTTCTAAACTGATGCAATTCGTCTCAAAACTAAATTTTCGCGGTGTGAAAAAGGGAAGGATCGTATATGATGATTTCTTCAAGTCTTTTCTCCAAACAATTCAGCTGTTCACGTTTGGTTGTGTTACGCATCGCCCAACTCTGAAGCAGTTATCTCTTTGCTGTATCTTCAGTTCGTTTAGCTTAACTTTTTTGTTTATTTCGACGGTGTACGCAGCTGGTTTCAGTAGCATCTTGACTTGACCACGATTTTCTAAACCCATTCTTACGGCGAGAGATTTGATCGAGAGCGGTTACAAAGTGGTCACCCGACAAAGCAGATTGAATTTTCATAGGAACATGCTCTTGAAGTCCATGGACCCCCAAATGATTTATCTAGCTGATCGGTTGGTCGGCAGTAGCGAAGGTTTGCTCGACTATGCTCGTCTAGTTAGTATCAGCGGTGGAAAATACATCCATGCCACTGAAAACTTTACGGACTACGAAAGAACACATCTGCAAGCTTTAAAGAGATGCATTTTTAAAACCAACACTGTTTTGGCACTACCCCCTAATTCTTCGTTGAAAGGTTATTTTAATTGGCGAATTATGGAGATTAAACAGTATGGATTTGATCGGCATTGGTACAGAATGGCAACTATGAAGACACTTGAGTACATGGATAATTTTTATACGTCTTACGTTAGCCGTGATTTTGAACCCAAACCTCTAAACTTGGGTAAAATACAAGCTGCACTTTGTATACTTGTTTTTGGGTATATTTGTGCTTTTGTTGCATTTATTTTCGAGCTATACTGTCACCAAAACAAGATGTGTTTGTGTAGTCAAATAAATCAATAAATAATTACGTAGTCACTTGGAGTCGTTAATTTGGACATTATTCACTATTTTGCCAGATGCGAAAAACGCGTATTTTATACAGAATTTTACTTTTAAGAGCTGTGCGGGATCAGAAGAGATTAAATAGCTTGACAGGGAAAGTTTGCCGCTGCATTTTCAGGAATTAAAGCTCTTTATACATATTTTCCTAGATCATAAATAAAAGTAGGTTTCAGGTAAATCTATTCAACGATATCGCCGATATCGTTTAAATCTAATAAAGTGTTTAAACAATCAATACCAGCAGCCGTATAAGCTATTTATGTTTGAAAGTCTTACATTGAAAATGTAATGGTAAAAAAACTAATCTTTTGGAACATCAGAAAAAAACGTTTGTCAAACAGTCAGAAGGAAATTTCAATTTCCAATACGCCTTTGATTGTTACTTAAGTTATAAATTCGACCTTGAAACCCAAGTCCGAGATTTTTACAACTTAATTCTACAACCCCTTTAAAAATAGGGGCGCGTCTGCACATCTTAGCTCAGTATAGCTTGATGCAAATTTTAAATCATTAAATCATTTTAATGTAACATCTTTAACCTCTATACCGAGAGGTCGTAAGTTCGAAAACCTGAAATGTTTACTCGCTGCGGCCACGCCAGCAGGTATACGCCAACTAGTCTCTAAAATAAGAGAACTCTTACGTTTGCTAGTAAATGATGAATGCGACTGTAATTAACGTGAAATGTTTCCGCACTTTGTATGTCTTAAATTCTAGATGCATTTTCTAATGCACTAGAAGAACTTCTATTACTAAAAAGACTAAATGAACCGTATTCGTGTTTGATTTTAGGGGTTCGCCACAGAACTTTAAAACTTGTAAATTAGTTAAAAGCATCAATACCCACACTCTAATTTATTTGAGCAAAGCAAACCCATCGGACTCATACGAACCACATGTGTCTTTTTAAAATGCTCGTGGCGTGTCTTTGCTTTCTTCTCCCTATTTCAATGACAGCGTTTGATCTAAGAATACGGGACGACACTTCATCAGTTTTGCTTTTGCAACATTTACTTCGGCGGTTTTTCAAAACCAACGATGCTTGTTGTTTGTGTCTGGAAACTCCCACTCTTCAAGTATTATTGAAATAGCTGTGATGCAAGCTGAAGTTCCAGTCGTTTTTGTTGAAAAAGAAGAGCTGKGGAATTTTGTAGGTCGTTGTGAAAATGTTTTGTCGTGGTTTCACAATAAAATTATTGTCGACAAAATCGAAAATTTCGACAGAATGTACGAAGGCTTGAAAGTGGATCAGTTTTGTCAAGATCCAATAATCTGGATACAGATTGAAGTTGGAAGACTCAAATTGTGGTGGAACCAAAAGGAAGTATTATTAGAAAGTCTGTTACAAGTATACGACTTGGATTTGCCACTTCTTGAACGTAGATTTGAGAAGCCAGTACAATTGAAGGAAAAATTTGAGTTGTCTACCTACAATTGCCATCCTTTTGTTTTCTACAACGAAGAAACCAAAACCTGCAACGGAGTAGAGTACCAAATGGTAAATGAAATACTCAAGGGACATTCTGTGGTATGTAACTTCCTGGATTTGAACGAAATACACGATGAACATCCGGCAAAATATGCAATTGACAGGGTTATCAGCAATGAAAGTGATTTGGCTGCCTGTGGTTTTTGGCAGGTAGCTTTAATGACATTGCAAAACACGTCGATCACAAATGCAGTTGGACAATTATGTATAGGGGTTTTGGTACCAAAACCAAAGCTTCTTCCTGAGTTTTCGTACGTTTTCCAACGCATGCAATTAAATATTTGGCTGACGATTATTATTTTCATATTGCTGGGCTCAAAACTTATGCAGCTTGTGTCGAAGCTTAATTTTCGCGGTTTGACAGAAGGAAGGATCGTATATGATGAGTTCTTGGAGTCGCTTCTTCAAACCATTCAACTGTTCACGTTTGGTAGTGTCATACCTCAACCGTCACTAAAGCAGTTGGCACTTTGTTGGATTTTATGTTCGTTTAGTGTATCATTTTCGCTGCTGTCGACAGCGTATGCAGCAGGTTCGAACAGCATCTTCACTTATCCACGATTTACTAAATCTATTCTCACAATAGGAGACTTGGTTGAAAGCGATTATAAAGTGGTGAGCCAGGATTCTAGGGTCTACAAAGACATGCTCTCGCTCTCTGTGGACCCTCAAATAAGAAAACTAGCCCGTAAAGTGGTTGACAGTAGCAATGGTTTAGTTGAATACGCACGTCTTGTCATTATCACGGACGGGAACAACATCCAAGAAACAGAAAACTTCACGGATTACGAAAAAACCCACCTGCGAGTATTAAAGGGATGCGTTTTTAAAACCAACACTGCGTTAGTACTACCTCTTAATTCACCATTGGTTGATTACTTCAATCGACGAATTATGGAGATTAATGAGAATGGATTGGATAAGCATTGGTACAGAATGGCCACTATAAAGACTGTTAGATACATGGATAATTTTTATACTTCTTATGTTAGTCGTGATTTCGAACCAACACCACTGAATTGGAGAAAGGTGCAAGCTGCATTTTATGTACTTATTTTTGGGTTTATTTGCGCTTCTGTAGCATTTGTTTTCGAGCTATATTGCCGCAAGCTATGCGAGAACATTTCTTTGTAGTAATGAATTGTAATGGTACATAAAATTAAGGAAATCTTAAGATGCACTTTAATAATAATAGATTAGATTTTAAAAAGGTATAGTTTTAATAAACAAAATATATTACTCAATAGTATAGAAAGGATCTTCAATTAATAAAGATTTTACAAAGGTTTTAAGCTCTCTTTTTAATTCTTAACAGTCATTAAAATATACAGGGTTTCTATAAATGATTCATGCATTTAGGGCGCTTATGGAAATTATCGATTAAATCAATTTGCCGCCGCACAGGAAAGTGAACACAACTATTGCTTAGACGTATACTTGTCATCTGTAGATTGTTGAGTTATTTGATAAATTTTAATATGAGAAAATGCGTGGGAGTGTGTATTTTCAACATAATCTGTAGCGTTTTGTGGGATAAAAGTGTAGTAAAAGACACAAACTAATTGGTAGTAGCTTTAAAGTACTGCTTAGTTTGTTTAATAATATATTCGGTGTCATTTCAATCAAATGCTTTCGATAAATCTAAGCAACTAATAAGTAGTAAAGTTTTTTGAATTCAAATCTTGCAGGGATCTTGTAAGTGTGCTTAATCTTTTAATTTTTCAAATATTTTACTCAGTGTACGAGAATACGAGGGCAGTTAAAGAAATAGGATGATTTATTCTGTGCAGTCTCGTTTTCTTTTTAAACGGGTATTACTTTTGAAATGTTTAATGATGTGGGATAAATTGATTCACGAATACATTTTTGTAGTGTCCAGGTTTTTTTATATTTTAAATATATATCGTAAACATGTCATACTTCTTTTGTGTGGTAAAGGCTATCCTTCTAAACTAAACTTCTGCGGAACGTGAATAATGAGGTGTTTAACAACTGTCACGATCTTGCTATCAAAACGAGATGTTAAAAAGAGATAAGCTTGTCTCGTATCTCAGAAACAAATGAATTAATTTGTCAAATTCAGTGTAAAATTCTGTATAAACATTGCCGTTATATTTGTTTCGTATCTTTTCAAATAATGTAGCTACCTACTTGACTGTTTTTCCAAAATTTTTACTTTTGGTCTCTAGCTCCGAAATAAAATGTCATGCAGAAAATCTAATTTGACTAATGAACTGAAAATTCAACGCCGAACATATCTATTACTTTTTTCGTATATCTTATATTATTATTAATTTTGGTTTCCCTTTTTTCAGAAGAAAAGGAAAAGGGTCTAATTTCGTGATGATTCCAGAAATTTCACTCTTTGACTTAAAAAAACCTGAATACTACTCTTTTTTAAATTAGATTATCATGAAATATAATTAACGGCTTTACGAATGATACCGCATGGCTGTTTACTTAGAGACAGTAATCGACTTGTAAATAATTGTTGGAATAACAACTGACGTCGAAGAAAGATGGGTTCGAAAGTAAAAGTTTGTTAGAGGTAGCAATTACGAGCCCATTTCGATAATGCTACCCAAAAAATTAGGATTAGTACTGTTTACGTACATAACGAGTAGCCACCGTTGTTACAAATGCTCTCAATATTCCTGAAAACCTGTCTTTTAATCATTACCTGCACTGGACTATCATTTTCTCGTATAGAAGATAATACTCATTTAATAATGCTTTTGGAAAAAACGATGCAGCGTTACTTTCAAAATCAGAACTGTGTAACGTTTGCCTTGCAAGATACTGAGTTCTCTTGGATTGCCGCAGCTGCTCTCATGGCAACGAAAATTCCTGTAGTTGCAGTTGACAGCTTGCGAAGTGGCAACCACACGAAATGTGGAGGATTATTGTCCAACAATGAAAGTGCTGTACAGGGCATGTTTGCGTCTAATAAAATGATCTTGTTGTACGAAAATTCCACTCATGTGAAATGACTATTTAGCAATGAGTTGCTGGTTACTAGATACTTATCGAGCAGGTCATTAGCAGTAAGTTGGGATAATAACGAAGTCGTCTTGAAGCATCCATCACAAGTCGATGGATTAAGTTTATTTTCTCATAATATATGGAGAACGATTAAGCCCAACAGTAAGCTGACAATTACGTTGTTTAATTGTACCCCACAAGCATTTTACAGTAATAAATCCGGCAGATTTAGCGGTGTAGAATATCGAATTGCAAGAGAAATAACCAGAGATTGGTCCATTGACTATATATTTCATACTAAAGTCACAAGTGGTATAAATCTGTGGGAGACGTGCATCTACGATCTGGCATCCAAAAAGAGCGATCTGGTACCATGTCCGTTTTGGCAAATGACTGCTGTCAACTATTCGTTCAACAAACTCATGTCTTTCACCAATCCAATTGGCCAGATTTGCTTCACTTTACTAGTACCGAAGCCACGGTTACTTCCAAATTTTTCCTACGTTTTCCAACCGATACAACTGAATTTATGGGCTGCAACCGTTATTGCCATATTAGTTGGGTCAAAAGTGATGCAGGTGATTTCGAAATTTAATTTTGATGGGAGAAAATTGATGGTTTTTGAAGATTTTACTCAGGCGATCCTCGTTATGATCCAGTTGGGTACATTCGGTGGTACACCAAGGAGACCTTCGTTGAGACAACTAGCCCTGTGCTTCTTCTTCATCTCTGTTAGCACGACCTTCCTGTTGCTTTCCACGGCATACGCCGCAGGTTTCAGCAGCATTCTGACTTACCCAAGATTTTCCAAACCAATACGTACGCTACACGATTTCCTCAAAACCGATTTGAAAGTCGTATGCGAGCCTTACGACTTGATATTTTATTCCAGAGTATTAAGATCCTCATCGAGTCCAAAAGTTAGGGAAATAACCAACCGTTTGACCGATACTACAAACGGTTTAAACGAATACGCGCGTGTGGTTAAAGTTTTCGGCTCGAAATTCTTGGTGAACACTGAAAATTACACCGATTATGAGAAGACGCATCTTCGCGTCTTGAAGAACTGCGTTTATTCTTTGCCCACGGTGTTCGGGCTGCAGCCCAATTCTACCATGGCATGGTACTTCAATCGACGAATCATGGATCTTCAGGAGCATGGTTTTGACAAGTACTGGTACAGGCTCACTAAAGCCGAGGTCGGATCCAGTTACATGCAGAACTTCTACACGACCTACGTAGATCTCGATTTTCAGAGGCGGCCGCTGAAGTGGGAGAAGATCCAGGCAGCTGTCTGTTTGCTGGTTGCTGGACATTCGTGTGCGTTTGGTGCGTTTCTTTTGGAGCTATACTGCTACCACAAAACCACCAGGACATATTATATTGATTAGCAATATTGTCATTTTTGAAATGCTATAAATCCTTCAATTGATCCCAAAAGCAATTCCACGTGTTATCTGTAGTAAAATGTATACTTCTAAATACAAATATTCGTATAGTAAGCGTGTATGAATATAAGCAGCAGTCATCTGTTTTAAAAAGTACACGTAAACAAGAAGAGTCTACAACGAAGCCTAAAAGGCATCAAGATTAAAAACGCTTTCTAACCTGTTATTTCGATTTAACAAATCTCAATTGACTAGTGAAAAGTAACCCTTTTTTTAAATAATGCATCTTAGTATAGTTGCAAGCAACAATCTACACATAAATCAATGAGCATTATTTGGTACTATTATTTGAACTACAAATATTTCTCATCTAATAGCTTTTAATGTATGACTAAATCGCATTCTTTCGTAATTTAATGAGTAGTATCTATTTTTATAACCATGAATGGTAAACCTTCCAATTTCAATGCGGCCGCCCATACTTTCTAATTTTTGATCGCGGTGTGCAATCGTCCTCTGTCCTGTTTCTTCACAGGTTAAAATTTTCTTTTAATCCGGAGGGTTATAAACATAGTTTCTACCTGTATTTTTTTTTTGAAATGTTTGACAGTTAATAATGGTGTTTGTTAAATATCTCATTTTTACATTCCGCAGAGTTCAGTTTAGAATAGTAGTAATTTTTTTTTAATAAAGAAAAAATAATTTATATCTGGCTATTTACATCCTACAACTAGTGAGTAATTAGACTGAAAGTGATATTAAAAATGAACAGAAAGTGGCTCAAATGACGGTAATTACGCATATGCGTATTACAAATCACTCAACGTTATGAAAACAACTCATTGCTTTTAACAAGTATTCATGATGCAGACCATACTTGTGCAGCTCTTCTACTTTGTAACGTGCATGGCTAATATTATGCAAATCAGAGACGAATCACGTTTAGTAACACTCGTGAAAGAAGTTATGTTACAATATTTCTACAATGAAAACTGTGTAGTTTTTGCCTCAGGAAACCCAAAATATGCAGGTATTATTGAAGCAGCATTAATGCAAACCATCATACCAATTATTGGTATAACAGAAAACACTCAAACTTTAGTTGATAATCATGTCTGCGGAGGTTTTATACTTGTCACTAACAGCGAATCTCGTATAAGAGAGGCTGCTTTAGAATTACAGAATGGTAATTATGGACGTCGAATTCGATGTATACTAGTTCACAACGGAGAAGATAAGATAATATTAATATTCATGCCCCATAACAAATCGTTTGAATTGAAATTGCAGGAAAGCAACAAACAAATTACTTTAAATAACGTATCACAGAATACCAATAGAATATGTGCACCAAAACTTGATGGAAAGATCAGAATTTCGTTTTTTAAGTGCAGCCCACACATTATTTACGACGAACATACTGGCATCTTCGATGGTATAGACTATCACATGCTAAATGATATAATGAAGGGCCTGCCCGTTGAATATGTTCCCATCAGTCAAATAACCCCTGGTAACACTTCCTATGACACATCGCTCCAAGACATCATTCACAAGAAGATGGATTTGTCTGTATGCGCAATGTGGCTGTTATACTTAATGAATGAATCAAGTTTACCCAATTTTGAGTATACACAGATGACGGGGCAGTTATGTTTCGCTTTGTTAGTACCTAAACCACAGCTACTTCCAGAGTCTTCATACATTTTACAACCCTTGCCTTTGGGTGTATGGATAATCATCGTTCTCGTCATAATATTGGGTTCCAAACTGCTGCAGGTGGTCTCAAAACTAAACTTCTGCACTGAAACTAAAAATTGTATTGTGTATGACAATTTTATGGACTCAGCTCTTCACACTATACAACTTTTCACTTTTGGTGGGGCGGCACGTAAATCTTCGCTAAAACAAATGGCATTTTGTTACATTATCGTTTCCTTCAGCCTAACATTCGTGTTACTGTCCACTGCATACTCCGCTGGTTTTTCTAGCATCCTGACCTATCCACGGTTTTATAAGCACATTCGCAACATACAAGAGCTAGCAGAGAGCGATTATAAAGTGGTCTGCAAGAAAGGAGCAGTGGAAACGTACAGGCAGTTTCTGGAGCATTCTACAAACCCCCACTTGAACACCTTAGCTGAAAAGTTAGTAGATAATAGCAACGGATTAAAAGAATACGCAAGAATAGTTAAAGTTGTGGGTAAAAGATACGCTTTGGATACAGAAAATTACACGGCATACGACAAAACTCGTCTGACTGTTATAGACTATTGTACTTTCACCGTGGACACGGCATTGCCGATACAATATAATTCTCAACTTCTTCCTTACATCAATCAAGGCATTGTGGATTTACAGGAACACGGATTTAATCATCACTACTACGAAATGGTCGCCAGCAATCCCATAAATAAGTTGGCCATGTACGACATGAATAACTTTCGTACGTCCTATGTTAACTACAATTTTGAACATAAACCACTGAATCTGCCAAAAATACAGGCTGCATTTTGGTTGTTAACAGCTGGCTGCATCTGTGCATTTGTAGTGTTTATCTTGGAAATTTGTTGTCATTAGAATTCGCAAATGATAAAATGTTACGATTATAAACCTATTTGTATTTGTATTTTTTTTTGTACACATTAAACTCTATTTAGTTGTTGCTCCGTGTTGACACCAATACGTCTGAAAACAGAAGACTTCCTTCTTCTTCTTTTTCCATAGTGAAAATATTGCTTGTGTTTCCTAAAAAGCTATCGATGTTACATTGGTGTTAAAGATCGCAAAAACTTTGTCAACGTAACGTAACTATACACCAGCTATAGGGGGAGAGACTTTTTCCTGTGGCTGTTTCTTCGTGTTGTTCAAAAAACTCATTATTAACTTGAAAGCAGTTCTGTGTCATGCAGGTCAATTTCAGGTTTGACTGATATTTTTTTTAGAATCACGAATTGTTTAAGGTTTATTGATATGCCAGTCCGGAACACTTTCGCTCAAATTGTAAACCGGTGTTTTTTTCTGGCATGACTCAACTAATTACTAATTAATTAATTATAAATTACTTATTTAATCATGAGCTAGTTGTTTCCCACCAGCAAGAAGTTTCTTTGCCTTACCATGTAACTTGTGGCGTTCCCCAATGATTAAAATTGGGTTCTTTGCTTTCGAATACATCTAAGTTCAATGTTGTTACTTTTTGCAAGAAAAAACGTTCGTTGTTACAACAATCGTTAATACAACAAGAGCGGTTCATGTAAAAAGTACACTGTGTTATTTAAAAAAAAAATGACAATCAAGTAACGGACAAAAATCTACAATTCAGAAATACTTTATAAATATAATTTTCGTGCGCTAGGAAAAGGCGGTAACTGTTTCAGAAAAATTTCTGGATTTGTTGCATAATGCCAAAATTGCCCTCTTTACCTATTATACTTAATAGAATGTCTCTCAAGGAATTAAAAAAGTTGGATTATAGTACTTTCAAGGATGATTCTTTTGTACCTGTTCCCTAAAACAAATGGTAAAGGTTTCCTAAATGTAAATAACAAATAGCCTAGACGTATATCGAGAAATAGACAAAGGAGCCACGATTAAAAGTTTTAATGACATTAGTACGCCAGGCACTTAGCTCTGTTTACGTAACACCAGGAACACGATATTTCTGCATTAGTGGAAATCATGGTGGCTGTAATCCAGCAAATTTTTCTTTTCGTCGCTTCAATCTGCATGGCACATTCTCGTATAGAAATCAAGAGTGATGCACTTTTAGTAGAGCTTCTTCGTGAACTCATGTCGCATTTTTTCCGACTTGAAAACTGTGTGGTGTTCTCTTCAGGAGATGCTCTATCCTCGAAGATAGTTGTAATGGCACTGATGCAGACAGGTATTCCAAAAATTGGAGTGTCAAAGGAGGCATTGGAAGTAATAGATCACAGTGTTTGCGGGGGTTTGATACTACCAGCTACTAGTGATACTGTTGTTGGCAGATTAAGCAAGAATAGTAAGCTGTTTGTATGGAGTTGCGATAGCATAATTTTGAAGATCGCTGAACGGACTCTACTCGTTTTTATAGACGAGAGTAATCACAAATTACAATTCTATGGAAAGGACGACGTAGTTTATTTAGAGAACGTATCCCAGATATATGCATTAGACTTGGATGGACATACCAGAATACGTAAACCCAAGCTAGATCGCAAACTAAAGATAGCAGTATTCAATTGTAGCCCACACGTTATTTATGACGAAAAAGTTGGTATCCTCGATGGTACAGGCTATCGCATGGTAAACGAAATAATGAGAGGGCTTCCAGTTGAGCACATCCTTGTAAAGGAAACTACCTCCGACAAATCCGAGTATCTAGTATCTCTAGATTATGTTTTTGATAAAAAGGTTGACCTATCTGCCTGTGCCATGTGGCAGCTCTATTTAATCAACGAAACGTTTTCGCGTCAGTTAGAGTATACCAAGGCAAAAGAGCATATGTGCTTTGCTCTACTGGTACCTAAACCACAGCTACTTCCTGAATCTTTATGCGTCTTACAACCCATGCATCTGAATCTGTGGATAATTATCATTCTTCTAATAATACTGGGTTCAAAGCTACTCCAGGTGGTTTCGAAGCAAAACTATGGTATTCAAACCAGGGATTATGTAATCCACGAGAATATTGTAGTCTCATTTCTGCATGCTCTACAATTGTTTACATTTGGAGGGGCATTTCGTAGACCTTCACTGAAGCAATTGGCGTTCTATTGGATAATACTTTCATTCAGTCTAACATTTTTGTTGTTGTCCACTGCATATGCTGCAGGATTTACTAGCAATCTCACTTATCCAAGATTTTATAAACAACTTCGTACCGTGGAAGATTTAATCGAAAGCGATTACAAAGTGGCGTGTAGAAAAGGCGGGACGTATGTTTACACGAAATTTTTGAAGCTTTCAGCCAATCCTCATTTACATATCCTGGCCAACAGATTAACTGAGGATACTGATGGGTTAACTGAGTACGCACGGATTGTTAAAGTCGTCGGCAGAAGATACGCTTTGAATGCGGAACCATACACATTGTACGACAAAACTCACTTGAAACTAATAAACGATTGTCTTTTTTCAATAAACACTGCCATGCCGATTCAATCAGAATCACCACTTCTGGATTACATCAACCAACGAATCGTGGATATACAAGATCACGGATTAGACCAGCACTATTATCACGTGGTTACAAGCAAACCTGTCAATAAGATGGTCATGTACGACCTGGACAACTTTCGTACCTCGTACGATTTTGAACCTACACCGCTCAGTTGGAAGAAGATGCAAGCTGCGTTTTGGTTACTACTAACTGGATACATTTGTGCAGGTGCTGTTTTTGTTCTAGAACTGTTTCGTCGTCCATTGAAACCTACACTAATTGTTCATAATGCAATTGCAAATAAAGATGTTTAATAAAAGTTAAAACGTTGACACAATTTTTTGCAGGGCGGTTCTGACAAGTGCGTGACTTCCGTAACGTTGTTGCATCAAAATCTCCAATGTCCGTCCAATAAGGTTAATTAAGTGTAATATTGTCAGATATGAGACCAAATTTCGTACTGTGGACGGAACATTGGCAAACACAAGAACAATTCGAATGATTTTCTTGAATGGCTGCAAGCTGTGTGCAAGTTACTGTAGTGATTAATATAAACATGGTGGTGTTGCTGTCTTTGCACAGAAATATATTTATACTAAAAACGTCTCGTTTTGTGATGGAAAAGCCATATTAAATGGTTTTGAATGTTGTGTTGTCGAGGTTAATAATTATAACGCGTGCATAGTTGTTTTGTATAGACCCCTTTCCGGGAATTTAAATTTGTTTTTAAGTACCTTGTATGACATATAAATTCTCTTTCACGTAGTAAAACATTTGGTGAATGACAACAATGACCGTTTAAACTTGCTTACCACGTTTAATTTTATACAAACTATTTGTGAGACAACTCGGTTCAACAAACATATATGAGCATGCCTGGATATCATTTTTGTATCCGTCAATTCTGGCAAGAAACTTGCCTTCAAATTTTTGTTTTAGGCAAATTTTTTTGTCTTTAAGAAAGGTGACAACAACTCAGTCACTAGGTTTAGATCGATAAGTATATTACCCAGTATTTGAATCTATAGTTAACAATAAAACAGTTTCTTATTTAAATCAGTATAAAATTATTAACTCTTGCAACATGATTTTGTCAAGAATCGTGGACTTTTGTGCCTTTTTGTGTACTTTATAAATTTATAAAGTCAAACGCTATGGTATCAAAGGCAATAGATTGGTCACGTCATATTTAGGTAATGGATCTCAAATGTTCTAATAAACAGCTCTGTATCAGATGATGTTAAAATGAGCAGGGTTCAATCTTAGGGCCAACCTTTTTTGTTATTTTCCTGAATGATCTGATACGTTATATATAACATAAACTTCCTACGAATTGTATTCGAACTTTTTAATCACAGGTTCTGATCACAGTGGAAGAAGTTTTTTTTCGTACTTAAATCGGAGGTTGAGAACAAAACAATGGCTTTTTCGAACCATTATTTGGTTACTCATTCCAATAAAGTCAAGTTTCTGGTTCTGACGATTCACCATAACTTAAAACAAATATGTAAATTCAAAACAGGATAAGGACAAGAGAAAATAGCACAAGGAGAAATTAAGATCGATTTGGTTGAAACTGAAAGTGTATAAAATAAATTTGAGTGGTTTTCAATACAAAAAGAAAGATATCCAATTTAACAGTATACGTATTAGCTATAATGTGGGGATATCAAGCAAAACGCGAATAAATGAAACGGTTTATTAAATGAAAACAATAACGATGGATGTTAACCCAAAATAAATGTCCTTCAAACTGCAATGCTGCTCCTCGCGTCCTCCACAGCACTGTCACCGTCTTAACGTCTTTGAACAAAACTCCCTTGTTTTAACGTCTTCACCTTATTATTACAACGTCTTCACTTTATTATTTATTACGTCTTCACTTGAGATCTTCACTGTACWACTGTACTCCTGTACTCCTACGTCACTCGCGCCCGTGCAGGTTATATGCGTTCGCCCGAAGAGTCCCGAAGTTACCCGACGCTTCTACTCGCGCGCGCGGATTTAAATCGCGAGACGTAACGTTTCCCACAATTCGGCCGTCCTGCTGGTCGCCCGACTCGGGAGACAATGTTTCCTCTTCCTCCTTCCTTCCATGCTCTGCGAAACCTTGGTCTTCTTTTCCCCGATCTTGTTGTAATGAGATCCACGACTTCATGAATTCGGCACAAGTGGAAGTTTTTTCTGGTCCTTCGTGTAGTCCTTGTTTTTGGACGTCATATGTATCATTTCCTTTTATTTTAGTGATACGGTAGGGCCCAAGGAATTTGGATTTTAACTTTAACCCTGGTCCGAACTGAGTCCTCTTTATAGCAACCAATTCTCCTAGTTTGTATTTACGTGCATCGCGTCTTCTAAGGTTGTAGGTTTTCCTGTTTTCTTCTTGAATCCTTGCAATATTTTCCTTCGCCTTCCTTCTTAAGTTTTCTCTCTCTTCTCCGAACTGGCGGCGGATTTCTTCTTCAATGAGGTCACTTATTCTGGGCAGTGACCCGTTCTTCATCTTAACTCCTACCAGCAGCTCAAATGGTGTTGTGTCCACACTTCTTTGGTATGTGCTGTTCAGAGCTCTCTGAACTTCATCTACATGTCGGTACCATTTCGTCGGATCGTCAAGACATAATTTAGTAAGTACGGGAATTATGATGGAGTTGATTCTTTCTATCTGGCCATTTGCTCTTGGAAGTCCTGTTGTTACACAGCAATGACGAATCTTCTCTGCATCACAGTAGTCCTTAAATTCTTGCGACGTAAAAGCGGAGCCTCTGTCAGTAATTATGTTAGTTGGATTCCCAAATGTTTTTCTTTGAAGTTCTAATTTCGATATAACCTCTTTTGTTGTCGTCGACTTAGTGGGATAGAGCCAAACAAACTTAGTAAAGGAATCTATTACAGCTAAGATGTGTTTGTAATTTTTATTCGTAGATTCAAGCGGTCCTAAGTGATCTAGATGGTAAGTATCGAGCGGTCGACATTCTTTTGTCAAAGGATGAAGGAATCCTTCTTGTTTTCCAGTTTTTCGATTGGCTAAAATACATGGAACACAATTACGAATGTATCGCTCAATCTTCTCTTTCATCTTGGGTATAAAATAGTCACGTCTAATTATTTCCTCAGTCTTCTTAACGGAAAAGTGTCCATTTTCATGAGCCATTCTGATGATTTCTTGCTCCATCATCTCGGGAATTAGCAATAGTTCATTTTCACCAATCATTTTATAAAGTAGTTCGTCTTTCAGTAAGTAGTCCTCGTATGGTTTTTCCTTCAGAACTTCTCTAATGGTTTTAATCCTTTCATCTTCATCTTGAGCCTGCTTAATTCTTTGGTGTAGTCCGTCAACAATCATCATCACGGGGTGTCTGCTTAAAGCATCCACGTGTCTCATCCTGCTTCCCGATCTGTGTTCTATAACATAGTCAAATTCTTCAAGAAGAAGTGCCCATCTTGCCACCCTTGTCGTGAGATCTTTCTTGGCCATGGTCTTTTGGAACGCTGAACAATCAGTGACGATCTTAAATCGATTACCCAGCAAATAAATCCTCAATCTCTTCAAAGCTTCCACGATCGCTAAAACTTCTAGCTCATAGCTTGAATATTTCATCTCGGCAGGAGTAGTTTTCTTACTCGCATAGTAAACTGGATGAAAACAATTGTCTTCATATGATTTTTGTAGCAGAATTGCGCCATAACCATCCTGGCTTGCGTCAGTATGAAGTTCTGTTTCAGCACCTAGCCTGTAAATGCTTAATACTGGTTTATCTGAAAGCGCCTTCTTAAGCGTAACGAAAGCATTACGTTCGACTTCTCCATATCGGAATTGCTTATCATTTTTGAGTAAATCGCTTAGTGGTTTTGCTATAATTGAGTAAAATGGGATAAACTTCCTAAAATATCCAGTAAGACCCAAAAAACTTTGAATATGCTTAACAGTTGTTGGTTCCGGAAAGTTTCGTACTGCTTTCGTTTTCAAATCTGATGGATAGATCTTGCCTTCTTCTATACGATGTCCTAAAAATTCTACGGATCGCTTAACGAATTGGCATTTCTTCTTGTTTATCTCCAATCCATATTCTTTAGCAGTTTGCAACACCACAGTCAATTTTTCAACAGCTTCTTCCTCATCTTTTGCTGGAATTATTAGGTCATCCATGTAGGGTAAAACAACATTTTTGGCTGTCAAATCCCGAAATATATGATTAATAAATCGTTGGAAAACCGCCGGCGAATTGCACAGGCCAAAGGGAACTTTAAGAAATTGGAACTGCCCTTGATGCGTCACAAAACTGGTGTATTTTCGGCTGTCCTTTTCTACGGCTACATGAAAGAAACCATTTTTTAAATCTATAGTGCTAAATACTTTAGCCTCTTGTAATCGGTCTAATTGATCTTCAATAAGTGGTAGTGGATACCTGTCTTTAACAACTTTCTTGTTGACCTTCCTGAAATCCACACACACTCGCGGTTGTCCATTCTTTTTCTTCACCACTACAACCTGGCTGCTATACTCAGAATTGCTTGGTTCCACTATCCCATTCTGTATCCACTCTTCTACCTGTCTATCAACTATTTCTCTTTCAACGAATGGTAAACGCCTTGGAGTGTGGTAAATTGGTTCGTCGTCCTTCATGATTATTCTCATTTCAATAGGTGCCGTCTTAATTTTTTCGGGTTTATATTCATTTATCATCGTCTTTATTTCTTCTTGCAATTCCTTCTTCACGTTTTTGCCTATGTCTATATCTTTGTCAGTTTCCACGTCAATCTTCATGATCTCTTCAGCATCTTCTAACGGATCCGGTGCTCCTTCGGTATCAACTTTGACTTTAGTAATTCTAACTCCGTCCAAATTAATCGTCACCTCTGCTGAATCTAGCAATTCGTTACCAATAATGGCATCCACGGACATAACATCATCTGGGACAACGTAAATTCTAGCATCAAAAACATGATCATCTATGAGAATGGTAGAATAGAAGTAGCCTAACACTTGTACCTCTGATTTACCAATACCATTTACAGAAATACTAGTTCTTGAGAGATTCGGAGAGCCCATTTTCTGGTATATCCGTAATTTTACCAAATTTATAGTGCTTCCAGTGTCAATTAGCGCTTCAATGTCGACACAATTAATTTTTACCATCTTAAGCATCTTGTTTCGCATAACAGTATTTAATTTATGGACAGTAGCACTGTCTTTTGAACCTGAGCTTTGCTGTTGCTGCTGCACGACTTCAGTTCTACACTCGGTCGATTTATGCCCAAATCTATTGCATTTGAAACACTTCATACCTAAACTTCTTGACTTACATTCTTTGGATCGATGACCTTTGGATCCACAATTGAAACATCTAAAATCGGAAGCTGACTGCTTATTTTCTGATTTAGACTCGGATTTCTGTTGTCGTGAAGCAGTAGCATTTGTAGACATACGTGCAGAGTGCGAAATCGTTTTGGATTGAATGTTACTATAAATAACCAACTTTTCTTTAAAATCACGTAGAGTTTTGGCCCCGTAAAGAATAATTTTATTGCTCTGTTCGTCTGGAATACCGTCAATTATGTACTGAATGAGAGCACTATCTTCGATGTCACCACGACAGGCCAGTTCCTTCATTACTAGAAAATATTCCAAAACATTTTCATTCCTCTTCAGTTTTCTTTCAGAAAGTAATTTATGCAACTGCGCACTGTTAATTTTTGAAGCAAATTCTTCAAGCAGTGCCCGCTTTAATGACCTCCATGAATTTATGTTTTTCTCGCTTTGAATAAACAACTTTGCCAGACCACGCAATGATTTCTTAGCAAAAATAAATAACTGCAGATCATTCCAACCTAATAACATAGACATGTCCTCTAATTTCTCTGCCCATTTTTCTATTGGATAAGAACTAGTACCATCAAATAAACGAATTGAATCCTCTATATCGCGAAAACTCATCGAAAAATTTGGAGATGGTAAAGAAAGTTGAGCCACAGAATTTCTTAAAGATTCTTGTTCGTCGTCGTCATCTTCTGTTTCTTCATCTGGTTCTTGTTCGCTACTTTCTTGTAAGCCTTTTAAGTTCATCAGCGCCATGCAAATATTGTTGATTAAATTCTTTCTGTCTAAATCGTAATCCATGCGTAAAACGTTTGCGAAAGAAACTAAATCGCTATCCGAAAACGAATCATCCGTGTATTTTAGTTTATTTTTGAATTTATCAGAATTTGAGTCAAATTCAAATCCAGCGAATTCGCGCAACCTTTTTCTATTACCGCGATCACCTTCGTGTTCGAAAACCAACTTATGCAGTTTTTTAATGACATTAGCTGGAGCAGTCTTTATGTTATCCGCGATACCGGCAATTTGTCCCAACTTGACTTGCGAAGCCATCTGTTGACGGTTATCACAATTAGGCACGGAAATACAGTAGTTCAACTATCACGGTTAGATACTACCTACTACGGTATTAGTTCAACACGCGCACGAAGCGGCACGCCGTCGAAATTCTTAGAGCGTAGCGTCGTAACGTAACGTAAGCAAACAAAGAAAGGATCACCCACCTCGTTTCGATGCTAAGGGTTACCTTGCTACCTTCTCGTCCCCACGTCTGCTAATGGTTCTCCCGTCCTTGGTGCTTGTCCGTCTTGCCACCTAGAGTACCTCCTTCGTCGTAGCGTTGCAGTAGTTGCGACGTAACCGATGTGCAACGTCTTGTTTACTCCGGCACTTCGTCCTTTGTCTTCTTGGTTTGCCGTTTACAAATAAATCGCGATGGATATCCCCGACTGCAATCCCGTACGAGCCCCCAAAATTATGTGGGGATATCAAGCAAAACGCGAATAAATGAAACGGTTTATTAAATGAAAACAATAACGATGGATGTTAACCCAAAATAAATGTCCTTCAAACTGCAATGCTGCTCCTCGCGTCCTCCACAGCACTGTCACCGTCTTAACGTCTTTGAACAAAACTCCCTTGTTTTAACGTCTTCACCTTATTATTACAACGTCTTCACTTTATTATTTATTACGTCTTCACTTGAGATCTTCACTGTACAACTGTACTCCTGTACTCCTACGTCACTCGCGCCCGTGCAGGTTATATGCGTTCGCCCGAAGAGTCCCGAAGTTACCCGACGCTTCTACTCGCGCGCGCGGATTTAAATCGCGAGACGTAACGTTTCCCACAATAATTAATAAGTTTACATAATAAAGATTATCTCGTTTTTACCATAATGCAATTCTAGAAGAAACACAGCAAACGATAAAACGTATCCGGTCATTAACAACCAGAAAGCAGCCTGTGTCTTATCCCAGCTCAACGGTTTATGTTCTTCATCCGAATCGATGTAGGTACGATAAACATTCTTTGCTGGATACATTATCATCTTGTTCCATGCTTTACTGGCGATCATTTCTAGATAATGCTGGTCGAACCCGTGTTCCTGAAGGTCCAAGATTCGTCGGTCGAAGTAATCTAGCAGCGATGAGTTCGCTTGCAGAGTGAAAACCCTATCCAAAGAGTAAACACAATCTTTGATGGCACGCAGCTTCGTCTTGTCGTAGTCGGTGAAATTTTCCGTGTGTATGGCGAATTTTTTGCCCACGATAGTAACAATTCGAGCGTAATCGATCAATCCATCAGTTTTGTCAACAACATTTCTAGACAAAATGTTTAGTTCTTTATTTGCGGAATACTTCAGCAGGTTTCTGTAGGTATTTTCGTACCCTGCTCTACAAACAACCTTGTAATTACTGTCAATCAAATCTTGTATTGTGCGAATGTGATTAGAAAATCGTGGGTACGTTAAAATACTGCTGAAACCTGCGGCGTATGCAGTGGATAATACCAAAAAGGTCATGCTGAATGAAACAGTTACGAAGCAAGCCGCCAATTGTTTCGGAGAAAATCTCTTCGTTGCACCGAAAGTGAACAATCGGACAGTCTGAACGACGGATTCACTATAATCGTAGTAAATGATGACATTCTGCGTTTGATCTTGAAAGCTTAGCTTTGAAACCAGCTGCAGTAGTTTGGACCCCACTGTTATAGCAGTTATGATGGCTATCCATAAGCTCAATTGCATCGGTTGGAAAACGTATGAAGCGTCTGGAAGTGGTTGTGGTTTGGGGACAAGCAGAGTAAGGCATGTCCGATCCACAGGTCTCGTGAACGACAAGCCTTGAGAAAMTGATTCGTTCGTTACGTACACGTAAAAAAACGCACAAGCAGATAAGTCGTTTTTTCCACTAATTATGTTGTCAATAGAGGTGTCGTACAAACTCGTACCGGATGTAATATTCCTGATGAAAACGTACTCAGTGGGGATGTCTTTAATTATTTCGTTTATCATGCGGTACGTAATACCATCGTATACACCAGTTTCTTCTCGGGCAAGAACATGGGGACTACAATGAAAATAAGAAATGCTAAGATTGCGGTTCAACTTCGGCTTACTGAATTCGTTTTTGAAGTTTAATTCTTGTATCTGCGATATGTTTTCTAAATTAATGCGTTTAGTCTTGAAATATAACGTTAATTTAAAGGACCCTCCGGAGGTTTTATCATGTTTTAAACGCAATACTAGTAGGTTCTCTTGTAATCGTAAATGTAGCTCCTGTGAACCTTCATAGAACAGCATCTGCTTATTTTGTCCAAAATAACTTCTTGCCGATTCGTTGGCAGTGGACAGAACTAATGCTCTGCAGGTGTCGAACTCAAATTGATTATGCCAGTTCTCTGTCACCTCAATTTTTGGAATTCCAGATTGTACCAAAGCTCTCTCAACAATTCTTGAAGATTCTGTATTTCCTGAAGCAAAGAGAACGCAGTTCTCCTCGTGAAGATACTGCAATATGAGTTCTTGTATCAGTATGATTAAATACGCGTCGTTTACAATATTGAAGCCAGGATATACCACATTCCCCATGGTGAAACAAACACTTTCCGCTGTCAAACTGCCGCATACAAGTAAATAGCGCTGGCCCTATTCTTAACTCGTGTAGATTAAGTGTGTAATTATGCGGCAAAACTTTGTTATTTGGGTCTTCAGTAAAAAAAATGATTCATTGCTTATTTAGAAGTAAACAATACTAAAAGGTCTTATAATGTGTGTACAGTTCAATTAAAACTAAAATTAATTAGCATAAGAGGAGTTATCGGAATAGCAGGCCAACGTTTTTGAAAATCGAACCCTGAACCAATGGTAGTTTACTTTTATAATATAATTTATGTGCTCAATAGGTGTAAATTTAATAACGGGGAAAATGCAAATATATAATTACATGATGAATCCTTTGGGAAGTAGCGGTCGTTATTTGTGAAACTAGTAAAAGGTATTTAGGGGGATTTCGACCTCGGATTTCTATTGCCAAGCTTTCATACAGCTTTAATTAATTTCTTAATAAATACATTCTTATATTACTGTTTGCGATTATATTTTCGAACACCAAAACCAATTTAACATGCGCACACAATAAAACAACTTATTAATTATAAGAGCCCTGTCGTACTTCTTGTGACAGTAAATACGTGTTTACATTACTTAAATTTTGGGAGTCTGTTTTTTTATTGATTACATTGTTAATTTTTTATGTATGATACATTTCTAATGTTAATCTTTTGTTAGTATTACTTTCCATTTTTATTCGCATCAAATAAATTGGGACGATATCAGAATTCTAGATATGTTAAATGCCAGTGTAGGGTGTATCAACTTGTCATCTTGAATCAATAATTGCTTCAGTTACAAGAAGCACGTTAGTTATAGTAGAACTTTTGCTGATAAATTCATTCTGTCATACATAATTGATTCAAAGACTTTCGCATAGTTGCAGATGAGAAATATTTTACGATAGTTTTGAATGCCATTGACGTCGCCCTTATTAGGAACGGGACATACAGCAGTTTTTCCCAGATTAATAAAATCTTTGTATGTTATTAACATCCATAGTAAAGGAGTTTTTGGACGGGAKGTTACCACCTCGAAGAACACAAGCTGAATTCGAAACCCCATTGTTATGCTTGTTGCGTGTTTTATACAGTTTAAACTTGTCCCGGATAATTAATTTAAATTCTCAAACTCCACAAAGTAAATTAACGTGAGTTTTTCGGAAAAATTAAAGACTAAATCTAAAGATAAAGTACATTTAAAAAGTGAAGATGTTTGCAAAATTACTTGTTTTTGCACTAAGTATAACATAAGTTCGACTAAAAGAAAAGTATGGAGACGTTTAAAAGAACACGTAAGTACTACTATGTTGCAACAGATAGATAGGTAAATCTTCGGTAGGTGAACACTCGTATTTAACTAAACACATGATTGAATTTGATAAAACAAATAATTTACATATTATTACAAACGTGTAATACAAGAAGCTACAGGAATTTCTTTAGTAGGGATAGTGGAAATGAAAATGTCTAGTTACTAGCTTATAAATTGAACAGGAAACCGATATACAAGTGATCGGTATCTAGTGAAATACATTTTCTATAATTTATAAGGTTTCACGTATTAATTCTGCCAATATTATTCATCAACCGCAATTTAATATCAATATGCATGGAGTTTCAGAATAAACATCTCATAGAGGTGTATGTAGGTATTTATTATGATATAATATATGGATATTTTGGCCTCTAATGCTAGTCGTTTTCAAAGATAGCTATCGTAGAAAACGGTTCCCAATAGAAGTAGAACTCCCATGTATTATATTAAATAYGTATATGCACCATTATTAGTTTCTTTTTTTTTGAACTTCATTTGGCCCAGTATACTAAAAGTGAGACAGAGTATTGGGTTTTCACCATTCTAAAGATCTACTCGGTATATTGAAGAAGTGAATCAAACTAACTGCATTGGAAATGTTGATTATTACATTTTTGTTAACTTTAGTAGTGATTTGTACTGGTCGTAAAGTGCAAGAAAATGCACATTTGTCGTTAGTGTTAAAAGAACTTATGCTAAACTATTTCCACGAAAAAAGCTGTGTGGGTTTGGTTCCTGAAAATCTAAAATCTTCTGGAATTTCCGAGATCGCACTTATGCAGTCTGGATTAGTAACTGTAGCAACGAATGAACAAAATCTGGGTATAATAAATTCTCTTGGTTGCAGTGGACTATTGTGGACAACAAATAACATGTCCAAAGTACTCAATTCACTTGTTCATCAGAAACAAGCAATGTTGGTGTGCGAAGGAATCATTGCTGAAGAACTGAATCTGTCCATTATGGAAAATGTCCTAATTGTGCACTTCGGATCTAATAACATAATAACCTTATACTGGAATAGTCATAAAACGATTCTAGAAAATGCATCACAAATAAGTGGCCTAAACTTTAAACCACGTAACAGTAGAATACGTAGACCAAAATGATATCGCAAGTTCAAAATTTCGCTTTTCAACTGTCCTCCTCACGTTGTCTATGAGGAAAAAACAAGAACCTTCACCGGTGTGGAGTATCATCTGGTGAAAGAAATGACTGAAAACTGGCCTGTTGAGTATGTTCACATGCCTCCAGATGATCCCTATGGGAATTCTTCTAAGGCGATTATGAATAAGAGTCACGATTTGGCCGTTTGTCCTTTTTGGAGGACTCCTGTATCGGACCTTGTACGACTAAACTTGCTATCTATAACGAACCCTACAGGTGAATTATGTTTCGCTTTATTAGTACCAAAACCACATCTACTACCCGACGTATCTTACGTCTTTCAACCAATGCAAGTAAACCTTTGGATAATCATAGTTGCCGTGATAGTGATGGGCTCTAGGCTTTTACAGTTCGTTTCGAAATTCAACTACTCCAAGGACCAGAACGCGATAGCGTATAAAGAAACCATGGAAGCAGTTCTTGACACAATTCAACTATTCTCATTCGGTGGTACCACACATAAGCCTTCTTTGGGACAAATGGCTCTGCGCTATCTACTGATATCGTTTAGTATGACGTTTCTGCTGCTGTCTACCGCTTATGCTGCAGGATTCAGCAGTATTCTGACATACCCTAGATTTTCTAAGCACATTCGCACTGTAGAAGATTTGCTCGAAAGCCATCATAAGATAGTGACCGAAAGAAACTGCTTGGAATTGTATCAAAATATTCTCAAAGCTTCCCCTAACCCACAAATCAGACGTTTGGTCAGTGATTTAGTGGATAACAACGACGGATTAGTTGGGTTGGTGGAATATGCCAGAGTGGCTAAAATTATTGGACCCAGATTCATAGCAGACACGGATAACTACACAGATTATGACAAGACGCATCTGCACTGTGCTAAGAGTTGTTTGATCTCGCTGCCTACTGTATTTTTAATGCCATACAACACCCCGTTTTTGGACTACTTCAACCATCGAATTAACGAACTTACAGAGCACGGATTCGTTCACTATTGGTACGGAGTGATTACGTCCAAGTACGGAACGAAGTACATAAAAAACTTCTACACGAAATATGTCAGTTACGATTTTGAACGAAGACCACTGACTTTCAATAAGATACAAGCTGCATTTTGGTTGCTGATTTCTGGATATGCATGTGCTTTTGTTGTGTTCCTATTGGAACTGTACAGAAAAAAATAATTATTTTGCTTTGTTATTTAAGTAAATGCATGACATTGTAAGTTTGCTGTAATAATTACTTTAGATGATAAGTAAGAATTTAGATGGCTATGCCATCTGTCAGCATTACACAAGACAAGATGACAAAGCCACCTAGCTGCCTTAACGGGTACTACTTCCTAAAGGAAATGACCTGTAGCCTGACGTAGATGATGTTATATGTATTGTAATCGTGTGAAATATAGCTAGATAATTTTAATTTTTGGGGACTATTCTCCAATTTAACAAAAAAAAACAAATTATAAGTGTTTAAAATAGTAGCTTTCATTTTGGTTAGAGTGGCAATAAAACACTGAATGTTGTCTAGACTGTTCCGTCTTCTAAACTGCATTTTAGACCACCGGGCACTTCCCTGAGCCAAAAGTTAAAATAGTCCAGGCAAGTTTCGAGTTAACTTTGCTAAACATTTTTGGTATGCAGCGATTTCATTTTTTCATTGTGTTGGAGAGTGGTGAATATAAAACTCAGTTTGAAGGACAACTATGCCCACTTGACCGCCATTTCAAAAATAAAAACGAAATTTTCCGTAATTTTTAGTTTTTAAAAACATACGCTCGACATTTTTTGGTAGAGCGTGCTTTAGCAAATCATTCGTACTTCTCACAGATTTATTCAAACAACGTACTGTAAATCTTATACATGTAAAAGCATTGTGAGTATATTTATTTCATTGTCTCTGTATACTAACAGATAATAGAGTTCATAAATGTACATTGCATGTTATCAACAGACGTTCGAGTGAGTTAATGTCAAAGGCAAAATTGTGTCCCACATAAATTTTGTCACAATTATCACATTTTAAAAAATAAACAACATTCGATTGATATTTTAATGGAATTTTTTGTTTTAATTTGCTAAACAGATTTGAACCTTTTTTGAAATTTCTTAATACTATTTTAATACCGTCATTTTGAAAACAAACCGAAATACTTTTATGTTATTATTGCTTGGTCACACCGCAGAAGATAGGTAGATAGATAAATATTATTGCTTGGAGAATCATGTTTTTCTTGCTGCTCCACTCTATCTAAAGCATTGACTGTATTTGAATTTTGTTCACTAATCATAAAACCGTTTTGTAAATGATCAGTTGTAGAAACTACCATTTTGTTTATCAAAGTCTTAAATTACTATTAATGTAAAATGCATGTTTCATTTGTCTAATAAAGTTAATTTTAATTGAGTGATTAGACAAAAAAATTTTTTTGATACCAATTTCAAACATTCTATTTATTTTGGCATATTACTTTTGTATCTAGAAATGGTACACCACCATCCATTTCTCTTTGAACTGTAAGTTTTATGTGTTGGTCAAAAGAATTAAAAACCATTTAATTTCTTCTATACCATAGGTTGAGATTACTAAAATTAAATCATCAGCAAATTTTTTTATATGTTATAAGTTATTTTTGGTGTACATGAATTTAGAAGTTCATCCATTACATACTGTGCAAGTATAGGACCTAATTTTGACCCTTTAGGGTACCCAAAAAGGTGTTTGTAATATTTGTCCTTAAAATAATTATTGTCCAATATGAATGGTACCATTTCTAGGAAAAGCTCTCTTCTTTTTTAATTTGTGTGATTGTCTCCAAAAAGATTGACAACATCTGGGGATAGTATTGCACGATCCTGTGGAATTTAACTTATTCAGCAAAATTGAAACTGTCCTTTACAAAGTAATTTTAATAAATTAGTCATTGGACTTTGTATACTAGATACTATAGGTCTTAAAGGTAAAAGCTATATTAGGAAGGATAGAGATCGATGTGCATTAGCAGAATATGTTATAAAAAAATGATCAAATAAATTAGGATGACATCAAAATTTTGGAAAAATGTACCAAATTAATAAAAATATTAACACAATAAATTGAAATCAGACACACAATATTTAAGTAATATCTACACCTATTTGTTATCAGAATAAATATTAAAATCATAGTTAAGTAAATAAAAATGCTTAGTAAAACGGTAAGGATAAATTTTTGAAAAAATACGGTCGCTATATTGCAATTTTCAGTTTTTGTCATCAATCTGTCTATAATCATACTTCAAATTATATTATACATATTTTGCATGGTTTAGTTGTTATAATTGGCCCTTTTGCTATAAACCTCACTTTCAGTCGGGTTACAAGTGCTATGTTTTTGTACTTATATACCGTTGTAAATGTTTATAAAAGCCCTAATGAAGATTTAAAATAAATCGAAAGCTTAACAAGGAAGCAAGAATATAGATGATTTTAACATAAATACGAAGAGTTTGATATAATTAAATAGGACTGTTATTTCCATTTAACATTATATAATTCAATTAAATCTCTGATAATTATCAAATGATTTCCTTTGTTGCCTTATTAAACAAATAGCTATTATGAGCCGTAAAAAACGGTCGAATCTTTATTTTTCAGGCGCCAAAGTACATAACTAAAAATGTCCAAGTTTCTTGTTGCTCATTATTATTTCAAGTCAAATAGCAAATTGGTTGCTAATGCTAATCGCTTTCAAACATAATATTATCATAGAAAATGGTGTCCGTTATCAGCTGAATTTCACAGTTAGTGCTGAATTTGATGTAAAAAACAGAATCAAACGTATGCGCTGTTAAAGTTAACAACTAGCAATCTGTTGATTGACAGGTGTTCATCAGAAACAATTGCAGAAAATGGTTTGTTAGCACCTGATATCAGTAGCGGTGGAACCATACTGCCGCCCAACGAGAAATAAGAGATGCTGCTTGCATTTTTAGTGATTCTTAGCTTAACTACTTCAGTGTATAATACCAGCTTAGTGATCAAAGATGACAGGCTGGTAGCCGAAATTTTGCAAATGATGGTGGAACGTTTTTTTCAAACACAGTATTGTGTGGTGTTTGGTGCTGAGAGATCTTCGAGAATTGTTGAAACTGCAGTAATGAACAGTAAAATTCCAGTGATTAGAACGAGCCTAAACACACAAAATAGATGTTCAGGAGTGATAGTATCCACAAGCCATGCATATTTGACATATGACGCTTTGGGAGTAGAGAGAATCATGCTGGTGTATGAAAATTCGACCAAATTAATACACTATAAAAATGGAGTCGTGATAGTTCATTTACAACAAGAACAGGGTCATTTGAAAGTGTACTGGAACGGCATAGAATTTTTACTGAACGACACAACTCAGGTCGATACACTAGTCTTCAAGACATATTCAAAGCTGCAAAGCATGAAACAAAATTCGACATTCAAAATAGGTATATTTAGCTGTGATCTACATGCTAGTATCGATGAAAATACGAAACAGCTCAGCGGTGTAGAATACAACATGATAAGCGAAATCGTAAAGGATTGGCCTGTTAAATATATCCATCTCACGAATATAACTTCAGGAAAGGTTCCTTGGCAGATCGCTCTTTCTCATATTGAAAACAGAAGTATTGACATAAGTTTATGTCCATTTTGGCAGTTAGGTATAGTAAATAGAGTGCTGTCGAAATCCGTGTCTTTGACGCATCCAACAGGATCCACATGTTACAGCTTGCTGGTACCAAAGCCTCGGCTACTACCAGATTTTTCTTACGTTTTTCAACCGATGCATTTGTATCTCTGGTTGAGCATCATCCTTGTTATACTTGTCGGCTCTAAAATTCTCCAGCTGGTCTCAAAAATGAATTTCGATAGGCAAGGTGTAATCATCTACAACGATACCACACAGGCACTATTGCATATTATCCAACTATTTACGTTTGGTGGTACCACAAGTCGTCCTACTTTGAAGCAACTGGCACTCTGCTTCGTACTCGTTTCCTTCAGTTTAACTTCCTTGCTGCTATCGACTGCATATGCTGCAGGTTTCGCAACCATTTTAACGTATCCACGATATTCCAAGCCGATTAATACAATCGAGGACTTTTTTGAATACGGTTATAAGATACAGTGCGAGCCCGGCGCTCTGATATTTTTCTATCGTTTCCTTAAATTTTCCAGTGATTTGAAAAAGAGACGCCTAGCCGATTATTTTGTAGATAAAATCGACGGACCTGGTGATTATGCGAGATTAGTCAGATTTGTTGGACCGCGATACATTGTGGGTCCTGCTAAGTTTTCCGATTATGAAAAAACTCGTTTGCAGGTTTTGAAGAAATGCATATATTCTTCAAACATCGTACTAGCTATGCCGTTCCAATCACCTTACATGGATTATTTGAACCAAAGGATCTTGGATCTTAAAGAGCACGGATTGGATAAGCATTGGTACGAAATGGCCACATCCAAGGCAGCTTTGAAGTATATGGATAACTTCTACACCACCTACGTGGATTATGACTTTGAACCACGCCCTCTAAAGTGGCGTAAAATACAAGCAGCACTGGGCTTGCTCTTGTTTGGGCACTTCTGTGGGTTTATTGCTTTCTTATTGGAGCTATATTTTCATAATAAAGCAATGTAATGCATCAATAATTTCAGTGGAGTGTGCAATAACACTATTACTAACGACTATTACAAATTCCCACTGTAAATAAAATAAAACGTATTTTTGCCTCAGCATTGTTTTCAAGTTCGACCCATGTTAACTCAATGAGGTTTAAATCCGTATGGTAGTGTGCTAAACGTAAAACTGTATGTCTTTCATTCTGTAATAACTTATGGAAAATATATTATTTTTCGTGGCGTTTTCTGATTTTGTATAATTAGGGTTTCTAACTATTCAGAAAGAGATATATATATTTGAGGGAAGGCCATTAACTTTCAGTAAAATACAAGCTGCACTTGTGTTGAGTTCCTTTTGGAATTGTACGGTTTGTTGTGTTTAAATAAATCCGCGACATGGTGATCTTCTTGTAAGTACCTGAGATTGTGTTGTATGTAGTGTAATCGTGTAAAATATAAGTAGTAAACATCGCAATTGGGTATTTGCCATGTATTTATATTTTATTAAATTGCATATTAATAGGTAGCATCTAATCCACAAAACAGCTGTGACAGCTTATAAATTCGAAAAAATGGATCGCAAGATGTATTTTTAATATTAAACATGTGAATATTTAAAGTGACCGCCAAAACGCGAACATATATGCCGTGACGTCAGGTGTCTTATAAATGGCCGCTTGTTTACATCTGGGGTCAGCGCATCACGCGTCAGCCTGAGCCCGTCAATTTATCTGTTTGTTGGTTGCGTTCATTTTGTGACAAGCGAATTAAAATACGTCAAGAAGCAATGCAACAATAGCAGCCGCGGTTTCGTGATTAACAGCCATAACAACACCACTTTAAAATGTGATTTACACCTGTCAGATTTCTCAAAACAATAAAAAGCATTGTAACCGTGGGTTCGTGGCCAACTATGCACTTTTAAGTGATAATATCTGTGCAATTTTTTATTTTTATTTAAAAACAATTTTTTTCTTCAAATAAAGGTTAAATTGTTGTCAGAAAATACTTAAAACATGTTGTTATGTTTGCGTTTAAGATATTATAATAAAACACCACAAAACGTAAAAATTTTTAGTTTGCTTAAAAAAAATTCATCTGCTTCGTTTTTCGTCCCGGTGAGTGTATTTTAAGTGTTTCAAGCAGCACTTCGGATTTTGTTCAGAACCCTTAGAAATAAATTTTATCAGAAATACCCGTGGAAATAAATTTCGATTTTTTTGGCAATCTGTACGAGAATAGTAATGATAGTAATGAATTTGAAATATTAATTTGTGGGATACTTAATAATAATAGACTGTGGGATGTTACCAACTTTTGGGCCCTAAAAAAGAACGAATCTTTATATATCCGGTGCTCAAATAGGATTTCAAAATACGCAATTAAAAATGTCCTAATTACGACATTTTTGCATTTAAATTTTTACTTTATTTGTTACTACAAACAAACGACTGTTACGGATTAATGCCCTTACAAATAACATTTGGAAATAAAATAATTTCTTTATAATAGTAAGGTTTATGATATAATATATGGACATTTCTAATGCTAATCGTTTTCATAGATAGTATCTCAGAAAATGGTTCCCATTACAAACCGAACTTCAATATATCATGTTGAATACATAAAAGTATCGACATTGGCTTTTTTTCTCATAATATAAATGAATACATATTTGAGATGTTACTTAAAGTCAATCGCACGTAATTATATAAAAAATTGTAAGTAGACGTTGTACCCAATTCACTGACTAATTTGTATAAACATAATTTAAAGAAATGTAGCTAAACTAAACTCATTTGGCAGCTATGGACTCTTGTAGACTGCGGATGACAGATATTCATCAGAAAAAATTACGGAAAATGCCCTAGTTATACTCTTGGGATGAAACAACACCCCATTGACATTACGTTGTAACGGGTTTACTCTAAATGTCAACCTTATTATTACAACGTTTAGACGGGGAGTCAGCAACGCGAACCGTCACACAAATTTTTAAAGTGCCTGCCGTCTGAGACACTGCTAACTCAGTGGAGACGGTGGGGTTCAGTGATACAATAGCGTGTGATAAGCTTCTAACATTACACGTTGAAAAGAAAAACTCAAGATATAGAACGTTCTCACCTTTATATTAAAACAACTCTCTACAAGTGATTGTGACTATAAGTAAAGTGCTGGTGACTATGACAAGTGAATTATAACGTAAATTACCCCTAACGAGTGCGCACTGGTGTCCTTAAATACAAGTCAACCTGATATTGTGCAATATAGCTCTATATATCGGGGAATACTAATACTAACGCGTAAGTACGTCGGTGGATACTAAACCGATAACAGTACCGATTAAATGAAACTAATCCAGGTAAGTATGTTATTTAGTTTATACCTAACGACCGGAAAATGTGTTATATTCTAGGTACTCATCGTCATGCTCCTTTTAGGTTCCCTTCGCCAGTGATCTTCGATGCCCTATGTTTATCCGACGGGATGCTGATAACTGCTGGTACGTCCGATGACGTAGGGGTGTGATGACGTATGTGGTGACGTCTCTAAAGGAAGGACGCACCAATATCTCGGCCGGGCCAAGGATGGAGTAAAAAAGAGCCTAAATGAAAGGGATGTCTATGAAGAAACGGTTATTGGCAAATCTTAGGTATACTTTCCGACATACCATAGATTCCCTCACCTTATTAGGAGAAAGCACCGTGGTTAATGGTCGCCGAATGGCGTAATTCCGTCCAGGACGACAAAGGTCGAGTTTTGGTCTAGAACTAGTAAGATGACTTTACCAATCACTATACGACCGCTATGGCTATATGTTTATTGAATCCAGGATAACCTGTCGTGTAGATCACTATATATCAAATACAACTTTGATTCACGATGGATGAACTACACCGATATAACAATAGCCTTCCGTTCGGAAACCAAGCCACTGCTGTTCGTGAATTTCACCGTTCAGAAGATTCCCATCGCCCAGGACAACAAAAAGTCTCCAATAAAAGCTTTTAAGATATAAAGCCATCGTTTCTGTGTTTTCCAGATCTTTGACGCCGCGAATTTAGAGGACCTACCTAACATGTTCACCAACAATAAAATTTGAAATGAAGACGGTCTTTTTTTATAACTACACTACCCTTACAACGTATCTCTTTTTATTGTATTCCTTTTGACTCTGCACTGTCCTCCAAAAAAAAAGATTTTTTAGAAATATAACCCATTAGCAACGTCAATAAGAACTCGATTACATTAAAGCTTCCTTTTTGTAACGAGTAAACTTATACAAGCAATGTCTACAAAGAAACTTTTTATTTTCGGCAATAATTATACCCCACACATGATAGTGGCAATCAATCGTACGTTTGCCTAACGAGAAATAAGAAGATGCTCCTTCCATTTATAACGATTCTTAGTTTAACTACTCCAGGGTATACCATCTTAGTGATCAAAGATGATAGATTGGTTGGAGAAATTTTGCAAATGACGGTGGAACGTTTTTTTCAAACACAGTATTGTGTGGTGTTTAGTACGAAGGGATCTTCGAGAATTGTTGAAACTGCAGTAATGAACAGTAAAATTCCAGTGATTAGAACGAGCCTAAACACACAAAATAGATGTTCAGGAGCGATAGTATCCACAAGCCATGCATATTTGACATATGACGCTTTGGGAGTAGAGAGAATCATGCTGGTGTATGAAAATTCGACCAAATTAATACATTATAAAAATGGAGTCGTGGTAGTTCATTTACAACAAGAACAGAGGCATTTGAAAGTGTACTGGAACGGCATAGAATTTTTACTGAACGACACAACTCAGGTCGATACACTAGTCTTCAAGACATATTCAAAGCTGCAAAGCATGAAACAAAATTCGACATTCAAAATAGCGATATATAGATGTGAGCCACACGTTAGTTTTGATGAAAATACGGGACAGTTCGACGGTGTAGAATACAACATGGTAACGGAGATCGTAAAGGATTTGCCTGTTGAATACGTCCACCTCGCGAATATAACGTCACGAGAGGTTCTTTGGCAGAACGCTATTTCTCGTATTGAAAACAGAAGTATTGACCTAAATGCGTGTCCATATTGGCAGATAGGTATGGTAAAGAGAGCGCTGTCGAAATCCTTGTCTTTGACGCATCCAACGGGTATCTCATGTTACAGCTTGCTGGTGCCAAAGCCTCGACTACTCCCAGATTTTTCTTACGTTTTTCAACCGATGCATTTGTATCTCTGGTTGAGCATCATCCTTGTTATACTTGTCGGCTCTAAAATTCTCCAGCTGGTCTCAAAAATGAATTTCGATAGGCAAGGTGTAATCATCTACAACGATACCACACAGGCACTATTGCATATTATCCAACTATTTACGTTTGGTGGTACCACAAGTCGTCCTACTTTGAAGCAACTGGCACTCTGCTTCGTACTCGTTTCCTTCAGTTTAACTTCCTTGCTGCTATCGACTGCATATGCTGCAGGTTTCGCAACCATTTTAACGTATCCACGATATTCCAAGCCGATTAATACAATCGAGGACTTTTTTGAATACGTTATAAGATACAGTGCGAGCCCAGCGATATGATGTTTTTCCATGGTTTCCTTAAAAATTCCAGTGATTTGAAAAAGAGACGCCTAGCCGAGCATTTTGTAGATAAAATCGAAGGACCCGGTGATTATGCGAAATTAGTCAGAGTGGCTGGACTGCGGTACATTGTGAACACTGACAATTTTTCCGATTACGAAAAAACTCATTTGCGAGTTTTTGAGGAATGCATGTACTCATCCAACACCGTACTAATTATGCCGTTCGAATCACCTTACATGGATTACTTGAACCAAAGGATCTTGGCTCTCAAAGAGCACGGATTGGATAAGCATTGGTACGAGATAACCAGATCCAAGACTGCTTTAAAGTATATGGATAACTTCTATACCACCTACGTGAATTATGACTTTGAACGAAGGCCTCTAAACTGGCAGAAAATACAAGCAGCACTAGTCTTGCTCTTGTTTGGGCACTTCTGCGGTCTTATTGCTTTCTCATTGGAACTGTACTTTCATAATAAAACAATTTAATACACTAATAAATTCAGACGTGCATAGACAGAAGAATTATGGCGAGCGGTGGGGGGGGGGGATAGAACGCAGTTTTATGCGTTAGATCCCAGTGCCAGGTGGCGCAAAAGTGTTAAAATTAATGGTAAATATTAAGAAACACAAAGAAATAAAACTAATTATTAAAACTTAGGTAATAGGGCAATATTTAGACTTTATTGCTATCTTACAAATTAACTACTACTTCAAACTCACTGTAAATAAAATAAAACGTATTTTGCTTCAAACATTGTTTAGTTTAGTGCGGTAAACGTAAAACTGTGTGTCTTTCATTCTGTAATAACTTATGGACAATATTTTGTTTCTAGTGGCGTTTTATGTATTGCAATTGTGTAAAATACAAGTCTTGAACATTTTAATGAATTTTAAGTGTTTCAAACAGCAGTTCTAGTATTGTTCAGATTGACAATAAAATAGACTGTTGCGTCTAAACCACATTTTAGAAGTATTGTGAATTCTAATTGTGATAACCATCTGAAAATGGGACTATTAGGTCCCGTTCAATGAACATATTTTTTATTGTGTTTTCTTGGTTACTCGTGTTTCAAAAAGGGTTTTACCTGTTCTACGTTTTTTTCTTGAAGGTTGAAAGAACAAAGCAGAAAGATCCGAATATAGTAACGCAGCGCAGAGGTTTACATGGCAAACAAAATTGGACCCCATATCGATCCCTATGGCATACCCCACTCAACATTTAATGTACCAGAGCAATGAACTGACTGTACCTCATAGGTGAACCACTAAGACCCCAAAGTCAGTCATGGTAGAAGCAGTAGAAGTTACAATACGATTATATGTCAGTTTGCCATGCGCATTTTAACACGTATAAAGACAATTCACGGGGTCGTCCCACAATTTTTTTTATTTTACATTTAAGATGTACATAAATTGAAGCACAAAGACAATTTTTTTCTATTTTTTCCGGTTCTTTGCCGAGAAAAAAAAATGCGAAAGTATGGATTTTTCAATATCCGTTTCGAATGCCTCGATATTCCGCCATGGAGATGACGTAAAAGGTTCGCATGCTGACGAAAGCGAGAAACACCAATAATAGCCAGTGCTCTAGCGGCATTGCAAGTAATATTTGTCTACAATAGCTAGATCGCGTTGTCAATGTGGGCAAATTTTCACGATACCGTGAGGAATGTACTCGTAAACTGGCATTGTGACATTGATACCTAGGTCAACTTAAGACGTATTTGTGAAAATAACTTAAATCATCCTTCAGTCAGTTTATTCTATAATGAACGGTTCAATATAATAAGCGCATTCACTGGCCTTTTGATGAAATACGAAAGCACTTTAACCATCGAACCTGCTTTAAAACYAATGTTTTTATTATGAGGAATTAAACCACGCTTGAAGCTTGATAATGTTTAGTTTGTATACTTTCGTATGACAACGATATGTCAGGACGATCTGGCCGTCGTTAGAAGAAAACGGTACGTGCTGCATGTGTCACATGTGTAACGAATAACCCTAACAATTCTAGCCATGCGTTTTTGTTTGCATAGTTTGGTCAAACTTTCGAGTTTCGTATTTGTCAGATTAAGTGGTAGAGCAAGATGTCGAAGTATTTGGGTAATCTGTTGTTTTTTTTAATGTCAGAATGGCTTACGTTAAGAAGCGTTTTGTTCCGTGTTGTAAGAATACTACTGCTGATGAACAGTTACAGGTTATTCCTATGTTTACATTATAATATTGACGTTGACGGTTATACTTATACCTTCGCCCCTCTCTCTCACTCTCATTGCATTATTTGTATTTCTCTGGCTATTTATAAAACTGACAACAGTGAGCACCTAGTTACCTAGGGAGCTGTAAAACAGTCCGCATGACGGAAATTAGGAACCTTTTGCGTAGTTGTTGGCGGATTTAAGAAAATGTTTGAAACAGGGTATTTTCTCTACCGCCGTTTGTTACGAGTTGAATTAATCTGAAAGCAAAATAGATGCGTGGCACTAGTATTCATGACGTAAGCAATAAAAGGCATAGGTCAAAACTATCAAATTTTAATGTGCGGGACGACCCTTTTGAACACATCTTGTGGGCCAAAGAGGTCAAAATCAGCGGTCTACATAGCTATTCTACTCAACCTATGAGCATAATACAACAACAAAGATGAAGAGTAAATTAATAATACGAAAATTTACGCTAGATAAGGGTGTTTAATCCTTCAGATAATAAATTGCCTATTAAGTTGAACTACATAATAGTTCTTAGCAGTATTAAATAATTAAAACAAAACTCTGATATAGTGATTTTTTAAACCAAGCATAGTGGATAAAGCATTTTTGTTAATTTGCGACATAAACAATATTCAAAACTATAGGTCTATTGCACTTTTGTCTGTTCCTAGTAAAATGTTTGAAATGATTATTTACGACAAGATTTTTTTTTTCACATTAACTCGCATATATCACCCATGGTTGGGTTATTTCAGATGAGATTTTGATTAGACGGTTTGGGATCGAAAACGCAGGTGTCATAAAAATCATTGTCTACATTGGTAAGTAATATTGTCGAGACAGGAATTTAGTTTAATATTGTCCTTTATTGTTGCTGAAAAGCCTAAGAGCGAATTAGATCTTTGATTTCTACCTGCTAATAGATATAATACATTTAAAAATTGACAAATTAGAGCATTTTTTTTGTATCTCAAGATACACAATTAGAATGTCCCGATGACAGCATATTATTTGCATTTCAGTTTTTAATTTTTTTGTTATTATAAACAAAGTACTGTTATTAATGAATCAAAAAGTAAATGCCATTACACATGACACTGGGAAACCAATATCTAGTGAAATATAATAGGGAGGTTTCACATATTAATTTGCTCATTATTATTCAACGGCAAGTTCCACGTGTCTATTGTGGTGTAATATGTATATGGACATTTCGGCTTCTAATGCTAAGAGTTTTCAAAGATAGTATCTCAGAAACTGTTCCCGTTATAAACTAAACTTCAATATATGACCTTACTTTTATTGTATTCCTTTTGGGGCTGTACTGTCCTCCAAAAAAAAAGGTTTTGTAGAAATATAAGCCATTAGCAATGCCAATAAGAACTCGGTTACATTAAAGCTTTCAGGCTTGAGTCGAGTAAACTTTCCTATTAAATTTAAACTTATATAAACAGTGTCTACCAAGAAACTTTTCATTCCAGGTAATAATTACACCATACCTGATATATCAGTAGCGGTCCAATCATACTGTCGCTCAACGAGAAATAAGAGATGCTGCTTGCATTTTTAGTGATTCTTAGCTTAACTGCTTCAGGGTATACCAGCTTAGTAGTCAAAGATGACAGGCTCGAAGGAGAAATTATGCAAATGGTGGTGGAACGTTTTTTTCAAACACAGTATTGTGTGGTGTTTAGTACAGAGGGATCTTCAGGAATTGTTGAAACTGCAGTAATGAACACTAGAATTCCAGTGATTAGAACGAGCCTAAACACACAAAATAGATGTTCAGGAGCAATAGTATTCACCAACCGTGCATTTTTCACGTATAACTCTTTGGGAGTAGAGAAAATCATGCTGGTGTATGAAAATTCGACCAAATTAAAACACTATAAAAATGGTGTCGTAATAGTTCATTTACAACAAGAACAGGGTCATTTGAAAGTGTACTGGAACGACTTAGAATTTTTACTGAACGACACAACTCAGGTTGATAGACTCGTCTTCAAGACATTTTCAAGGGTGCAAAGCATCAAACAAAATTCGAAATTCAAAATAGTTATATTCAGCTGTGAGCCGTACGTTAGTTTTGATGAGAATACAGGACATTTCGACGGTATAGAATACAACATGGTAAGGGAAATCGTAAAGGATTGGTCGGTTGAATATGTCCACTTCATGAATGTAACTTCAGAAATAGTTTGGCTGGCCGTCCTATCTCGTATTGAAAACAGAAGTATTGACTTAAGTGCATGTGCATATTGGCAGTTGGGTATAGCAGATTATGCGCTGTCGAAATTGTTGTCTTTGACGCATCCAACTGGAAGCGCATGTTACAGCTTGCTGGTACCAAAGCCTCGGCTACTTCCAGACTTTTCTTACGTTTTTCAACCTATGCACCTATATCTCTGGTCGAGCATCATCCTTGTTATACTTGTCGGCTCTAAAATTCTCCAGCTCGTCTCAAAAATGAATTTCGGTAGGCAAGGTGTAATCATCTACAACGATACCACACTGGCACTATTGCATACCATGCAACTATTTACGTTTGGCGGTATCACAATCCGTCCTACTTTGAAACAGCTGGCACTTTGCTACGTACTCGTTTCCTTCAGTTTAACTTGCTTGCTGTTATCGACTGCATATGCTGCAGGTTTTGCAAGCATCTTGACGTATCCACGATATTCCAAACAGATCCGTACAATCGAGGATTTTCTTGAATGCGGTTATAAGATATTGTGCGAACCTAACGATCTAAGATTTTTCTCTGATATCCTTAAACGTTCCAGTAATTCGAAAAAGAAGCGCCTAGCCGGATACTTGGTAGATAAAATCGAAGGAACTGGTGATTACGCTAGATTAGTCAGACTGGCTGGACTACGATACATCGTGAGCACTGCTAACTTTTCCGATTACGAAAAAACTCATTTGCAGGTTTTGGAGGAATGCATATATTCATCCAACACGGTACTAGCTATGCCGTTCGAATCACCTTACATGAATCACTTCAACCAAAGGATGTTGGATCTCCAAGAGCACGGATTGGATAAGCATTGGTACGAGATAACCAGATCCAAGGMCGGTTTGAATTATATGGATAACTTCTACACGACATACGTAGATTATGACTTCGAACCAAGGCCTCTAWACTGGCAGAAAATACAAGCAGCCCTGGCCTTGCTCTTGTTTGGGCACTTCTGCGGGTTTATTGCTTTCTTATTCGAAATGTACTTTCATAACAAAACAATTTAATATTAATTAAATAGTTAGTTAAAATTAATGCTAAATATTAAGAAGTCCAAATTACACAAAGAAATAAACTTATTACACTTATCTTCAAAATTATATTTTTTCTCCTTTTCTTCACATTTATCCCATCTCGCAAAACATTAATCCAGGAATTCTGAATAAATGTTTTATGATTTTCTTGAGTATTTTACATTCGGAATATTCCTTTGTAAGTGTCCAGCAGTAACCAGCTAGCATAATTCGGACTCCACTTGCCTTGATACCGCTTCTCTATATTTGATATATCGTGATCAAAGCGTTTACCGTGTTCATGACTGACTGCCTCTAGATTTTCTGGGAAGAAATACAAATAAGAATGAAGAAAGTTTATTTTCAATAAAATATGCATGCCTGAGCTTTATATGATATTTAAAGTTTGTTAACGATATTCTTGTAGCCTGCAGCAATGTAGTTCTCCAAAAAATTTTCACTACATGAAAATTGTCCATGCATGTTCTGCTTTTTTTTAATTTTGCTTCACTTTTCTTAGGAAACTTCTTTTAAATATACAAAACCTCTTCATTTTTCAGAAAGCCCAAGTTTTATATACAAGGATAGCAAAATAGCATCTTGGTATTTAATTAAAGATGTATTTAAAACATTCATTAATTATTACTATTAGGCTCGTTTACCCTCCACAAATAGATAAACAGGATTATTAGTAATTACATATCTACATAATGTCACCTTACATTTGCATAAAAATGAATTGAATTCAAAATCAGGCCCAGTTTTTTATCGATACAACAGTTATAGAAATTAATAGTAAACTTAACATTTTTTCTATAGTTATAAATTACAAACATTTTAAAACAACAAATAAAAATCTTAACCTTATCATAACATAAAAATTTGTATTTCTGGTCTAATACAACAAAACAATAATAAGACGTTCATTCAACACTTAGTAGATAATTATATATTTAGCATAATAGAACAAATAGTTATCAGAACTTGGGAATATAAAAAACAATAAACAAGAAATAAAACAATTTTACTAGTGCAAGCATATCTGTTTTGCACTTCTTGCATCGAGCTCGCATTGTACTATTTTGCACCTTAATTTTGTCGAAGTAATTCCACCCTGCATTATTTCTCCTATTGGTCATTGTAATTGTTGAACTTTAAACTTTAAACATACAAGGTCGGTTCCTATCCTCTTTGTTAAAGTTGATATTAGCTAAAATCCATCCAATAACCAGTATGTGATTGGTCTGGATTTTAAGAACAGGGTTGATTTTCGCTTAAAATAGAAAAGAAAAAMCGGCTCMTAATAATTAAAATTGTCGTGTAAACGCCGTACACATCGAATACAAATGACAAATGACAACAGGCAATCGTAGTCACCTAGGGATTTTTAGACAAATGCTACGCTTTGCGTCATCTACTCGTATTTATTTTCACTAATACACATAGTAATTTGCATGAGAGTGCATGTTTAAAACAGTGTTTAAAACGTTTTAAACATGTTTTTAATTAAGTAAGAAAAAACATGTTTAAAACAATTTAAACATGATTAAATTAAAAAAAAAACTGTTTGTTTTGTTTAATTTAAAAAAAACATGTTTTTTGCCAACCCTGATTGGCATAGACAAATATATTTCCGTTGTGTAGTAACACAGGCTTTAAGCTAACTTTTGATGAATCAATTAACAAACGCCAGTCTGCTGAACAGTACTTTAGGTCAAGTGAACTCATTACCGAACATATATCGTTACAGAAAACCAAATCCCCTTCTTGGGAGAAATAGCTTMCAAAAAATGTGTTTTGGTGCAGCARRTTCCAACCCTTCAATCGGGATCCTAAAAGTTCTTTCATAAGGTGATCATTACGACTTCTTGATTGTAGACACAAAATTGAAAATCTTCTGTCTCCATGCTTTCTGTCTTTATATTTCTTATAGGTGTTGGCACAGGCAAATTTTAATTATGTGGACTTTGTTTTGTTTGTGATGCCTCTATATTAGTCACGCAAAAGTAGCAATCAGTAATATGGTCTTTCGGTTCCTTTCATATCATTAGAGCAGCCAAGTTTATATGTCGAATTCCGTTTATCTATCCACTAATAAGAGTAACACACGATCTACAACATATATGAGGTACCCAAGATTTATCTTGACTACCTATGAACGGTGTGAACCCCCGGACGACCGCGTAAGTGCCCATAAACAGACGCCTGAGAGTCAGTTTGTGTTCGCTCGAAGACAACTACGTCCTCGCCTCTAAAGGTGGGTGAAACGTCAGCAAACAATTGCCACGGTCACGTCCAACTAACCCGAATAATTTACCAATATGGAACATGTTTTGCATCCATCTTTAAACATCAACGACCGAAGACAAAATGGGAAATCGCGCTCAACACGTGTTTTTAAAAGGTTAAAATAGGTAGGATAATAGGATCATCCATGTTGGATTTCATGATTAATTTATTAATTTATTTTCGTGGTCATACGATTGAAATACTAGTAAATTAATTTTTACAAGCAATGAAGGGAAAAATCGCTCGATACGATACGCTTTTTTTTCTTAATATAGAATTTATTTGGTTGTGTACTTGATTTTTCTTGTTGACGCTTGTATTGTAAGGAAACTCGATTCTGATGTTACTACAGACAGTCAAGACTAACCATTTATCAACAAAAAGATTGGCGAACAGAAAAGATTTTTTTACAAAATTTGAGTAACCCAAAAAGACGCGGTAGAAGCACAATTTTAAATTAGAAATAACAAAGTTAATATCGAATTCTGGTGTAACCGGACATTTCGTAATCTTGGAAATATTTTAATTGAATGTGACCTGACTGATTATGGCCTTATTTAAATTTTTCAGATGGGTACCCCAATTGGATATTTTATTGCCACTCAAATAATTGGATACATAAGATAACAACATCGTGCGTTTACTTAAAGAGCAAAACAAAAAAATTATGCTTTCTGAGGACGCAGGTAAAGTTCCAAAAGGAACACAACAAAAGCGCACGCATATCCAGTTATTATCAACCAAATTGCAGCTTGTATTTTACTGAAAGTCAGTGGCCTTCGTTCAAAATCGTAACTGACGTATTTCGTATAGAAGTTTTTTATATATTTGGTTCCATACTTGGACGCAATAAATCCATACCAATAGTGAACAAATCCGTGCTCTAAGTTCGTTAATTCGATGGTTGAAGTAGTCCAAAAACGGAGAATTGTATGGCATAGCAAATACGGTAGGAAACGAGATCAAACAGCTCTTGGCACAGTGCAGATGCGTCTTGTCATAGTCTGTGTAGTTATCTGTGTCTGCTACGAATCTGGATCCAATAATTTTAGCCACTCTGGCATATTCCGCCATCCCAACTAATCCGTCGTTGTTATCCACTAAATTATCGACCAAACGTCTAATTTCTGGGTTAGCAGAAGCTCTTAGAGTCTTTTGATAAAATTCCAGGCTGTTTCTTTCGGTCACTATTTTGTGACGGCTTTCGAGCAAGTCTTCAACAGTACGAATGTGCTTAGAAAATCTTGGATATGTCAGAATACTGCTGAATCCTGCGGCATAGGCGGTAGACAGCAGCAGAAACGTCATACTAAACGATATCAGTAGATAGCGCAGAGCCATTTGTCCCAAAGAAGGCTTACGTGTGGTACCACCGAAAGAGAACAGTTGAATGGTGTCAAGGATTGCTTCCATGGTGTTTTTATACGCGATCGCATTCTGGTCCTGGGGATAGTTGAATTTTGAAACGAACTGTAAAAGCTTAGAGCCCATCACTATCACGACAACTATGGTTATCCATAGGTTTACTTGTATTGGTTGAAAGACGTAAGATACATCGGGTAGTAAATGTGGTTTTGGTACTAATAAAGCGAAACATAGTTCACCAGTAGGATATGTCGTTGATATCTGTTTCGTTAATGTATCATTCGCTAGAACTGTCGCCAAAAAAGGGCAAGTAACCAAATCGTGCTTATTATTCTTGATTTCTGGAACAGAAGTGCCGTAAGAACGTAGGTGAACAAACTCAATAGGCCAGCCTTTGGTTATCTCTTCCATCAGATAGTATGTTATACCTGTGAAGGTTCCTGTTTTTTTCTCGTATATAACATAAGGAGGGCAGTGGAAAAGCGCAACTTTGAATTTGCGATACAATTTTGGTCTAGGTATTCTATTGTTACGTGGTTTAAAGTCTAGTCCGGTTATTTGTAATGCATTTTCTAAAACCATTTTGCGACTGTTCCAGTAGATGGTTAATGTTAACGCGGTGTTATTTGATCCCAAGACCACAATTAAGACATTTCCTCTATTAGACCGATTGACCTTTTCAGCAGTGCATCCTTCATATACCAACATTAACTGTTTCTGATACACAACTGAATTTTTTAGTACTTTGGGCATATTATTTGTTGTCCATAGAAGCCCATAGCAATTGAGAGCATTGATTACACTCAGATTTTGTTCGTCAGTTGCTACAGTAATTAATTTGGAGTACATCAGGGCGACCTCCGCAATTCCAGAAGACTTTGTATTTTCAGGAACAAAACCGACACAACTTTTTCCTTGGAAATAGTGTAGGATAAGTTCTTTCAACAGCAGCGACAAATGTGCATTTTCTTTTACTTTAAGACCTGTGCAGATCAATACTAAAGATAAAATATAGGTAAAAATCAACATTTTCGCTGTTGTTGGTCTTAGGTAACTATAGTAGTTGGCTCAGTTTTAGCAGTATCACAAACAAAGTCAAACGAAGTTCCAAAGCAAAGAAATAACAGTGATCGTACACGTATGTATTTAATATAATATATATCGTTCTACTTCTAATAGGAACCTTTAAGATAATTATCTTTGAAAACGCCTGGCATTAGACGACGATATATCCATATATTATATCACAATAAATACCTATATGTGCTGGTTATTCTGGAAATCATGCATTATTGATACCAAGTTGTTTCTCATAACTAATAGGGGCCATCAGTATGTGTAACCTAACCGTGACAGAAAATTGATTTCACAAAATACTGCTGCCTAAGCGTGATTTGTATATCGGTGTCTTATTTAATTTATAAACTAATAACTAAGTCATTTTTTGTTCTGGAATAAGGGAACTGCGCTTAAGCCATTTTTTTAATAAACAGCAATATTTTTTGTAACCCTGTTGTAGTCCAAGTAAAATTGCAATTACCTTTAAGTCTACACATACTTTTCATGAATCTTTGTCAAATTGAAACTTTTCTAAAAGCAGTTTCATATCGTCGTAGGACTCTTTCGTGTTAGCAGTCATTAAGCTAACTTTTGATGAATCTACTGAACAGTACTCTAGATCCAGGGTACTCCTTACCGAATATATATTGTTACAGAAAATCAAATCCCGTCTTTGGAGAAATAACTTACATTCTCCTCATGCCGTTTGCGAAAATACGTTACTTTTGTGCAGCAGATTCCAACCCTTCAATCGGGATCTTAAAAGTTTGAATTGCTTTTTATTTGGTTGTGAACTTGAAACTTCTTATTGACGCTTCTGAAAAGTTAAAATATATTGCTGTGGAAACTTGGTTCTGATGTTATTATACTCGCAGACAGTGAAGGCCAACTATTTATCAGTCGTTTAATCAACACAAAAAATGGTGGGCATATAAAACTGATTTCAAAACTTTAGTAACCCAAAAAACGCTATGAAAACGTAGCTTTTAATTTAGTGTGGCGTAAATGAATATGACCGTATTCAATTTTTTCAGATGAGTACCCCAGTTAGAGTTTACAATATGTATAAAATGCGGTTTAGAGGGAACAGTCTAGACAATATTGAATATTTTATTGCCCCTCAAATAACCAAGATAAGAGCTGCTGTTTTAAACATTTAAGATTTGCATAATTGTATTATATATTTCTGTTTTACACGATTACAATGATACACAAGATAGCAACCGCGTGCATTTACTTAAATAGCAAAACAAAAAAAAATTATTTTCTCCGAGGATGAAAGTACAGTTCCAAAAGGAACACAACAAAAGCGCACAAATGTCCAGTTATCATCAGCCAAAATGCAGCTTGTATCTTACTGAAAGTCAGTGGCCTTCGTTCAAAATCGTAAGTGACGTATTTGGTGTAGAAGTTTTTTATGTATTTGGTTCCGTACTTGGACGTCATCACTCCGTACCAATAGTGAACGAATCCGTGCTCTGTAAGTTCGTTAATTCGATGGTTGAAGTAGTCCAAAAACGGAGAATTGTATGGCATGGGAAATACAGTATGAAACGACATCAAACAACTCTTGGCACAGTGCAGATGCGTTTTGTCATAGTCTGTGTAGTTATCCGTGTCTACTATAAATCTGGATCCAATAATTTTAGCCACTCTGGCATATTCCGCCATCCCAACTAACCCATCGTTGTTATCCACTAAATCGTCGACCAAACGTCTAATTTGTGGGTTAGCAGAAGCTCCTAGAATCTTTTGATAAAGTTCCAGGTAGTTTCTTTCGGTCACTATTTTATAATGGCTCTGGAGCAAGTCTTCTACAGTGCGAATGTGCTTAGAAAATCTAGGGTATGTCAGTATACTGCTGAATCCTGCAGCATAAGCGGTAGACAGCAGCAGAAACGTCATACTAAACGATATCAGTAGATAGCGCAGAGCCATTTGTCCCAAAGAAGGCTTATGTGTGGTACCACCGAATGAGAATAGTTGAATTGTGTCAAGAACTGCTTCCATGGTGTCTTTATACGCGATCGCGTTCTGGTCCTTGGAGTAGTTGAATTTCGAAACGAACTGTAAAAGCTTAGAGCCCATCACTATCACGGCAACTATGATTATCCAAAGGTTTACTTGCATTGGTTGAAAGACGTAAGATACGTCGGGTAGTAGATGTGGTTTTGGTACTAATAAAGCGAAACATAGTTCACCAGTAGGATATGACATTGATATCTGCTTTTTCATTAACGTAGTATTTGCTAGAACTGTCCTCCAAAAAGGGCAAGTAGCCAAATCGTGCTGGTTGTTCTCAATTTCTGTACCAGCAATGCCGTAAGGATTATCTAGAGGTATGTGAACAAACTCAATAGGCCAGCCTTTGGTTATCTCGTCCATCAGATGGTATTCTATACCAGTAAACGTTCCTGTTTTTTCCTCGTAGATAACATGAGGAGGGCAGTGGAAAAGCGAAACTTTGAATTTGCGATATAATTTTGGTCTACTTATTCTACTGTTACGTGGTTTAAAGTCTAGTCTGGTTAGTTGTAATGCATTTTCTAGAACCGTTTTGCAACTTTTCCAGTAGATAGTTACGGAGGTGTTGTTTGATCCCAAGACCACAATTAGAACATTTTCTCTAGTAGACCGATTGACTTTTTCAGCAGTGGACCCTTCATACACCAGCATTAATTGTTTCTGATAACCAACTGAATTTTTTAGTACTTTAGGCATGCTATTTGTAGTCCAAAGAAGTCCATTACAACCGAGAGCACTGATTAGACCCAGATTTTGTTCGTCAGTTGCTACAGTAATTAATTTGGAGTTCATCAGGGCGACCTCCGCAATTCCAGAAGACTTTGTATTTTCGGGAACAAAACCGACACAACTTTTTCTTTGAAAATAGTGTAGGATAAGTTCTTTCAACAGCAGCGACAAATGTGCATTTTCTTTTACTTTAAGACCGGTGCAAATCGATACTAAAGATAAAATATAGGTAAAAATCAACATTTTCACTGTTGTTGGTCTTAGGCGACTAGTAGTTGGCTCAGTTTTAGCAATATCACAAATAAAGCCAAACGAAGTTCCAAAGCAAAGAAAGAACAGTGATCGTACACGTATGTATTTAATATAATATATCTCGTTCTACTTCTAATAGGAACCGTTAAGATAGTTATCTTTGAAAACGACTGGCATTAGACGACGATATATCCATATATTATATCATAATAAATACCTCTATGTGCTGGTTATTCTGGAAATCATGCATTATTGATATCAAGTTGTTTCTCATAACTAATAGGGGCCATCAGTATGCGTAATCTAACCGCGGCAGAAAATTTATTTCACAAAATACTGCTGTCTAAGCGTCATTTGTATATCGGTGTCTTATTTAATTTATAAACTAATAACTAAGTCATTTTTTGTTCTGGAATAAGAGAACTGCGATTAAGCCATTTTTTTAAATAAACAGCAATATTTTTTGTAATCCTGTTGTAGTCAAAGTAAAATTGCAATTACCTTTAAGTCTACACATACTTTTCATGAATCTTTTGTATTTGTTCGTCAGTTGCTACAGTAATTAATCTAGATTTCATCAGGGCAGCCTCCGCAATTCCAGAAGATTTTGGATTGTCAGGAACAAAGCCCACACAACTTTTTCCTCGGAAATAGTGTAGGATTAGTTCATTTAACAGCAGCGACAAATTTGCATTTTCTCTTACTTTAAGACCGCTACAGATCAGTATTAAAGACAAAATATAGGTAAAAATCAACATTTTAGCTAGTGTAATTATTTTCTACAGCAAGTAATAGTTCTTTCAATCAGCTCACTTTTAGCAACGTCACAAAGTCAAACGAAGTTCCAAAGCAAAGAAAGAACAATGATGGTACATGTATGTATTTAATATAATATATCTCGCGCTGCTTCTAATGGGAACAGTTAAAGATAGCTTTGAAAACGACTGGCATTAGACGACGAAATATCCATATATTATATCATAATAAATACCTACATGTGCTGTTTATTCTGAAAATCATGCATTATTGATTCCAAGTTGTTTCTGATAACTAATATAGGCCATCAATATGTGAACCCTTACCGTGACAGAAACTTTTTTCACTAAATACTGGCTTCTAAACATCATTTGTATATGGGTGTCTTATTTAATTTGCAAATTAACAACTAGATCATTTAATTTTTCTTTGTTTCAATATTGTTATTTTTATTACTTTACTGATGCTCTAAAATCTATAAGAAACTTTCGATGTGCGATGTGTACTTTTTTCTCAAATTAGAATATCGCCTAAGATTACTGTAAGAGGAAACATAAGCGGTTATGATAACACAATTCACTGCTTCAACCATCATACAGTAGTGTTATCGGTTGTAAAAGGTTTATTTTAAATGTTTACAAATACGTGAAAAGAACAGACAAAGGAACTGGGTCAACTGGAGAAGTGTGTCGAGAATGACACAATTCCACATTCCAAAATTCTGAAAATTAACACTTGCGGCGGTACAGTACGGAAAGATTAAGTTCATCAAAAACTCTACAAAAAAAAGCCTCTTTTATACGAGATGTCATCTACGACATGCATGTACAAGCACAACTATGTTTTGACCTGATTAAAAAACGATTTTTGTACAAAACTACCGATAAACGATGATGGAATCCCGAAAAATTTTAGAAGATCTTGTTCTTCAACTTTTCTATTATTTGTTTAATAGCATATCGTGGCCATCACGTACTTGAACAAAACAAAACCTTTCAAGAGACATCGAGATTATGAATTGCTCTTTCAAAGCTTGGCACTTGTGCCCTAATGCATTGAATGCAGAAGTAACCTGTTTTCATCTCAACAATCAAGAGACCAAACAACTTCAAGTTATGTCAAATAACATAACTTCTCGCCAAAATACCTTGGCGTGACTTGATAAGTCCCTAACGTACAAGAAACCATCAGTAAAAAATTACAGACTAGAAATAACATGCTGCATAAGCTTCGTGGTACAAGTGGGGTGCAGCTGCAAGTGTACTCCATACTTATGCAACTGCCTTGCTTTGTAGCACTACTGAGTACTGCTCTCCTGCCTGGAAAAATAATCAAAAATTGACACTCAACTAAATACTGCAATGTGACTAATCACTGGAACAATTAAGTCAAGTCCATTACCTGGGCTTTCGATTCTTTCAAACGTTGCTTCTATGGAGATTCGCAGACAGTTTGCTACATATAAAGCTTGGCAAAAATATCAATCAGCTCCTAATGAATTTCTGATTTCCCAAGATCTGCAAGAGCTACCTACAACTAAACTAACTTCCAGAAACCCTCCTTACACCATAGAAGATGAATGGTGTTCTGTATGGCAACGTAAGAAATATGATATATTATAGATGATTCTACAGAAAAGGTTGCAGGAACTGACCCCCCGAGAAAGTCTTGGGTCACTCTGAATCGCCTTCCCACTGTTCATGGGAAATGCAACTTTTTTCGTAATAAATGGGATCAATCTATCAACCCTTCTTGTGAATGTGGAGACTCCCTCCGTACAATTGAACACATCCCACACAGCACAAGCTGCTCTAATGGATATCTATAAAACGTAACTTCTGGATATCCATGGCATCTATCAGATGTCCAGAGATATCCATGATATGTCTAAAAGTAGTCCAAATGTCCGGGTAAATATCCATATCTTTGTGGATATCAAATATATATCTTATAGATGTGCTTTTTGACATCTAATGGACAGCTTGAAGTTTGCTAAAATCTGTAGCTGTGGATGCTTGATGGATATGTATTTCATATCTAATGCTCTTCTAATAGTAGCATAAAAAATATAGCGTGTACTTGTAAAGTTTATTAGTAAAAACTTTTCTAATACAAAATTTAAAAAAGAACATTGCACTTATTTGTATATTAACGTCATTGAAGCCACTAACTTTGATGATCAGTCCTGCAAAAAAATAAATTGATCAGATAAAAATACGGGGATGTTGCATGAAATTCTTTGTTAGCTAATCATTTAATATGGTTTAAACACACAGTACAATAGACAAAATTTTACAATTCTAAATTATTCTTGCAAATTTAGGTGTTACATTCTAAATTTTTATTTGAATGCTAATTTTCTTGTAGCTGATGGATTTCCAACGAAATAATTTAGTCAATCCACGTAGACCAAATCAATTTTCAAGTTTTCAACTTTTAAATAATAAATGGTTGTTCAAAATTACAGGATAGAATTATTCATTAAATCTAATAATAAATTACTACCCTCATGGCAAAAGTGTTTTCCTTTACACTTTTAAATGGTTAACAATTGTTATTTAACTTCATAAAGCATGGGATTTTATTTAGGAATTTGATATTCATTAATTACTGGTCTCTCAACTTCTGTTTCATTATCAGCAACGTTCAATGGAAAATTCACACGCAATATCACTATTATATACAAAGCACAAGGTTTTGCAAGAAAGCGAGGTTAAGTTTACAGTAAATACCGTATATTTAAACCATATATCGACGGTAAATAATGTTGCTTAAGATAAAACATAAAACGCCAACAAAAGAAGAAATACTTACCGGTAACGTTAAATATATTTTCCATATTTGATCATCGCACAATCACAAACAAGTTATTTTTATGATTTATGGTTATAGCGATGGCGCACATTATTATTTCACAGTTCACATAACAAAGACAGACGGTCCAAGATGGATGCGTGGAGTAAGACGTTGCCAATGCCTCAATTACTAGTATCTCGGTAGTGAACTTGTATTGCTTTAACTCTAAATAATAGTAGATAATGTTAAATAAAATGGCGTTATAGTTTAAAGATAATATTTATATACGAAGTCAGCACTTGTCATACGAAAAAGTAATTGTATAATGATTGCTTTTCTGACACAGCTTTKGWATATGCTTATCAGCTTTCCCACACTTGGCAACACCGACTAAGTGGATTAGATTTATTATATTATGCCTACACAAACTTAGGGATAAAAAATTTAATGAACTAATTCTCCATATAGTATTAAAGAATAATAATAAATGATTAGGGTAGAATAATTTATATAAATAGATTTTGCCAAGATTGTTTTACCTTATAGAACGTTTATATATCCATTAGACATCCATTATCAAACCGAGTAGACATCACCATGATTTTATTATTCTTTAAAATACAAATGATTGGTATTGTAAAGTAGTTAGGTATATCATGTTACGTACAACTTACAAAATAATGACAATTTGGATGATTTGGAATATGTGATTGATGAATATCTATTTCACATCTAATGGATGTATCACATAGMTGAGATATGATATGGATCATGTGGTTATCTGATAGATATCCATAGGCTATCATGTGCTGTGTGGGATGGTCAACAGATGCCTCCGTGTTGATAATCGAGATCTGATTGGTGTTTTTGTACGGCTTTTCTTCAATACTTTATCCAGAATAGATGCATACATGTGTGTATCTATTCTGGATAGAGCGCAAATGCGAGATTTTTTATCCTTAAATGAAAAGATTGTTTCTTTTAAAGCTTTTATAAAAGTCGACCGTAGTCGCATGAAATTAATAATACTGGGTAATGTATTAATGATTTTCATAAGAATTTATATAATACCTTACGATAACTAAGTCACCACAGTACCTTCTTGAATAAATAGATTTATTATTACTATTATTATTATTACCATCTCGGCAGAAATGAGTTGGCGAAAGAAAACTMATAATTTTCATTTTATTGCAGCAACAATACAAAGTGGCGMTTACCCTCCCCACGCTGCTCCTGATGGACCTCCACTCCCACTCATCCCTCTCCGAGGTCATGGGCCTAATCGGCGGCGCCTGGGACCCCCTGGGAAGAACCCTCTCCATATCCCACTACGAACCCTGCAGGAACATCGCCTCTTCCTCCACGCACTGCGACATGTGCCCGATCTCCCAGGCCAAAGCGGCCGACGCCATCCACAACCAGAGCCTCGACATCCTCGGCTGGTTCCATTCCCACCCCACATTCGCTCCCGAACCATCCCAGCAGGACATGGACACGCAGCTGTCTCTGCAGCATTCCATCGGGGAGGACAAACCGTGCGTCGGCTTCATTCTTTCGCCCTTCGGCCTGCAGGGGGCGCTGATAGCTTCGCCCTTTCGCTGCATGGTGGCGCAAGAGAAGATATCGGACTTGGGGGAAGTACAGCTGGTGCCGTACAAGCTGAAGGTGGATGTTGAATGCGACGAATTCGATTTGGGGGGATTCTTGGAGGAGGCCAAGGGAATTGTGGAGTTTGCGCAAGCAGAGGGAGCCGTGCTATTCCAGAAACAGTACTTTTTGGATAACGGGATGCGATACTTGGACAAGGTGAGGAGAATTTTGCTGCTTTTTGTGAAACTGGTCGCGATAATGGGTCAGACCTCACACTATTCAATTAGAGGCAAAAATAGAACACAAAAGGCCCCCTGGGAAAATATCTTAGCTACGCCAGTCCTTTCGCATGTGACTTCAGGGTTAGATATTTCAATTTCAGGAAAGCAGATTTCATGTCTATGTATATATTATTTGCTGAAGTAAACAATATGAAACAAAATTGTTATGAAGAATCTGARATAATGATTTGTTACAGTTCATTTCGAGCGTGAAGATGCATTTATCCAAATGTGACGGTCTGGCTAAAATGACCTGCGATGCTATTCTTCAGGGACTTCTAAACATACTACATAGTACTAAATAAAATGTGATAAGATCATCGGTTTTTTTGTAACTGTTGTGTATGATTTTTTTACGTGGAGACATGTAAATTTCATGTAATAAAGTTTTGCTAGAAAAATGAGTTGTTATGGTAAGTATGCTTATTTATAACATTTTTTTTATTTGTTTATTATTTTTTATACTCCCCCCATTACAAAGAATGAATACTGAACAACAATTCCAGGCTGTTTTTCAAAGCTCTTGGTTGTCTCAAGAATGAATCCTCAGCAAGTTCTTTAAAAATTGTACCTATATTAACTAAATCTCAGCAGTATAATTCTAAGTTGTACCTGTAGCCACATTATTTTATTTGTTTGTCAGTATAAATATTTCAGACTGAAAAATAGAAATTCCTTAAAAAATACTTTCTATTGAAGGTGACTGAACATAATTTTGGAACATTTGAACTACCAGGAGTCAAGGCGAGACTACACTTGCAATCCGTAAATTTACAGATAAAAAATGTTTTGTGGTCCTTTTAGAGCCTGCAAAATAACATAAGTTATTGGTTTATAAGAGATGTTTCAAAGCAATAGATAACTATATTACATTTAAACACCTGTTTATTGATAATTCAAATGCTAGTTCCATCTTTCAGCAACAAACTAAAACAATGACAAAGCCATCTAGCTGCCTCTACAACTACTCTTTCTCGCGTGTTCATTTCATTTTATTAAAAAGAATTCTCAGCTAATGTTTGTCTTTTGAAAATAGTAAAATTTTGCTTTTATGAACTCTGGAAATACTAGAATTTGTACCAACTAGAAAGGGAAGTTATAGCATTCAAAACTACCAAAATAAAAAACACAATAAAATCAATGTATATTTATACTAAAGTTTCTTTCCGGCCATTCATCTTTTACACGTCCAAATTCACTGTTAAATACTGAAATTTTCCAACATCAGACACTAAAAAGTATAAAAAGAATGTACACGATAAAATAAGACACAAAAATATACAGCATCTATAAATTTACACAACAAATAAATAGTTTCTGAGATGAGTATTGATGAATAAATTAGAGAATTTAGGCCTTGTGCATAACCTCCAAAGCCTGCCTCAAATCCTCAACGAGATCCTCAACATCCTCCAAACCCACCGATAGGCGAATCAGGTTGTCGTGAATATTTAGTACTTTGCGTGTCTCCTCCGGAACTGATGCATGAGTCATTACAGATCTAATGAAAAAATTCACTAATAAGTACACAAGTCCTCTTTTTACAATATGTCAGACTTACGGTAACTCTGCCAAACTTTCGAAACCACCTAAACTCTCCGCCAAAGTGAATACTTTTAAGCTGCTCAGGAAACGTTTGGAATGCTCCAGGGTGCCGTTCTTGATGTAAAACGACATTATACCGCTGTGACCCGCAGTTTGCTTCTTGAAAATTTCGTGCTCAGGATGTGATGGAAGCCCTGTGTAAAATTTATGATGTGAAAGAGTATATATCGTTGTGATTGTTATCTAACCTGGATGTAATACTTTCTCTACGTCTGGGTGCCTTTCTAGATACTCCGCTACTTTCAAGCCGTTATAGGAGTGCTGTCGCATTCGAATTGCCAGAGTTTTTAGCCCACGATTGACCTGGTAGCAGTCGAATGGAGAAGGAACCACACCCATCGCTAAAAGTCAGATTAATATGTAATTCCCTAAATTCCAAGAAATTTCGGTAGACATGACAACAATGCATGTCAACTAATATGACCAATGGCAACACCGGCAAGAAATTAACCAATCACACTCACAGTTCTGCAGGAATTTTAGTTTCTGCAACAAGCCATCATCATTGAAAGCCATGGACCCCATAACTACATCCGAGTGCCCATTCATATATTTGGTGACGGAATAAACGACTATGTCCGCTCCCAGTTCCAGGGGGCGCTGTAGGTAAGGAGTTAGGAATGTATTATCGACGACTAGGATAGCTTTGTTGGCCTTTGCTATGTCCGCAACTGCCCTGATATCGACAACCTTCATTGTGGGGTTTGTTGGGGTTTCCACCCAGATTATCTAGAAAAAGTAGGATTTTTGTGTGTTAGATTCTATTTTTACGCCTTTCAGAAGTAAAAATGTTACAATAAATGTTAAATTAGGCAAATAGACGGCATACAATGGAATTTTCTAATATGATTCATCCAACAACATACTGTTTCAAATTTTATGACATCACTACTATCAGTAAGTAATTGAGAGATTATTCTTAACTATCTAATAACATCCATTAACATAACTTAATAATGAACTGAAAGAAGTATTAAAATAATTTCTAAAAATTTATAAAATAACGTCTAGTATTTGAAAATGTATAAAGACCACTGTTTGATGACAGATTGTGTAGAAATGGGCCTCTGCAGCCAATCATGCTGTCCACCGAATCAGCAAGCTATATTTTAAATTTGGCTCCATGTCTAACTAATAGAAATTCTACTCAAATGATTCTTACCTTAGTCCTTGATGTTACAGCATTTTTGATCATTTCTGTATCCCTAGCTTCTACGAATACTGTTTTTATGCCAAATCTATTGGCTACTTTGCTAAGGAAGCGGTAAGTTCCCCCATAAACGTCGTCACCGCAAATTATCTCATCTCCAGCTTCGAGGAGACCCAGCAGCACTGTTGTAGCGCCGAGACCAGAAGAAAAGCACAATCCATATTTTGCCCCATCGAGGGCTGCTAGGCATTTTTCCAAAACGTCTCTCGTTGGATTTCCAGAGCGACCATATTCATATTTCTGGAAAGAAATGTTTTTTGAAGGGTAACATAATTAAATATGTTTGTTGAAGTACCTTAAACTGTGCTGGACCAAACTGTTTAAAAGTGGATGACATAACAATGGGAGGAATTACTGCCATCGATTCCCATTGTTCTGGTTCCTGTCCGGCATGTATTGCTGCAGTGGCAAACCCCTTGGGATACGGCAGGTAATCACTTGTTGTTCCGTTCATGGTGCCGTTGGTAGCGCCCTAAAAATGTGACTAATCAACACAGAAACAAGGCAGTCGCGGTACATCCCAAATAACGGACAACAAAATCAGCCTTTGGATTGTTGGGTTCTTTTTTTCATGCATCTTTCAAAACATGCTGGATTGATTCCCAAAAGCATCCCTTTTGTCAAAAGCGAAAGCAAAATTTTTTTTTTTTAAGGGAAGGAACTTTTAGTTTTTCATCATACTTACATTGACATTGTCGCTCCACAAAAAAAACGTACGCATTTTAAAAAGTGTCCTTGGTCTTTTCGAAATTTACCTWTAAGCATCAATAGTGTTTTAATCTTTGGGCATGTGACATAATAGTGCGTTGAAAATWTTATATTTATAGCTATGAATAAGAAAAACTTTGATAAGAATTAATTAAGTCTTGCTACATGTCGCAACAAGCATACTGATCACATGAAGTTACACAATTTGTTTCTTGCAAAACATAAAGTTTGACTGATGCAGTCTGTTATTTGTTTAATTATAACAGATAACAATAAAAATGTTTGTAATGCTTGACCTTCACTTTTTCTTTTAACAATTATTGAGAAACACTTTCTGATACTAAAATGGACAAAAAATAAGGGTTATGGGGTATATAATAATAATTTATTATATAAAGCAGTACTTTAAAAATCATTTAATCGAATTATCTTATTAATTATTTAGGTTCAGTTTTTTTTTTCAATTTGAAACATTGTAATTTTTCTGTAATTTAGTTACTTCTCAAAACAACAAATAAGAAAAGCAAGGGGATTTCAAAAAACAGCAAGAGCTCGCTTTTTCCAGCAAGCTTTCAGCTATTAAAAAATACCTGTTTATATAAAGCTATATAGTAGACCATTATTGGCTACAATTCCAAATTTCCGCTGTTGATTTCATATCAAGTACAGTGTGCTCAAATGATGAATGAATTGCCTCAATTGAGAGATAAAAATAGATAAGATCGATCGAATTAACAAAGTTATAAAAATAGCAATTATAACAATAAAGGAAAAAACCCACATAGCAACAAAATTATTTGCTGCAAGAATACACTGCTTTTACGAAATTGTGAAATGTAGTACAAGCGATAAAAACAGTTTTAAGACAATGTCGGCCTTGTAAGTGCACCAACACCAAGTAGTATTGTATATAGAGACCTTTTTTAGGTTCACTAGATATCATGTTTAACACGTTTATCTGGTATTTCTTGGTGAGGCCGCGATAAGGAATGCCCGGGGCAAGCTACTATTGTGAAATAATGTTATTCTCCCTCATTAAATATGCTGCATCACCATGATTTTCATATTTCGTAGGAATCGCGGTTATTTTTAACGTTCCCGCCCAGATTTAGTTCAAATGACCAGGTGTTCTACCGGTGCATTTTTCGCGAACGCCCCTTTACGTCATACCGTTAGTTTCACTTATCAATTACGAATCAATAAGCGATGTTTTGGAAAAGATCAAGTTTCAGCACTCTGGGATTAAGTTATTTGTCGAACAAGGCGATAATTTACCTGAAAACCGAACGATATTGATTAATGATGAAAGGGTCACCGGAACACGTGTACGAATGACCTACGGAAGGACGAATTTTGAAAAAGGCGGTGACAGTAACGCAAAAATGCGATTTCTTTCAGCAGCCTCGAAACACCATTACCAGTAAACGTGTTAAGCAAGAAATTACGAATAAAACTGGCGTATTTACCTGGGTTTTGTGACTTGTCGTCCCGGCACTACACCAGCTGCTAGCAGGCCACACAAAATGTGACGGAATGGATTTGGAAGTTGTAGGAGTGCGGTAATTTGAACCGGCACCGGCTTTTAACTTGCGCGAATGATGACTTGCATTAATTCTCTGCTTATATATAATCTAACCGGCACAATTAGAAGCCAATAAATTTCATTGGAGATTACCGAGTTTATCATGGTTGAACCGTAATTGCCTTTACCTACGACAAGCGTTCTACCAAACCACGTGCTTTTTTAAACTAATGACAGGAATTCCGGTGAACATGAGTGGCAAAAAGCTGATAAAATCTGAGGAATTCTATCGCACGGATGATCTTACTACTCTCGTCGCAAGGTTGCATCATCCTGACTTACGCATTACGCTACCTACAGTTATTTAAAGAAACAGACACGTTTGGGGAAGAAAACCGGTTTCGGCCTACCTGTAATTCGAAATCGCGAAATAATCTAATTATTTGAATGGAAGACAACAATTTGACATATTTTTGCCTGCAGAAAAGGCAAAGTTAATTATTTATTGTTTTTTAGCAAGGTCTGCTTATCAAACGTACATATTTATTGTTACTCTATAGTACCTATAATCATTTTGTTATTTTAATAATGACATATTTTCATTCTCAAAAAAGATACAAAACAGCAAATTCTATCTAGGTATTTTATTTGTTGAATTGTCCTGCTCTTTTTTAAGTAAATGAAACCGTTATTTATTACGGTTCACTTTTATTACAGTAATAAACAAAAACTAATTTGAAATCTTGGCCAAGGTTGTCTCACACGGAGTCTAAAGCTTTACTAAGGTCCTCAATTAGGTCGCTCACTTCTTCTAGTCCAATGGAGAGTCTTATTAGGTTGTCTGTTATGAACAGCTTCTCTCTCTTGTGCTTTTCGACAGCTGCATGGCTCATCAAAGCTCTGCAACGCAAACCAATCAAGAAATCTGACGCAACTGTCTTTAATATACTAACGGCACAGCAACCAAGCTTTCAAATGATCCCAAACTGACTGCCAGACTGAAGAACCTCAACGACTTCAAGAATCTCTTGGAATCCTCCAATCCCGCACCCCTGAGATAAAAAGAAACGATTCCGCTGTGTCCGGAGCTCTGCTTTCTGAAAATTGCGTGTTCAGGGTGGTCAGCAAAGCCTGAAAGGCAGAAATAGAATCGGGAAAATCGGATATTCGCGTGTACCTGGATGCATAACTTTCTCGACCTTAGGATGAGCCCTGAGGTACTCCGCTACCTTCATCCCGCTTTTCGAATGTTGCTGTAGACGAAGAGCAAGAGTTTTTAATCCTCTGTTCACCAGAGCACAGTCGAAAGGCGACGGAACCGCCCCAATTGCTAAAAGGACGTTTTTTTCGAGTTTTGAAACTTAACGACAGTAATGGGGGCTTACCATATTGAAGGAATTTTAATTTTTCGTAAATGGTGTCGCTATCAAACGCTATAGAACCCATCAGAACATCCGCATGTCCGTTCATGTATTTTGTAATCGAATATAAAGAAATATCCGCGCCAAATTTGAGCGGTTTTTGGAAGTAGGGAGTAAGAAACGTATTGTCTACAATCAGGAGTAAATTATGTTCGCGTGTTACTTTTGCCACAGCTTCTATGTCGACTACTTTAAGAGAAGGGTTTGTTGGTGTTTCAATCCAGACCATCTAAAAATATCGTTTTATACTTCTGTTCTTATGTTTTTATAATATTTTTTCACCTTTGTTTGTGAGGTGATGGCGTTTCGAATTTCCTCTATATCCCTAGCCTCTACAAAAGTACATTTCACCCCGTTTCTTGGAGCAATCTTATCCATGAAGCGGTAAGTACCACCAAATACGTCATCCCCACATATGACGTGATCTCCAGCTTGAAACAACCCCATCACTACTGTAATCGCTGCAAGACCAGAAGAAAAGCATAAACAATACTTGCTATCTTCCAAAGCTGCCAGACATCGCTCCAGTGCGTCTCTGGTGGGATTTCCCGTCCTGCTGTATTCGTATTTCTGCAATAAAACGATTTAATTAGTATTTGTTGTGATTATTATTTGATTTACTCACGTAAACGGAAGGACTGTACTGTTTGAAAGTTGATGACATCACTATCGGAGGATTTATACATCGTGAATCCCATTGTTCTGGCTCTTGTCCTGCATGAATCGCACGAGTTGAAAACCCTTTGGGAAGCTCATGAGATGAAGATTTGTGRTTCAAATTTTCCATGATTTCTTCTTAAAAAAGACCGGAGACTAATCRATGTTTATTTAAGCAAGGCAAGACAAAACCAAGCAATATTTCTACGCAGCATTAGTATTTTAATTAAAAGATTCCATTAAACTTATCTTAGATTTATATGAATGAATGCAAGGAAGTAATTTAGCGATGATGGATATTATTAATGATTTATTGGCAACAGCGAAGTTTAAATTTTTGGCGCGAAAGAATGATGCCCGTCGTTTGAAAAACAACAACAGCGCGCCATCCGTCATGCGCGCTGCTGCTGGGCGCATTCCCGCCGCGCTTCCGGTAAACATCCTCGTCGTTGTGAACGTGGGCCGCGAGATCGGCCATCATGTTAAATTAATTTAATTTGGCGAAGCAGGAAGTGCTTATTTTACGGGATGTCAGTTGTCGCCGCATGAGAAAAATGTGCATCCACGCCACGGTGTTTTTATGAATACATTTTTAATCAGGTATTGATTTTTAATTTCACAGTGGAAAACTGCACTCTGCCGGCAGTTGACAATTGACAAACATATGAGTAGGCGTCTGTTGGAAAGCTGCACGTGGATTATTGATTTGTGTTAGTACTCGTGAATAATTAAAATTGTGTTTGTTGCTTGCAAGTCCGATTTATTTGTTGATGTGCGGCGTGTTCAATCATCGTATTTGCAAGCGTTTTCGCACCAGGTAACTCGTGCGGCCGCTCTTGTAACTTGCCGTGATGGCGGACGTATTTGCTGATCTATATAGTTAATTAATGCCTCCAGTAATTTTCTCGTCTGTGTTGCTGGTGTATCGGCAATCTAATTTGTTCTTTTCGCAGGTTGGTCATGAAATAAATCTATTTTTCGCGAGTTTTACATAGAATCGTTAAGGATGGGCATACAAGATCTGCAAGCATTTCTAGAGAGCTCCAGCTTGGAGGGAGGTGCAGTATCTGTTGATCTTTTAAAAATAGCTCGAAATGTCACGCAGAGGCAGCAACCGCAACACACTAACCGTAAAGTCAGACCACTTGGCAACAAACTGAAGCTCATCGTTGATGCCGAGTGCTGTCTCGACAGGCTGTATGGGGGTTATTTCTCAGGTATGTTGTTTTCTTACACTTTTACCTTCCTTAAAAGCACCTGTTTGCGTTTGTTACTGTACCCTGCAGGTTGTTGCACGGAAGGAGATTAAAATTCAATTCTGGGTGCGGACTTTGCTTTAATTATAGCTCAGTCCTCAATCTGAATTTGTACATTAAAAGTTGGTAGTCGGTAGGTTTTCAGTAGTTATTTTTACTGAACAATTTTTGAAGCATATTTTCTGTTTTTTGCAAGTGGTTTACTAAATATTTACCAGATCTGCTTTGCATTAATAATTACCAGTTGCACGTGTTGGGCAAGAAAAAATTACCACCGTTATTTGGTATCAGATTGGGCGTGCGGGGGCCAATGGAACCGCATGGTCCAGTTCCTCTCATCCCTCCTCCAAGCCATCGAACACGGCAACATCGAACTGGCCGTCGTGTTTAACGGCACGCTCGAGAGCTGTCGCATGTCGCAGTGGACGGAGGAGCAGGCCAACATCCGGCAGCGTGTGGGCATGGTCCTCAAGCACATCAATACCAAAGCGACACCTCCACCAAAGGTGTGGTGGATGCCGCCGACTTGCCTTAGGACCGTTCTGAGGATGGCGTTCCGTCATCTGAGTACGTCTCTGGTAAGAATACTGATTTTACGGTGTACCTTCCTCAAAAGCGCCTGTTTGCGGTTGTCGGTGACTCTACAGGTTGTTGCACGGAAGGAGATCGAATTAAATTCTGGGTGAGGACTCAGCTGATTATAGCTGGAGTCCACAATCTGAATTTGTACAGTTTATGGTTGAATTGCACTTGATCAGCTTGTGTTTTGCTAAGTACTGGGTATTCTTAGTGTTCTGGAGGGGTTAACCAATGGTCACAATAATAGGATGGTAAAAAAACTCAAAAATAAGCAAGAAATTGTAACAATTGTTGAAATTTCAAAAAGTTGCTAGAAAGTTTTAGTCACCCTTTTTTGGCACATTTGCAGTGATTTTTGCTACTAGAATTATGTTATACACATATTTCTGATATTTCGCATTTTAAAGCCAGTACACTTTAAAATTTTTTATAAAAGCAAATACAGAATTGAGAAAATGAAACCAGAAACCAAAAAACACCACTATAATGAAGAGAAAGTTTCACAACAGCCAGAGTGCAAAAGATATGTTTAAAACGATATTCATTTGTAAAAAAAAATTATGCAATTATTGCAAAACTGACAGTATTAGAAATTTACCAAAATTGTTTAGAAATGCTACAGTTGTTTAATATATAAGTTTGTATAAACAAGGGGCCAAAAATACTTCGTTTTTTTATAATGTTGAGGTTAAAAAAATCCTAATTTAGAGTTAACATAGGCAAATTGTTAATAAATTGCCAGATTGTTATAAAATTTTTGCAACGGTTGAATGAGTGGTTATTTTTATAACAGAAACAAAACTTCAAGTTATCAAAAACGTTGGTTACTTTATGCCCTTATTGCATATTTAAACTTGACAGCGAATATTTATTTACCAACCAATAACATGTCAAAAATTCATCATACAGATGTGCACGATGGACGACCACCACCAAGAAGTGATAGCGTACTGCCGCGAATACGGATTCCACGGCTTATTGGCCGACGACGCCGAATATGCCGCATTCGACCCTCCAAGATACTTTTCTTCGTCTAGTATAAAGTTAACATATAAAGTGAGTTCCAATTTTGCGACAAGCAACCACACTATCTCTCATTTGACTGTGCCATCCTCAGGGATCTCTAGAAACCAAAGAGTACATGCTCGCAGAACTTCACAAAGTGCTGCAACTGAGCCAGGAGCAAACGTGTGTCTTGGCCGCTTTACTCGGTAATTTCCTCCTGCCGGAGAGCGAACTACAGGATTTGTACCGGAAGATCGACATTGTAGGCCAAGCCAAAGACGGTGAGGTGAGTTTTTTGGGGAATTACGTCGATTACTTCCTTTGATTCCATAAAATGATGTTCATTTCCATCTTTCGGGACTGATGATACAACTGAAAGACAACTTACTCACTGATTAATAATTATTTGAAGCTTATTGTGTGTCTTTGTAAAAAAAATTTGGCAGATACAAGTTGGAATTTTCAGAGTTTGGCGGAAATGCGAGTCAAGGGCTTGGCCAAATACATCCGCACTCTACCTCCCCCTTCGAATATGGACGCCCTCGTGAAGCAGGTGTTTGGTTCTTCTGAAGACAAACACACCTCGGCCTTTAGGCAGACCGTGCAGTACTACTTGAACGGCACTGCCAATGGCTTTCTAAAGTATTGTGCCTTGCCAGGTGAGTCGAATTTTTTTTATTTATCAGCTGCCTTCCTGTATGAGTACCTCCTTGACACACGTTGTGCATGGGGGTGTGTGATGGGAAGGAGATTAATAAAGCTGATGCAGTAGGAATAGTATAATTATTGCTGTTTCTAAAGAAGATGCTTTAACAATCACCAAAAATGCTCGTTTAAATAATTTTGCCTCTGATGGGGTGAAATAAAGGATAATATTTTTTAAAGTTGAATTATATGAATTACATATTTAGGCTATTGTTTAGAAATTAATATACATATTTAACTGTTTTGGAAATTTCACCCCTAAAGGTGTGAAAAGGGGGATGAAAATTTGTCTGTGATTTTCAAAGTAATAACAATAAGTGACCAGGAAGATTTATGTTCTGGTCTTTGGTGAGAAAGTAATTTATGTATGTTCTGTTTCACTGTTTTTGGAAATACCTGCCTCTAGGGGGTGAAAAGGGGATGAGTATAATGGACTTTACCTTGATTTTAAAGTAATAGGTAAACATTTAGTCAAAGATGCCAGGATCTGTGTGATGTATATTCCAAATATGTTTGTTGGTCTAAAAAGTAGACACTCTAAAAAGCTGCCGTTGTAAATATGGTCGCATTGGATGAAAAATGGAGGGAAAATCACCAGTATTTGAAATAAAGCACATTAAATCTTTTGAAAAATAACAAAAACAGTACACCAATTGTGTGTTGATTTAAAGTTACAAAAAGCCAATCTCTTTCAAAATTGGGTTTATTGATTAAAACAATCATTTCTTTAAGTAAGGAGAAATGCCATCTGTCAGCATTACACTGACATGATGACAAAGCCACCTAGCTGCCGTGGGGGCCTGCTGTCAAATTGAAGTATGCAGTTGCATGCCAATTTGTCAGGCTACAGGTCACTCCCTTTAGGAAATAGTACCCGTTATGGCAGTTAGGTAGCTTTGTCATCATGTCAGTGTAATGCTGACAGATGGCATTGCCATTCTAAATTCTTTCTTACACCATACCATTGCTTCGGTATATAAGCAAAACCAGTTCTATGCCGTGCTGTCTACACTAGACCTAAACTGTGCTGATGAGCTGTAATGACAGCGAAATAGATCTATCTGCAGTTGGTTGAGGTGTATAGACATGCATTTTAATCATTTACTGTATATTTTGTAGTTCCTTTTATTTTTGTCTGTCACGTCGTTTCTCTATTTGCTGGCATCCTATTGGTTAAAACTGGCAGGAAAAATCGATAATGTTCAAAAATACTTTTGTTGTGGTTAAAACATTAACATTAATGTGTATCCGCAGCGAACAAAAAGGATCCAAAAAAAAAGAATGTCCAAGCCAACAGCAATGCCAACAACGTAACCGCCATCAAAACGGAAGACCAGGAACTGGACACGTCCGGTTTTGCCTCGGAGACCACCGAACAAGAGGTAAACAGATCCGCACGAGCGTTCGCTCTCAAAATTTTCACGTTGTGTCTGTGTGCTGCAGCAAGAGAGCCTCCAGAACTACAAGCTGGCGACCGCAAATGTCGTGATGTCGTCGGACATCGTTCTGGGCATGAACGACACCGAGAACGGCATCAAAAACCTTCAGATCAGCCGTAAGTAGCAGGTGAGGTTGCGTGAGCGTTCCTGGCTCTTAAAGTTTACGTTTGCGCAGCGGACGCAGCATCTACGGACTCGTCGCAGCTGAACGGTCATTTGCTGTCGCCGGATGAGCAGTTGCCGAGCACCAGTTCTGGCAGTACCAAGGTGAATTTGCTCGTCAGTTCCGACAGTTCGAGTGGGGAAAGCGTTCCGCCTTCCCCGAAGCATTCTGCGGCCTCGAATGTTAGCAGTGGTAAGTGATTGAACTAAAAACGGGACTTTTGTTTTGTTTTGTACCTTCCTTAAAAGCACCTGTTTGTGTTTTGTTAGTCGCCTTGCAGGTTGTTGCATGGAAGGAGATTAAATCTAATTCTGGGTGAGGACTTTATTTTGTTTTTTAATAGTAAAGTCCGCAATCTGAATTAGGACATTATTTATTCTATTACGCAACTACGAGGATTCAATGTTTAATTTCTCTCCCAAAAAAAAAAAAACAGWAAGTCCAAACGCGGTAACTCCGACGGTCTCCGCTGACGTCCTGAGAACCGCCTCGTTGCGTCACCAGAAGGGTCTGATGGCGCCATGGATTTTACACGTTCTCAGCTCGAGGGAGGTGCGTCTTCCTTGTCTCATGGAGGACGAGAGCAACAGGGAATTCCCCCCGATCCACGACATTTACATGTCGGTTAGGCAGAGGATTTACGCGGTACTGTTCAATCTACATCATCTGAGATACATGCACACCAAGAAGAAAGGTAAGCCAAAATGAACAAAAGGAAAAAACGTTATGTTATTTGTCTATTTATGTCACTATCAAATGTGGGATTAGTTCAAAACGGTGAGAAATTGTATGAGATTATGTATCTGTCAATGTCACTCAAACATTTGACGATTGTTGGCGTCAGATTGGTTCAAAACGGCGGGAAAATTTCAAATCGCGGGATGACGTCATCCGGTGGGTCAAGTTTGAAATTCGCGGTGTTTTTGAAGATAGAACTATTCTGAATGGCTACCTTTCTGCTTTTGGTCTCCACTGTATTCATTTTAAGATCATCTTCTTGTAAATATCGCATTATCATTTATTGTAATGCTGATACATGACAAGAAGAAAATTAAATAAAGCCTATTGCAGTAGGAAAAGTAAAATAAGTTGCTATTTCTAAAGAAGTCGCTTTGACAGTTTCCATTAGCTTTGTAGTGCGATTGAAAAGAGGTTATGTTCTTACATAACTAGCAAATTCAAAATGGCAGGACTTTATTCGTCTTAAAACAATTTCAGAATCCGGTGATCTCCCAGAAAATGCTCCCCCACCCGACGTTATAGTAAAGGAATGGGTGTACAGTCGTTCAAATCCGTACCAGCACCCGGAGTACGTAAAAGCGGAGCCGTTGTCGTGGGCCGTTCCCACGCTTCAGAGGCTGTGGTTCGGACCGTCCGTCGACGACAAACGCCGACGAATGAGGGCGTTGCTGTCGTGCTTAAACTCCGACATACCGTTGATCCTGAGCACGTCCTACGTGCCTCAACACATGCTGGTCATGGCGTGCGTATTACGTTACATCATGTCGTTGGAGAAGCCCATCCTGCGTCGACAAGAACTGGACGCCTTCGTTTGCCAGGCGTTCAACCCCGATCTCATGAATGCACAGTATTTACAGGAGCTAACGGTAGGTATTTTTTCACTCCATAGATGAGTTTTTGAACCTAAAATTTCGTTCAGCTGAATGTGGTGACCAGTCGTGGTGTCCAGTTGGCGGCGCTTTTCATGCAAGGTGTGGAAATCGCGTTGCTGGCTAACGACGCATGCGGAGCACCATTGCCGTGGCTGTTGTGTTGCCCCTGGTTGTATTTCGACGGCAAATTGTTCCACCACACTCTCGCCAGAGCCGTACATTCCAAGAATTTGCTCGAGCTCTGCGAGAATCACATCGAGAGGGTTGTCAAGGTGGAAAGAATGAGGAAGGCCATTTTGGAAGGGCTGGACTTCAAATTTGCCAAGATGCCACTGCCGTTTGCAGGTTAGATACGGTTTTATTAAGAGAATTCATTTGAAATTGCTGTTATTCTGATGGTTCTGCAAGTATAGCATCTTAAAGTACAAGATTATATAATGTTTCATGAGCCATTTCGCCATCCAATCTACAGGTCCTCCATTGCGCCACGGGTTACCCCCACCCCACTGCCTACCACCACTACCGTTGCCGTCGTCGAGGGGGGCTGCCAGTTTGCGTCAGAGGCCCGTCCTTTCACGAGGGGGACAGCTTCAGGTGGGCGGTATAGTGGTTGGTTCGTGGGGGGCCAACTATGGCTACCAGTCGAACATGAGGCAACCTCAGATGGTGGGAGGATACCAGTGTAGAGGAAGGGGCATCCCACCACAGAACAATTACGGACCGCCGCCGCCGCAGATGGCGCCACCTCGGGGAAGGGGGCCGCAGCAGAGGAACAAGGGACCACCGACGTATAACGTGAACAAGAAGAATAATGTGAGTGGTTTGTTTTCGTTTTGTGCCGTTAGAATTCAGAATTGAAATTTGGTTGGTGCATTTGTAATAAGTATGCAATTGGAGGATTTAAAAAAATTTATGGCAAGAAGAGGTAAAAGAAATCTCAACTGAAAAGAATTAAAATTTCCGTAAGCTTCTAAAATTATAAATAAGTCACAGGAAAGGTGCATTATATTCTTTAACAGAGACCTTTGAAAATGAAATGTCATTGTATTTATTTATAAATCCATAAAATATAATATCTACTTTTACAGGAAAATTGTCAAAAGAATTCTTAGTAAGAACAAGTAATGTAGACATGAATTTCATGACTAAAATATTGTAACCAACTATACATTTTGTTTCTTGTTGTGACTTTACTAAAATCACTTGTCGCATCATAGATTCGTCATTTTCCTACTAGCCCTAGGGAAATTGGCCTATAATGATGCAAGAGAATGTTTGTAATGCCTCAAACCCTTTCTGTACTCCGTAAAAAGTGGTCCATAGCATTGCATGACAATTTTGCGGTTGCAGTTTCAAAATTCTGACTTGAAATTTTGTCACAGATGAACAAGAAACGTAACAATCCCAACAAGCAATTGAGGAACCCTGGACCTCGGGGCCATGGGATGACAGTGAGGACGGAAAATGGGTAAGCATGATTTTTGCAATATCCAACAGATGATTTCATTGAATTGATGTATGACAGCGACGTGCCGGCCAGTGAACTTCTAAAGAAGGATATCCTCGTGATGCATGATGACATCCTATTCGAGGACTGCAAAACCGAACACCAGGGCCAAGGAGATGGTCCTTCGCCGTCCGCGAATTAAAATTCTGCCGTTTATTTTTTTGGGAGTGTGTGGGAGCGTGAATGTTTGTGTTTAATTCCTGTTATGGATTTGTTTTTTCGTTTTTTTTTTCTCGTGCATCTCAGTGGTAGATGGACACACTTGGTGATGACACTTTCTGCATCGTCGGCATGACAACGGTACAACTGCCGCAGACTTGTGTTCAGAGGATAGTTTGTAAAAAATACGCCGACTGATTGTTTGAGAGCATATTGTATATTTTTCTATGTTTGTTACAAATGTTGTAATTATATATCGACTGATATGAGCGCACCAGTCGCTGCTGTGATCCTATTTATGGTATTTATAGTGTTAGATCTGTGCAACGTTTCATGCCCGACGGAAGATCCCATCGTGGCTGGAGAGCGTCCCAATTTTTTATGGAAGGGACAGAACAGGTAGGATTTACAATTAGTATTAATTTCATCTAAAAGAATTTTGGTTTTCACATGATTTATTTTGTTAATTATTGATAAATTTGCAAATTTAAGTTTTCAAAATTGCTTAAATGAGACATTTTGAACTTTTAAAAGCGAAATCTTGATAAAATTAGTTTTGTTTTTCTAAAATGACTGAAGTAGTCACGACTGAATTTGGTTCACTTTCTTTTATAAACTGCATGACAATGGGGCATTCCGTCGGGAGAGAAACAGTTGTTGGTAAGATGGTTCATAATTAGTGACATTTGGGATGAAGCAGGGTTGGAATTACTATAAAAAAAAACTTGGATTTCGCCGGGAAGGCGGTGAATTTCCCAAATAAAATTGCCCGATTTTCGATGCTTACCAGAGCGAATTTCTAAATCGAACAGCGTTCGTTTGATTTGTTCATCATCACCCCGGTTTTATGCCGTTTTAGAATTTCGCGCCTGAGACCACATACACGTGACTAATAATTTGAGATGTTCAGAATTTCGCGCTATTGCTCATCAGTGCCCAATATGGCCGTTACAATGAAAAATTGCTGGACAAAATGTTATACTTCCGCAGGGTCCTCAAGCGGACTCACAATCGATCAACTTTTGAAAACGTCAAAATGATTCTTTCACGATACTTGTAGTTGTCAGTACACGATAGAGCTTAAACTCATAGCTTTTGTGCTTTCGTGAAACGGGAATATTTTTTCTGGAGCCTATTTTCGGCCAGGAAACAGTTTAATGTTCTTTTATTGTATGTAATTTTAGCTAACAATTGTAGATAATTTAAGTAATTTGCAGATGAATGCTTTTGTCATTTTTTTATGGAATTCGTTAGCAGATTATTTTTTTTTCAGTTCTAGACAATGTAAAATGTAATATTTGTGTTTTTTCTCTAATATTCTCGTATGCAGTAATGGTAATTAGATGCAAAACAGATGGTAGTTTTATGAGTCATTGAATTAATTTGCTATTTGGAAATATATATCTGTAATTAACCTCGTAATTTCCGGTATGTATGTGTATATTGGCTCTTGTGGGTGAAAGGGCATCCATAAGGATTTCATAATATAAAATATGTATTTTTTAGAAATAGTGGGCCTGTCCCGGCGATCCCGCAAACAAAAAAAAATTGCTCGGATCAAACCGGGAAGGGTCCGGTCCTGTTTTAATTTTGCTTGTAAAAAACAGGTATGTATTTAAAATTAAAGGTTCAATTCACGACGTGATGCACGCCTTCGCCCCGCTGCGCCACCGCCCGGCTCTTWCGGAAACATTKTCTGTTCGGAGACATTCCCATGTGAGGWTAAGTTAGGGGMGCGGAGGCGTGCGTCGCGTCACCAAGTATACGGGCAATCAATTCGATGAATGCAATTTGTATTGGGGAGGTTATTGAAAAGGCACGGATGTGCAGTTAATAACTGTTTGGAATAAATTTTTGAACCATTAAAATGGAGTTTTTTTTCGTCCTATGATAATTATACAGGGTGTCTCTAAATTCGATTTGATAAATTATGACGAAAACTCTATATAAACATGTGTCTGAAAATGATATTCAGTGTTGAAGTTCAAAAAAATCGAATTTTTTACAGAACGGTTGAAACTTTACGAAGTTTGGCAGAATGTTGTAATAGATCACGGCTAAGAATCTGGCTTAAAGCATTTCTTCAGGTTTTGAGCACTTTTTCTCCTCACATTTTTTTCTAAGACAAACGCTTCTTGTGATACTATCAAAAATACATAAATTTATAAAATCGTTTTTTTCGAACTCGAAAATTATTAACAACAAAAACATTGCAAGAGTGCTTTCCGATCAGAAATTTGATCTTCTATATAGTAAAATTTAGAAAAAATACGTTTTTTGGAAATATTTTGAAAACACTCGTAAGAAATTTTTTTCCTATCTGATGGTATTTTCATTTTTTGAATATATTAAGTATTTTTGGAGATATTTAGGAAATCCCATTTTTTTAAAGTGACGCTTTTAAACTGTTTGCTCGGGACGAATAATACTCGCAATTATACTACTAATCACACCCCCTTCCCTATACCCTACTTACCTCAAAAACAATAGGTCGCTTTGGGTAGGTGAGATTTATATGTAACCACATTTCAAGATCATATGTTGTCTCTCGAAAGTTTCGGGTCCAACACACAGACAAGAAATTTTTTTTGTCAAATTTTATTTTTTTGTTTTCTACCATTGAGCAAATAAAAAGTTTTGAAAATCTTTTTCGTGATTCAGTACTCCATTGTATATGTGGAAGTAATTAATTTTTTTTATTTTCCATAAAAATTAATGTTTATATGGCAACAACTTATGGAATCGTGTTGAAGTATAGCGTGACAAATAATCAGACATAAGGATTACTTTCATATCTAAACAATGGGGGACTTGCAAGTTATTTTTATATAAAAGAATTGTTTCCACATTTTCTAAACCATTTCAATAATTATAAAGATCAGCATAAAATATAAAACAAAGAAAAATTTACTTCCCATACTGCTGAAACAAGCCATTGTAAAATTAAGAAATTGCATTTTTTAAGGTTTTTAATAACTCCACATGCAAGTAGCATGTGTGGTTTTAAGAAAAATAATTAGTTTAATTACATACATAAATCAAATAGCCCTTTATATTAAATAGACCAAAAAGAAAAAAATTGATAGAGCGCCTACCTGTAGGAATTCAGATTTTTTTGATTTTCTCGAAAAGGGTTCGTTCTAGCGAAATGCAATAAGAGGTGCTTTTTTGTATGTTATTTGTTGCTCTTTCTGAAAATAGTGACATTTCACACACAACTTTTTTTCAAAGAGAAAGCCCCTCTGCCTCTCCCTCTACGCTGCCTCTGTTACAGATGTGACAAAATGCTTTGTGCCAGATTCTTAGCCCTGATCTATTATATTTTGCCAAAATTCGTTCTCTAAAAAATAAAAAAATTGGAAATTATTTTTTTAACTTCAACACTGTATATCAAAAATGAGGCATTTTCGGATACATGTTTATATAGACTTGGATTCAGTATATATTGTGTTATCATTCTTTCTTTGAAATAAAATTCCAGAAACTCTTATAATGTGTATAGGTAAGTATGATCTTCACTATACAAATATAAAGAATTAATCGTAGAAACTGTGGTGTGTTACGATGAACCTTTGTTTACACAAATGTCCTTAGGATGTTTTTGTTGTGTAGGAGGGTAGTAAGATGTGACATGCTATTGATACTTTTTCCTTGTGTTGCCAACCGTCAGTTTTTTGGCCGAGTTAGCTATTTATCAAATTAAGCAACCATTTGTCATGACGGTCTCTCCGATCGTACCGTCTATTTAAAGAACATGGAAGTGAACTTTATCCCAACTTCAATAGCATAATTCGGCGTGGATTTCGCGGGTCCATTCAACCTCGGCGGGAGGGCTCTTATTTCATATCCGAATTTAACGACCGTCGGCACCTTTGGTGTGCCATTGGTCTGTTTAACAATTCTGTTTACATGTGCCCATAATTAATTCAATACGACGAGCGGCTAACAAATTGAATTATTTCCCGGGTGCTGAGAACAATGCAGACCGAAGGACGAAGTCTGCCAGGTTGTATGGACGTACGAGGGTTTGAAGAGGGAAAATCCCGTCAGTGTGTGGGGTACCTAAGTAGGGCCGACATTTTATACGCGAGATTTTTCCTTTTTAAGCGGAAATTAGAATTTCAACAGGCTTATTGTGCGTCATTTCGTGAATTTGTTGAAACATTCTTGACACTATGGCAGTGAAGATAATTTTTGTAGTAGTAATTCTCTTCTCTTATATGCATTAATTCAAACAGGAATAAGTTTTCAGGGTGCTAGGTATGATTTTTTTATATTAGAACATTCTGGAACAAAGATGTATTAAAGTGGGATTGAACGTGATGGGAGATTCTGAAAGACGTGTGTATTGTTAACTGTATAACCCTATAAAGGGAAATATTTAGGTCAAAGAACATTGTACGAGGACTATTTTTCAAAAATGTATTATTTGCAACATGTATCACTTGTGCTCTCAGCACGTTGTCTATGCGAATATGCTGTCCTAGCCATCAACATTTCATATGAACAGAAATGGTAATCAGAGGGAGCTAAGTCTGAACTGAATGGTGGGCCATAAATGTCCCATCCAAAACAGTGCAGGAGCGTTTTGTTACAGCTACAGTCTGTCCCAGAACACAATAGCCATGCACTTTTAGAAATTTGCATGGAAGAAGGAAAACCAAAAGGTGGTGTATTATGTATATGTAAATGGAAGGCAATAAACTACCTAGGTGACGGGTTGTTGTGTTATGTTTTAGATATCACATAGTGTATTTTGAAGAGAACAATATTGCAAAGCCTCTTGTGGGCCGAAAGGGTCTAGAATAAGCTATACTATTGTGTTAAAAGGCGTGCATTGGAAAAAATTGATGAGCTGTTGAGCAGCCTCCCGGTTAGCCCAATTTAGCACCGCTACACTGCTATGTTCCTAAACTACTATGACATTTCAAAAGGGCTCGCCGAGAATGTTGAAAAATATGAATCTTCAAGAACAGTAGGGACCAGAACTGCACCAGAGAGGATTTCTTTTTCCAAAACCGTAGAACTTCGTCGTTGGTGGTTCCGCCCTGGGGTTCAAGATCCCGAGCAGTGAACCCACGTCGACCCCGTCGCCTTGACTGTGCGTTTGACGTCAGAAGGAAAATCAATTGGGGGGAATTTATGCGAGCTGCACGCGAAATTTTTGCATTTTCCCCGAAGTGCCGGCTGGCGAGCGGGGTCTTTCTTCGGCGCTTTTTTCGCCCCGGTACTGCGCAGCGCGACCAAAAATAGGCGATTACGCGGCAGCTCTGTCCCGTCCTTCATCAATGGGGGAATGATTGAGGCACTTTCGTGCGGCAATTTGCACCGGGCCACCGCGACGGAGTCAATAAACATAAACCCTATCCCCGAGAGAAGTGCCGTGAGGAGGACGCCAGTGCATCGGGAAGCGCGGATCGAAACGACGACGTCCAGTAGTCCGTCGCTGCCATAGGCGTCCACCAGATGCATCCGACGCAGTTCGAACGGGTTCGTTTCGGAATAATGCGATGAACGTGAGTATTGTGCATGGTGTGCGTTCTTAGCTGCGTAACTGACCGTGCCGACTTAATAACGCCAATTTGCAACGCTAATTGGGTGTTGTTCGTCGTTTGTTTGTCAATATTGCGACGTCGTCTTGGGTATGCCTTCGCAGAGTCGCATTTTAGCGGTGCACTTGTTTTTATTGAGGCAGCAAACTCAATTACTGCGAGAAAAACGCGTTTTCGCAGCCCTTTCCTTTTGTTTACGCAACTAGAACGATTGTTTTGGCCAAAATCAGGTCGAAAAGCAACTCTAAAATGCTCGTTTTAGGAATGACTTTCCATTTCGGTGCCCTAGTTGGCTGTTGCTGGCGTTCATTTTTCAATATCACGGTTCGATTCCACCAATCTTTTGTTTACGTCATCGAACGTAATATTGTGCATCACACGACCGAAGACTTCTAAGGTGCTCCCTTTACCAGAAATGTGTAATCCAAAACATATAAAGAGGTGTTATACAGATTGTCGATAAAGTAAAGATAATGAATTAGGTAACTAGAGATTTTTCGGGATTACTGAAAAACATAGCAGTTGGTTATTATAAGGAAAATATGACATCAAAATTGATACGTGCCACTGAACTACAAACAACCAATTTGAAGGCAAACAACGTGAGTAATTTAATTTGGTTTCGTTAGTTATGGAACTGACTCTACTATATGTACCAAATGAGGTCTGTCTCCATAGATGCTCCTCCTCAGATCTTTGATGGATCTTGAGGAATTTTGTTCCTCTTTTCCTATGCAGCAATTCGTTACATAACAATTAAGTATGGATTTAGACCACGCACACTTGGTTTTATAATGTGTCATGAATATTCTATAGTATTTGAGTTAGGACCCAATGGTGGCCAATCTAGCGTATGTGTCAATGGTCTCGGAAATAATGGTTCATCTACATGCTCTTGGACATACCATGCATTACTACATATTGTGATGAGAATTGATTTTGCTTTCATGAAAGTAATCAACAATCTTTCAGTTGCAAGCAAATGCTGTAAAATAGTGAAAGCCAATGTGAGAACACTATATATACTGTTGGAAATTGGGACAGGAATTCAAAAACTAATAGCTTCTTAGTTGCACAGCCTTTGCAAACAAGCATGTCGAGCATAATTGTGAACTGTTGCGCTAATTGAATCGTATTTCTTGATGGTCAAAACATCCGTTAATAATCATTTGACAAAACAGTCGCAATACCACTTGTTTACGTGTTGGAAAAAGATCACGCTGCGCACTTTCAACAAGTGCGACATAGCTCTATGCCTGAAAACAATTTTGAGGCTTATAAAATGCAAAGGTTGGGAGGAGATTGTTTACATCTTCCGGCATGCAACTTGCAAAAGCTTCTTGGTGTACACTTAGTTTGATTCTGCGTTAACACTAGTCCAGATTATACAGAGTGTAGCACCTCAGTACTTCTGTCGTAAGTTGAAAACTATTAGCAATAGAAAAACGTGTGACATGGAAATGAGATGGAACATATTTATCAATTCTTTCATTGATGATTAAAGAAAATTAATCGCGTTCAGACCAGTGGCGTTCAGTGATGATAAGCATAAATAAAGTTTCATATTTAGCATAATTTTCGGCGTGGGCAGCACCCCCACATCTTAACCATCGTACTTGACTTCCAAAATAGCTCCATCACATCAATCATTCAAATAGGTTACCTTCATGTCATTATACCTTTAGTCGTGTTTGTACTCACGCCGCTTGTGCTTCTTATTAGCCATGTTTTTAACACAGTGAAGTGTGAGCTGCAATAAACTAGGTGTATGTTGTTCCGTTCAATGTGTTGTGTCGCGGTTGAGAAAACGATCCTACGGTCCAGATTATACATATTATGTAATTCATCCACGCCATTTTTGCTCGTAAAATTTAATCAACCTGCAGTTGGTCGTGAAACGGGCAAGGGCCGGAGTTTGGATGATTGAGCGGACCGGACCAGTTTTGCAAAACAACTTTATAGCCGTCCGGAAATAAATTTGGTAAACATTTATTCGGTGTTCATTTGAAACGCAAATTCTCCTTTAAAGAAACGCCACTGTAATCAACGAGCTGGAAAGTCTTTGAATAAGAGGACTCGTCAAGTCCTATTGCAAATTCGAAAAAAGGCAAACGCTACTTATTTTATGGTCTTTGTTGTTCCTTTTACTTTGTCCATATAAGGTTCCTTTTCTTTTTGTTTACATCATCAGCAATGTTATTGCCAGTGTTTTTGTTGATCTATCTCTGTTTTTCTCTTGTTCTTCCATAGTCTAGTTCAGAATATTTGAGTGATTATTTTCTGCTCTACAATAAGAACTCAAGTATATGTCATCGGCATCCAAGAATTATTTATCTCCTTGTTGATTGGTTGTGAATTTGTTTTACATTTCCATAGATAGCCTCTACAGGATGAGCCAAATTGACTATATTCCTTCTCTTTTCAAGGGGATCCATGTGTGATGGCTATCGGTGATGGATAATGAACAGCCCCACCAGGAGCTCGTAAAATGCGTAGTCGTAGGGGACACTGCCGTCGGGAAGACAAGACTGATATGCGCCCGTGCATGCAACAAGCAGGTGTCCCTTGCCCAGCTATTGTCCACCCACGTCCCCACAGTATGGGCAATAGACCAGTACCGCATCTACAAGGACGTCCTCGAGCGGTCCTGGGAGGTGGTGGACGGCGTCAACGTGTCCCTCCGCCTGTGGGACACGTTCGGCGACCACGAGAAAGACCGACGCTTCGCTTACGGTCGCTCCGACGTTGTCCTCTTGTGCTTCAGCATCAACAACCCCATCTCCCTGCGGAACTGTCGGTTGATGTGGTACCCAGAGATAAGGAGGTTCTGTCCCAGTACTCCCGTGCTGCTCGTCGGCTGCAAGAACGACCTGAGGTACATGTACCGCGACGAGGCCTACCTGAGCTACTTCAGGGACCGCAGCCCGTTCTTGCGCGCCACCAGGAAGTGTGATCTCGTCATGCCCGACGAGGCCAGGGATGTCGCGAGCGAATTGGGGTTGTACTACTACGAGACGTCGGTCCTCACGTATTACGGTGTGAACGAGGTGTTCGAGAACGCGATTAGGGCGGCGTTGCTCGCCAGGAGGCAGCAAAGGTTCTGGATGACGAACTTGAAGAAGGTGCAGAGACCTTTGCTGCAGGCGCCGTTCAAGCCTCCCCCACCCCTGAAGCCGGCGGTTTTGGTGGCGCCGAGCTCCTACAGCGACCACATGTTGCAGCTGTGGACGAGCCGGTCGCACACCGACGTCGTCTTGGTGGTGGGAAGCGTCGGTTTTCCCGCCCACAGGTTCATCCTGGCCGCCAGCAGTCGCGCGTTTTACTGGCTGCTGACCCTCGACTTGATGGCGAGGAGCACGAGCGATTCCAGCATGGTCAGCTCTTTGGGAGACTTCGCCGACGACATGGAATGCCTGATGAGGGCGGAGCAGAAGACGTGCAAAAGAAGAGCCTCCTGTCAGGCGCTGCCGACCGGTCGTGAGGTGGAACACCCGGCCTTCGAGTGCATCAGAAACGTCCAACCAGAAGGTCAAACGGTAGTGACCCTCACGAAACTGGTGACCCCCGGCGCGATGCAGCAGTGCCTCCAATTCGCCTACACCGGAACCATCAACCGCAGCACGTTGAACCTGCAGGAGACGAGGCAGGCAGCGGAATTCCTGGAGCTCCCCCAGCTGCTTATTCTGCTGGCCAAGCATCCCATCCTCGGACTGGACGATGTCGACGAGGCGTACGAACAGTATTTGAAGAGAAGACTGCAAGACGTCTGCCTGGACCAGGGCCTGTTCGCGGACGTCATCTTCGAACTGGACGACGGCGCCTGCCCCGCCCACAAGCCCATGTTAACGGCGAGGTGCGACGTCATGAAGGCGATGTTCGGAGGAGATTTCAGAGAGAGTCAGGCGAAAGTGGTAAGTGAACAGAAGCTAAATTAAAAAATAACAAAGAAGTTGAAACTTTTTCCTTGTCTAATGACTTCACGCTTGAATAATTGCAGATCGAGTTCCCGGGAGTCAGAGAATACACTTTCCACAAGCTTTTGTGCTTCCTCTACACCGATGACATACCGGAAGTGTCGTCTGGACGTTGCGTGAACCTCTTGGAGCTCGCCAATAGGCTGTGTCTACCTAGACTGGTTAATTTGATCGAGAAACGAGTCATAGAAGATCTGGAACACTTACAACCCTCTGAAGCAATCGAACAATGCCTGAGACTGGTAGAACCTGTCAAGGTAAGTTAAATACTAACAGTATATTGGAGAATTCTACCATCCACTGTAATCAAAACACTACCCCTCCTTAAAATCATCAAACATCGTTTATCTTCTTTTCTATGCAATAGGGTCCTTTTTATGTTATGATATTTGAGGTAAAAGAACTTTGACGTACCACAGAAATATGGCCCACACTATGTCAGCTTTAATATAGTGTATTACCTAGCGAAAAGTCAAACAACACTGCATTAGAGCCTGATATCTGAGAGTTCTCAAATCTTTAAGGGTAGGTTTGATAGTTTGGTTCTCTCTCCCATCTCCTTTATAAACATTTAAATTTCTCGCCGCTATTTTGCCCTAAAATGGCAGACTATTGCGGTACTTTATCTATCTATCCCTTAACTTAATCATTCCTACATTGTATTCGTAACATGTACAAAAACTGAATGTCAATTTTTTTCGTTCAGTATAATATATTCTTCAAGATAATTAGCTCAGCAGTTTTTATTGTGGAGATCAGGTATTGTTTCGGGTATTTCCCCTCATCAGCACGGCTTATGCTTAACAAGTAGATCCAAACCAACTCGGTTGGTGGCAATAATCAATTTTACAGCTGCACAATGGACACCAGCTGGCCGACTGGTGCATGAACCACCTCTGCATCAACTACAACAAGCTGTGCCGCATGTCCCCGCGCAGCCTGCGCATCCTGCACCCCGAAAACCAGGACTACCTGGTGGAGCACCGGTGGCCGCCCGTCTGGTACCTGAAGGACTACGACTACTACCAGAAATGCCTGGCGGAGCGCGACAAGGAACTCAAGCCCTCGTTGAAGGGCGGCTCGGGCTGTCTCTGTTTCTCGAGGAAGTCCGAGTCGGATCCACAGCTGTCGTCGAGCCAGCTCTGACCAATGGCGTCCCACTACGCTACCATCACCTCTCCGTTTAACTTAACGCTCGAWCTATCTGAATGTATACTTGCACATGTCTAGGTTTTAAGKAGACGTCGTCATTCCTCTACATAAGACTACTATGAGATGTATCACTTTTACACTATTCGTTGTTTATTTGTTTAGGACCAATTTTTAATCGAGGTATAGTCGTCTAGGGCTCTCCCTATATGCATAGAGTCAATTCTGACAAGCAAAACGACAGTCCACACAAATCCCGAGGGGCATCTCAAACCAGAGTATCGCGCGACATTAACTCTCACTTATGTCAATGTGTTCTATTAGAAATGGAATGTAATGAAGCAGCCAAAGCAGGTTGACAAGAAACACCGTCCTTTTTATAAACGACTTTTAAAGAAGGGTGCGGTTCCAAAAGATTTTGTCTGGTACTTCTTGAGATGCATAATGTCACGCTATATTTTTAAAGATAACTAAATATTCCGCTTCTTTCTTACCAATAGAATTTGGCAACAACTGTGGATCTAGTGGTTGCGAGTTTGAGTCCCGCACAGAACATGTGAATCCCTTTCCTACAGATATAATTTTTCAAGGCAAATGATAAAATCTTTGGCGAATTTGTTGATTTAAACTAACACTTGGAAACATGCAGTGACCAATGCATAGTTGCCTGTCCTATATATTTTTGTTTGCACTAGTCAAAACTTTTGTAACTGCACATTATCAATCTAAAGATGCAAATATGCTACACCTTACCACACTTCTCCAGTTCAATCTTGACTAATTACAAAAAAATTTAACTCAGGAAATACCAAATCGCATCTTATTATTACTGTTTATGCTGTCCAAAACTAACCTGTTCAGCAACCGAGATGGTATTAACTGCTTTTTTGGACGACTAAAACACTCTTCACTGCCATTAAAACATGCTGTGATGGAGTTTAGACACACCTATTCTTAAATTCGAGCAGATGCATCCTCTTTCTCTGCACAATCTTAATTTTGTGCATTTTTGTTTTTCAGGTAGCAAGTTGGTGCTTGATAAAGTAGTTCCCGTAAGGGCTGCTAGGTGGCTTTGTCATCATGGCAGCTTGTAGCTGATAGATGGCATTGCCATCTACTTTTTCACTCATGGAAACAGAAGTTTGGCGTAATTAAGTGACAAAAATTGTGCCCCAACTTGGTATCTGAACTGAGCGTAGTTCAAGGTACTTACAAGCAGTTCCTTGGTTTGTGTACATTTATAAAATTCTACTAGCTTAAATTCGTGTAAAATCAAATACTTAGACCTCGATATTCACCATAAAATTAAGTACAAAAAGCACCTCATTTTCTAAGCATCTAGGAGGACATCTTTAGAGCAGTGTGTCGTAGTACTTACATTTCATGTTATCATTTTCTATCAGAAACACAGTAATCTCATCAGCGAGCACAAAAGAAAACATTTTAATCTGGTTCGAGATGTCGCCAGTTTAGTTTTTTAACAAAAGGACAGTTTTAGATTTTTACTTTCGTCTTATAGGGAGATATGCTATCTACATTTAAGTACTCAACAATCATGTATTTGTGCAATAATTTGCTATTATAATTAATAAAGATTTGTAACAAAAACGTTGCTTTTATTGCAGAGCTTAACTCACATATTTTTGTACAGATATTCAAATTTGATTGATTAACAACGTGGTGATGTGACATTATTAAGCTGTTTTTGGTTTAACGAGTCCATCATTAATGATGCATCAACAAAGATAACCTAAGGTAGGTATCAAATTTCTGGAGAATTACTTTTAAACATAAATAATTTTCTAAGATGTGGTAAGTAACTAAATTCCTGTTGAATCTTAGTATCTTTCCCATTGTTTTTAAAAAGGTGCAAGGAATTATTGCAAAAAAAACTAAGTGAAATGTACTGGATCAGCCCATCATCTCATATACAAATCTGTGATTTGAAGCTTCAGATGAACATGAACTTTTTACATATCTGTTTAAAAATACAAGGTATACTAAAACAATTGACTGCAACATAAGGTAGATCAAAATATGGTTGGTATATATTACAGTAAAATTGAGAAATTCAATTGACAACAGTAAACATAGTATTTTTGTCTGATAAGCTCTTATTTTGACATAAACACTAATATACCAAACCAAAAAAAACACGTAGGTAAGATGTAACTGCTTAGTGGTACCAAAGAAAACAAGGTTTAAAATCATTTATATATTTACAAAACCTACCTACAATGTAACAGCTAAATGAGTCACTTCCTGCTTTACTTCATCATACAATTCTTTGTAATCATCGTGTTCCCGAATCAGCACCATGAGTGTACCCCGTTTAACGCCCAAAGCAGCCCCAATATCCGCTCTGCTCGGAGTGAAGCAATAAGGAATGTTTTTCTCCTCGCACACGATGGGCAGGTGGCACATGATGTCAATGGGACTGACGTCCCCTGCGAACACAACAACACCCGTTTCTCCCTTGCGTAACCTCATCTGGACCTCTTTCAATCCGTTCCTGCAGTAACCTTTCTGCTTTGCAGCTAAAAAAAGTGACTCTGATGACCAAAAGGCGCATATTAAGCATGCTAATGTACCTTTCTTTATTAATTTGTAGATCTTCTTCGCCAGTTTCTTTGAGGCCATCGGTTTCGCTATAATGCAGGTTAGATTTACCTTCTCTTCGTAAGTGAGCTCTTGTTTGATTAGCTCGGTTTCGTTCTCGTTCTCATCCTCGGGTTCTGTCTTTATTTTACCCATAATAAAGCCTTATTTGCTCGAATATACAATTATAATACAACACTCTGAGCTTCAAGTTTTGAGGTTACGAAAAGCAAAACACCACACGCCACAGGCCACACGTGTATTTTGGTAACTGCATACTGCAGGTTTGCCAACATCTACTGTATAGAACTGTACTGTACTGTACTGTATAGAATAACACTGGATATACACAAACACAACCCTAGGATGGAATGCAGGCAAGGTTGCCACACTTTAGCAAAACAGGGCCAAAATTATATTATTATATTGATAAAAATGTAGTTTGCTACTTGTCAGAGTTGAAAATTGCTAAAACACCGAAGAACATTTTGGTTAAAAAAAGACAGGTGGTAACCCTAAATAACACCCCATAACTTATTGTGGTACATTTAATTCTTTAGGATAAGCAAAATCTACCCATCTACCCTTTTCACCTGGCAAAAAACAGGTACACCGACCCATCCTTAAACTGGTAATAAATATATTACCAAAAAAAGCATGAAAAAGATATTTGCTCTGTAAAATCTTGTAGAATTTAACAATATTGAAAGAAAGATAAATAATTTTTTAACAAACGATTTAGGTAGAACAATTTACTTGTAACTAAATATATTAAAGGGTAAAGCTGTCATGAAATTTAATTTAATTAATTTCACGTAAAATATGAATGGAAACTGAATAGAAAAAATGTTTTCAATGAAAAAAAAACAATCATCAAAGAATAACACAAAAAAGGATTTTTTATTTAACCTGGATAAGAAAGCAAGACATTCGGTACAGATGTTTTATTTTTCAACTCCAAATATCAGAACAGAACATCAGGGCACAAGATAAGACTGAAAAAAATTAAAAATCAGAAATGAACTAAGAGGAACGACTATAATTCTTCGACTTACATCTTTATCGAAGGCGTACATGCACTTTGCCATGTTGTATGCCCCGTCACACTTATCTGGTCCATTAGCTAAGAGCAAAAGTTAGATGAGGAACGATTGAGGAATAAGGGATACCAACCTTTATCTTGACAGTTGGCAGCAGAAGCTTCCAATGCAGTTTTGAGAGGTTCGGGAATTTGCTCCAATTGAACTTTCATAGCTTCCATGTCGAACACTCCATTTTTGGTCTAAAAGAGAAGCTTTCGGCCATTGAACCTTATTAATATGATTTAGAAAAAATGCTTACCACTTTGAACATTTGAAATATACAGTCAATATAACACTGAAATAGACATTAATGAAACAATTTCAATTGAAATCTTTAATTTGCACATACCTTGAGTGGCTTGGTATCATCGAAATTACCATTTTTCATTTCCTGAATTTGATCTAAGACAAAAATAGACAAGTATTAAGCATTTTTAGACTTCTTAAACTCACCGTCTGTGACTTTGTGTTTCGGCTGACACATATTCCTAGTCAATCTCTGGGCAGCTGCGATCTGTTTCTGTGTCATCTGTACAAATCAATTGACTAACACCTTTTCATTTTTTGACAAGAAATTACTTACAGCACATTCTACAGTTGTTATTACGCAAGCGAATAAGACACTGAAAATTATTAAATTGCCTGGTACGGCCATATCTGTGATAGATGTGCTAAAAGCTGAAAGATCATTGCATGTTCTCTATATATATTTTACAGAGAGGTATAATCAAAGTAATTGATAGTTAGGACATAATTGTGGATTTAAGAGCTGTGTTATTAAGATCAAAGGAAGTTAATAAACAATTGTTTTTAAACTTCTTTTTTAATATATTTTATCCATTGGTCAAATTCTAAGACTCCCCTCCCACCCAACACATTAATTGACAATGTAAAATACGCAATTTATTTAATAACACACAATTGCTTCTCATTCATAAACATGTCATTCACAAAACAATAAGGAACCATTGAAGCGTGATAATAACGACTCACAACGAAAACACGAATTAGAAAAAGAATTTTTTGTTCAACTGGTCGTACTTGGCCATGTTTATCTTTATGGACGTTGCAACCTCGTCGGCGTTCCTTGTTTGTCCGTAGTAATCGACAAACTTGCCGTCAGGATCGACAAGGTACATTATTATCGTGTGGTCAACCTGCGAAAAAAAAAAGACTAATATTTCGCAGTCAAAGGAAAATAATTTTAGTGTCCATTTGGTTAATTTTGGCATGCTGTTATGGCAAGAAAGAACAATTTTAGGGAAAAAATACAAAAAAATGTTACCTGGTATTTCAATAACATTGGAATTATGAGGTCTGCTAAAAAAAGAAACTTTTGAAATTGCGTGCAAACAAATACAGTTTGTGATTTTGAAAACTTAAAACCTTTCCAAAATAAGAGGTGACAGAAATAAACTGGAAGTTCCATGGCAAGCAATGGAAAGTACTTCAAAAGGTGCAAGCATTAGTAAAGTTGTAAGTACAGTAATACCAAAATTCATTCTTTTTAAAAGACCTATTAATTTAAAAAAATATATAAAAAGAGCTTAGAAATAGCTTATGCTATAATATATAATTCCGCCAAGAATACTTACAATATAATCACTATCACTATCCTTAGGCCCCGCACTGAAATACACCCTATACGCCTTGCAAGCCTGAGCAACCTGTTGCTCCGATCCCGTCAGTCCTAACAGCCGCGGGCTAAACTCCTTACAGTATTTTCCCACTATGTCCGGCGTGTCCCTCAGGGGGTCCACAGAAATAAACAACGGCTGTATCTTAGGCACTTTTGGATCAGCATCTGCAAATTTATAACCTGTAGCACCAGAAGATCAAAAGTTAAATCGTGCTAACCTAACTGATCAATGACGGAGGCCATCTTTTCCAGTTCGTCTGGGCAAACGTCGGGACAGTGAGTGAACCCAAAGTAGATCAACAGCCACTTGCCGAGGAACTCCTCGCTCTTCCTGGGAGTGCCGTTGGAATCTACGAGTTCGAAATATCCACCGATGGCAGCCTTACCCAACATGCGCTGGCGTTCTTTCAGTTCGGCTGCAAAAACAGGCTGCAGTTAAGCGATAAGGCAAATATTGACAGCATACCTGCTTCTTTTTGCTTTTTTAGGAAGTACATGTATCCTAAGAGTCCGCTACCAAGTGTGCCTGTTATTAGCAAATTCTTCCATGTCACTGGTCCTTTCTTCGAGCCTGGTAATTCTTTGCTTTTACCACTAGGAGTACTGTACTTTTGGCATGATATTCTCGTGATTGTGGGGCTCTGCGATTGTAGCATTAGAGGGAGATCTGGTTTAATTTTGTCTACTTACGTTACGATGGAAAGAAGTCCATGATCTTCGACAAGCAAAGTTAGCCACGACATTCAATGTTTTCAGCCGCATTATGGAAATATGATGCTATTAAATATGAAAGCACACTTGGTCCATTCGTGCTCGTCACTATTTCTACTTTATCACACAATCTTGTTGATATTTTCAGGTGATCCGGTAAAATAAAGTGAGGTTAAACGCGATAACCTCTAATATTGACGTTGACAAGTGACAGATCGTAGTCTGACGTTAGAATATGTTGGAGTTGGGAATTAAGAAAAATGATGGCATTTTTACAATATCTATTCTGTATTTTGTATTATTTACCACTTATTATTGTATAAAAAACTGGATTTTACTCGTAGGTACGGCCATCTCCATTAGTAGTTCTGTTGACCAGTCTGTTGTCCTATACAGCGTTGGCAGATTTAACACAATAGACTCACTACATTTTATTTAAATTCGGTTTTTCATTCATTCATAATAGATTTTTACAGCTACCATGGCAAACTGAGACATGTAATAAAGTAATAAACCGCGTTTGCAAACTTTGCAAGTAGGAGCATGAGGTACGTTACAAAAAACACATGGCGCCGTGGAAAGCGGAGAAATAAAATTGTTAGATTTAAATTTAGGAACCCTATAGCGGCAGAAATTGTCATTAGTGAGCTTAACGCTTTGAATTAATTTTCAGCCTGTATATATTACTGTATATTGTGCTATAGTTTTTTCGTTACCTACAGTTTCATTTCTGTGTATCTTTTTCATTGTTTTTTTGTTTAGTTTCAGTACAATTTATTCGTTATTTTGTAGCGCGATTTGCTGCTTAATTTACAATTAGCACTTTGGTGGCATAACATAGCGTTTTGGATAACACGACAAATTGAAATAATAGATTAAAAATTTTGTTTCTCCTACATTTTGGTTAAGAAGTGTTAACCCAATTGGTCTTTACTGAGGATTATGTCTAAAAACATGTCAAATCTAGTTAAAAAAACCTTCTTTTCCTTAATTTTTATTTTTCAAAAAGTACATAAAATATTTACATCTCCAACTCTAATAAAACAGTGATATCTATTCAATAATTATTAAAAGCATCGTGCTGACTAGACAAGCTTGAGTTACAAAGCAATAACAATGGCAACAAATCATATATCACTCAATATCCATTAAAGTAAAAATATCAATCTCTTTAATACTGTTTCACTGGGGAATTTTGTCCCTGAGATAGGAAAGTATAGCATCCGTCCCTTGCTCCAAAATAGTATAGCGCGGCTGTCGAAAACGGTTACCTTTTAGCTCCAAAGATCTGCAGAATTTTCAAAATTAATATGATCAAAAAAAATGTCAACCAACCTACCTGAGCTGCTTCATGTTGCCCAATTCTGGGGGGACCTGTCCGATATTATTATTTGAAAGGTCCAGTGTTGCCAAGCGTTTCAACCGACTCAAACCGTCAATGCAGATTTCGGTTATCTGATTGTCGCCAAGGAGTAAAATCTCAAGCCCCTGCATTTCAAAAACGCATTGAGGTATAGTGGAAAACCTGTTGTTTGACAGGACTAGTTCACGTAGGGCTTGAAGCATTTTCAAGCTCTCGGGAAGGTCAGTTAAATAGTTCCTTCCCAGATCCAGGTATTGGAGTTTCAAGCAATCACCGAGAAAGTCGGGTATAACTTTTAATTGGTTCATTGATAGGTTTAGTTCGGATATTACATGCACTAGGTGAAGAAGCCTGGAAAAAACTCAAGTTTCTCGATTTCTGATTTTTAAGGACATGAAACTTACCCCTTGGGTACTTCGCTAAATTTGTTTTTACACAGATCTACAATTGTGACTTCTGCCTTTTGTGCTTCTTCAAATACCGCATCAGGTACGTTCGTTAAATCTTTCATAGTCAAATTTAGTGCTCTTAGGTTACGCATTTGGTATCTGCAAAAAGAGCCAGTACTTTTTGTGCAAAATCACGACGATTGGAAGATACATTTATCTAGTATTGAAGTTTTTTGTTGCTATCAAAGTATGTATCCACTTCCGATACATATCCAATGTCGGATATTACAGTACATATTAAATATTAACATGTACCTGGTATAAATACACATCGAATATCAATATGCACATATTTTGAATGAGTTTTATATTTTTTTGGTCAAATATGCTATTTGAGCAATAATCAATTTTTGTGATTCCCACATAGCAGTAATTTAAACAAAAATTTGCTTATTCTGCAATCCGTAAACTAGGTAATTGAAGCAGACTTAAAATCAGCTGTAACCGAGATGATTATTTTAAATTTTATACTGTATACACACATATTTTAATCAACAAAATGTAACTTACTTGTCAGGAAAAGTACTTAAAGGAGCATGTCTTTCAGGAGACCTGGGAGTACTAGCAACCTCGACTTCTTCCAGCTTATCTCGCAGGTGCTTCAGAATTCGATGTGTGCCGCCTTTTATGACGTCCGATCGAATATTTTTCATGGCGTTGCCTTCGATTTGTAAGTTTTGCAAGTGCGGGAGCAGACCCAGGGTGTTGGGCAGCCTAAGGGTTAAAATTTAAGGGGCGTTTACGCATTGTCAATATAAGAGTGTACCCTGTCAGTTCATTGTTGGTTAAATCGATCCGAATTACGTGCTGTAACATTACAATCTGCTCGGGGATGCTTTCCAGTTTATTATCGCGCAGGTCGAGTATTTTCAAGTTCGGCATGTTTTCGCAGAAATCCGCGGGAATTTCCTGAAAGTATTCAAATATTCTCAGCAGTCGTACAGGGTTGCCAGGTGATCAGAGAATATTCTAATGCTTTTTCAGAATAAAAAATTTCTTGTACTTTCTATGAAATTAGATTAGGTTTACAAAAACTACTTATGTATGTAGCTTCTCTTGAGTAACAATGGTTGGGCTATTATTTCGTTTTGTAGCCAAATGCCCTAACCCTAGGAAATTTTCCTAGATATGGCCACCCTGTAAAAATACGAAAGCTTACCTTGATGTAGTTATTTCCAAAAAACAGCTCGTGCATGTGTTCGCAGCCTTCGAAATCAGGTAACTCTTCAATATCGTTATGTTGTGCATAAAGAATTTGTAGTCTCCGCAATTCTCCTAATTTTGGGAGAAATTTTAAATTATTGTGGGTGACATCCAACTTTAACAGACCTAAAATTAATCGCTTTAAGGAAATTCCTTCAAGAAAACAGACAGAAGTACCTCGAAGGTTGACAATGTCTGGCGGTAGCTCTTTTAAGTTATTATGGGAAAAGTTAACGTCTGTTAGTCGAACTAAAAATCCTATACCAGACGGTAGCTCGATTAGTTTGTTATGTGACAGATCCTGCGAGACCAAGCTATTAGTGAATACCAACTACTTAATTCGGTTTTATTACCAACTGTTGCAACATGATCAAATCGCTCAAACCTCTACTCAACACCTCTAAACAGTTATGGGAGAGCAACAAAACTTGCAATTCTGTTAATTTGTAAAATTCTTCAGGTAAAAGACTAATTTTGTTGTGACTAGCATTAAATCTGGTTAACTTTCTCAACATTCCAATTTCGGGGGGTAAAGTTGTTAATGAGTTATCTTGGAGCTGAAATCACAATTTCATATTCCCATTCTGTTATTAATAATCTATTTTCTTACGTTTAAAGTTGTCAGATCTTCAAACATACTAATCTGTGAAGGAATCTCCTGTAAAACGTTCGAGCTTAGATCTAAATACGTTAGGGGTTTAAAATTCCACCAGGCATCTGTGTCCTGCTTGTTGAAGTCGATTTCCACCACTACTTCATCTCCTCCTCGCTCATACATAGAAAACATTCTCTGAGGCACTAGAAGATCCAAGTCATAAACCGAGTAAACAAATTGCAAATTCACTCACCACTAGCAAGGCTACGACCAGACAAATTCAGCTGGCCAGTTTTCCGAACCACCTTGATCATACCTTGCGTAAGTTGACTGTCATCTTCTTCTTTTGTTTGCAGATGAAATACTGGGTTTAAAAGTTTCCGCCTAGACTTTACTTGCGATTGTTTTGCCATTTTTGTACTTTTGGGAACTTATTGCGTATCGATTGTTTCAAACACGTAACTTTTATTTACATTTCAAGGTTGTGGTATTAACGAAATGTCCCTAGCCACTACACGGTTTACATTAAAAAAATGCATTCATTTGTAATAATTACAGTTAATGAGTAGTAAATTCAATAAAATTATGATCAAATAAACGAGTTTTTAAACTTATCACATTGATTATCTAATACGTTTTTTTTCTTCGATAGGTGTATAAGAACTACTAAATGACAGCGCCATTGTAAGTAGTTCAAATAGAACAAAATTGACGCGTAATGAGTTGCATACATAACAAGCGAAGAGGTTATAAATAACCGAAATTTTGATGAAACTAAAATGAATAAACACTTGCAGAAGCTCACGGGCTCGTCGACATCTCAAAAGAAGAATGAAAACCCGCAGAACAAGTCGTGTCAATGTAGCGAGGAGAAGTTGTCAATAGTTTCCGTCGTCTGTAGGATATGTTATGATGACAGCAAAGACGAACCGATTATTACACCTTGCAGGTGCAAAGTAAGCCTTGACTAATTCTATTCTTGCAGTTTCTTCTTGAAAAATAGATTTCCAGGGTACCGTGGCCTTCATACATCGTAGCTGTCTCGAGAAGTGGCTGGGAGAGTCGAACACAACATCTTGCGAGTTATGCCACTACGTATACCACACGGAAAGAACGCCGAGGTTCACGGCAAAGAATTCCGTTTGGCAATGGTTCAGACATCAGCCTCAGAATCTCGGGTTTCAAGTTCGGGGCCTAAGAAGCGATTTGTTTGCGTGTGCCCTGTTGACACCCTTGGCGATCGTCATTACTTACGTTTGTCTCTTTTCCGCCGATTATTACAACCAACAGAAATTCTCCAATATCCCCGCAGCCAGGTGGACGTCCATTTCTTTGCTGGTTATGATTTCTATCATGTTGGTGGGTTATTATTTGTGGGTTTACATGGTGATAAGGTATCATGGACGGGTTTGGTACTATTGGTGGCAGCGCGAATGCATCGTTAGGTATATTCCGCCGAGCAGTACAGACATTACGCGTGACGTCGAAGCAGCTCAAGAAGAGAACATAAGCGACATTGCAAGTCACAACACGTTGGAAGGAGAAAACGTTGAAGTGTATCCTGACAATACGGGCAACATAGAAGGTCCGATTAACGAGATGATTGTGGGTAACGTGGTACCCACTGTGCGTGAGTCTGTGTCTAGTCATGTTATACCTGATAATGAAAATACAAATTATAGCTCTACTTCTCAATAAATTGTTGGAGCTAATTTTATATGCATTGCAATTTTTTTTGTAGATATCGTATTAATGTAGGAATTGACAGTTGACGATTATTATTACGACCATTGCTAACTTTTTAAATGACAACTTTCCAAACAGGTGGATAGGTGGACTGATCATTGCCCAGATAATCACCAGATTTAACAAAATTCAGTTTGGCAATAGCTTTGGTATAAAAAAAAGTTAAAAAACGACTTAATTTAGTACATAATATACTTGTCTTAAAAAAAAGAAACATATACACAGCACAACTACATAATACAAGATTAATGTTTTATTAAAGGATAAAACAGTGTAGATATTTACAAAAATTAAAAAACCTTTTAAGATGCACGACGCTTAATAGATATTTTCCCTCTCGCTAGTTGTGTCAGATAAATGCGGACTTTAGTGCTGTCCCCCTTTTTAACACACACCTTCAAGAATAATTAAGCCTCAATCAGCGTATCCACATAATAAAAAAAAGAGTACTTACAGCATCAGACGCAATGGCAGAAATATTGGCGGCAAATTTCGGCATGTCTCTCCCTTCAACATAAACCGACTGACCTCTGTGGAACCACCTCCGTTCATACAGCAACTTGCCATCTTCTATTCTAGTTTCGACCAGTGGCATTTCGTTCATGTTCGGAGACATCGCTATGGGACTGTGAAGACCGACGGTGCCTGAAAGATATCTTGATATAAAAAAACAAACTTTGACGAACTTGTCCTTACCTGGCTTTCGAACAGGTGTGAGCACTTTACCTCTGTTTATATCCTTCAAGTCGTTCTCCACCTCCTTCTCGTCTAACTGATACACAATTTGGGCTGTCGGAGGTTTTCGTCGTTTTTCAGGTACAGGAATAGGATCATTTGGTCTCCTACGCAGCTTCCTCGTCATCACAGGTTTCACTTCCATGGAATCACCAGTCAGTTCCATCGAGAATCTTTCCGATTCTATGTTTCGTCTTTTGTCCTCCAGCTCTGATATCAAGTTCTCCTTTAGATCCACCTTTTTCTCATCAAATTCTTTTGCTGCTGCTTTCGTCTCAAGTTTATAATCTCGTTCTACACACTCAATCATGTACTCACGATACAAATTGTTCAACCGTATCCTTTCGTTGTACTGGCTTTTTAATTTCTTGACCTTACGGCAATATTCCGAGTGGGTACCGTCTCGTAACTGCTGCATCTGTTTCTTTAAGCTAGCTAACTTGTCTTGATACATTTGCTCTTTTATTTCCAGGGGCTCTTCGTGACGCCCAACATCTGTTTCACTGGCTTCTTCGGTGTCTTCATCACTATCATCCTGAAAATCATCATTCTCTCGCTCATCATCGTCGTCAAACCGGTCATCAAAATCATCTTCGTAACTCTGCAGGTACGTAGAAAAGGGGGATTCTAAGTACTGGCGCCCGTAAGACATCTTTGCAGTAGAAATCGGGGCTTAAATGTAAACACAACAACCAAAACAAACGCGTCATTTAAGATTTAGGTTAGGATACATACTTGACGTTTGGTGACGGAAATGTCATTTTTCGCGTGTAGTAGAGATGGGGGTATGATGGAGGAACTTATATTGGAATAACCGGATCAAAACGAAAGCTTTTTAGTGGTTTAAAATTATTTAAAAAATGTTTGATGCTTGTATAGTATAATTACACAAATTAATTGTGCTTAGAGTATGAATAATTTAATATGAATAATGGTTTTGAGTTGGTATGTACGATTGGCAGCCCTGTGATCTATTAATAAACAAAACAAATGTGATTATTGTCCAAAACCTTCGTAAAAACACAAAAATAGGCTCTCAAAAGTTTGAATAAAACAGCTCAGTAAGCATTCCTAAATACAATCTTCTATTAATCTAAAATTAGCCCGGAATAATGTCGTCTTGAAAGTAAATGTGATGTGTTAACAAAACAAATTAACACGCATGACGTTGACATTTAAAAATAGGTTTGCCTACATTTACTAATTGGATAATGTTGAATTGCTGCAGCAAGTAAAAAGGGCTGTCGCAGCTTTTTTAATTAGGTCGTTAAAGTGCCTGAAAGTGTATCACAAAATGAGTGCATTAGTGGATTAGTGGAGTGGAAAGTAGTTTAAATAAGATGAATGACACCACCGATGAGGATGAATTAGATCCTCGGATACAGGTTGAGCTCGAGCAGTTAAACACAACTACGGATGAAATAAACAGGCTAGAGATCGAATACGATGTAAGTTATAAGATATTTTATGTATTTCGAGTGTACAGTTCTTTATCGTAGGAGGCAAATACCACGTTTCGTATGTTGCTCAATGAATCAACGCGAAGGTTGAAAGTCTTGTCCAAAAAGTTAGGTAGTTGCATAGAACGGGCGCGACCTTATTATGAAGCGTATGAGGTTTCCAAAAGGGCACAGCAGGACTGTCAGAAGGCTGCAGTTTTGTTCCAGCGTGCGAATGGTCAGTGTACTTTGAGTGCTGCGCGTTTTTTTGATATCGCTGTTGTTTTGTTTAGAAATCCATGCTGCTGCGAAAGAGACTGTCGCCCTTGCTGAGCAGAGGTTCATGAGCAACCAACATGAGTGGCAGTTCGACAACGCGTGGCAAGAGATGCTCAATCATGCCACGATTAAAGTTATGGACGCTGAGAATCAAAAGGCGGAAAGTGGAAGGGAACACCAGAAAAGGGCTTTAATTTTCAAGGCTGCGGAAGAAAAGGTAAGATACAAAAGACTTTGTTTACGAAGATTACCTGGTTGACCTTGTTATAGACTTGTTAACTTATCACATGATGGATGTGTGACAAAATAGCTGTTTCTAGATATTTTTGAAGTAGTATGTATTAACTATAATTGTTCCTATAATCTTATCAAAAGCCACTCTAGTAGTTAATCCATCTTTCTTGCAAAATATGTAAAAATTTGTAGTTATTATGCATTCAACAGTTTTATAGCTCAAGGTAATCAACTATAAATAGGAGCACTTACATAATTTCTCATTACTAGTGCAGTTAAAATTTTACTGTCTCACAATATCGCCTATTAGATGAAGCCAGATAAGTATGGGAAATGTACCCAATTACATCACAATCATGTGATTATTTTACTTCAACTGGTTCAGTTACATTCAAGTATAAATTAATATGAATTTGAGAGAAATGTGTTTTGTATTTGGGAAATACAGACATAGTGGTAATTTAATTAACTAAAGTAACATGCAGGAAACATGTAATCATGAAATGACTTGTACCTTTAACAAAGTTTCAAAAATAAGTAACAGGCAAAATATTTTATAATATTTAGAGCTGTTTGTATACTATCATTGTTCAAAGTTGTTCTAAGGCCGCTTCTTCATAGTCACTTACCAGCCTTGACATATACCTGTACTGTACAGAATTGCATTGACATACAAAATAACAAGCAGACTAAAGAGATGAAGAATGAATATCCAAAAAACTTGATTTTGATTGGAAAAATTATCCATATAACCATAAACATGATTAAGAATGTTGTATATGACAAAAAAAATAGGGAATCGTTTAATTTTATAAACATTTCTTCCCAGGCAAAGCAATTAGAAGAACGCCTCCAGCGTCACATCATCAAATCCCGTCCCTACTTCGAGGAGAAACTGCTCTGCCAGGAGCAGCTCAACACGCAAAAGGAGCGCGTCGAGAGCATCAAAAAAGAAATCAACAAGGCGAAGCAGGCCTACGCTCAAACTCTCAAGCGTCTCGAGCAGATATCCAACGAGATCCACATGAAACGCAAGGGTCTGACGACGGACAGCGACATATTCAACCGTCCGAGGGAGCCGGGCGTCGGGGCCGAACTGTCGCCCGTCAATGCCGATCCCAAACACAACAATCCGCTGCCCGATTTCAACCTCGAACTGGACAGGTGCGAGATACGGAGCGCCGGATCTGTCAGTGGAACTTGCAGCTCGGCCGTCAGCGAAAGAGACGAAGACGAAGCTTTCGACGAGGACGTCATCGACGAGCTGAAGCAGAAGTTCAAGGAGCTGGCGGTCAGACCCGTCAACGGGGGCGAGGGGAAGAGCACAGACGGCGTGTGGGAGTCGGAACTGAGGAACGCCGTTGACAAGTTGGACCACGTGATGATGATGCAGGAATGCGCGAAGGAATTGGATAATTTCAAGTCGGAGGTTTGTGGCGGGGGGAAGGAGGAGAAAGGCGTCTGTGAGCAGTGAGTTTATGTGTTTCCAGTACAAATTTTCCCAATTGCTTGTGTTTTTCTCTTTATTTATTATGGTATAGTGCAGATTTTGGTCTTGGAAGGAAGTTTTTTGTTTGTGGGTGCTAAAAAGACTGATAAATTGAAGAGTAAATGTCTATGATTGATTCTTATCAATGATTCAATAAAATAAATTATTTTTTTTGGCTCTCATATGAACAGGCATGCAAGATTTTACCAGTGTGTTTCACTAGTGTGCAAGAAAAATAAGTATTTTGTTTAACTTTCTCTTATATGCGTAGACTATTGAATAACCAAAATACTCGCTCGCAGAATGGCATTAATTGTCCCTTTTTCCATATAGTGGTAATTTCACAATTGGTAGAAGTTACCAACTACAAAAAATTGACATTGGCCGAAAAAGGCCACTGTGTGATATACACACGTCTCCAAATTGGGGAGATTCACTACTGCGAGTTTTTTGGGGGAAAGTGTTATCACTGTTAATAAAAACCAAACAAATTTTGAATGAATTTGCTGAAAGTTGTGATATTTTGTATTTGATACTTTCCCAAAGGCCGAAGTCAAGTGGGGTTACATGAGGCGAACATGGTGGGGCTTCCCATGGATTATTCACATATCTCTATCTGTCATCAAACATCTGATGCAGTTTTTGGTTTGCTGTGGCTGTATAATGTGATTAACTGATACCTGCAACCGACTCTCTGTTGTTAAATTGGTAATTTGCTTTCAGGGATATTTGGTCTGACTGTTGAATGATTGATTTTTGAATTTTTTGGTTTAATGTTTGGCAAAAAAAGTTAAATTTCTTCGAAAATTGTGGTCTTTCATTGCTTGAAGTTTTTGAAACACACTGGTAATACTTGTCAGTTTTGGAATTTTGCTTAAAAATGTATGCAACTGTGGAAATCATACCCCATTTTTATAGCTTTAGATATTTTTTCTTCTGTTCAAAGCTCATGTAATGTACTGAATCTCAGACTTGTAGATATATATCAGACACTTTTGCATTCCTTACTTTTACGTCATACTGTTGACATATCTCTATTCCCTAATTTGTAAAAAAGAGAATCTTAACAGTGAAAAAACCACACTGGCTCACTTTTACTTGCTTTCATCACCAAAAAGAAAATTTTTGAAAAACTGAACATTGTGACTTAATGTTTTCAAATAATGAGCTGGCCTCATTTAATATTGATGACCAATGTTTGATAATTTTTAGTGCAAATTTATAAGTTCTTAGAATTTCAGAGGATGGTGGTAGACAAATAATCCAAACCTGCAAACAAATGAAGTATGAGTTATTTCTGAGCTGTTTCTCCCTGTCGTAGGGTTTTTAATTTGTACAAATGTCACCTAGATTAGTTCACTATTTTTTTAAATCTCTATGTATTATTTTTTACCTGTTTCTTCGTGGAATAAATTAATTAAGATAGAACATTGCATTTCTTACCCTTGTCCTAATTAAAAAAGTCTATACATGTACCAATAGAATGAAGAGGTAAGTACTGATTATGAATATTTTTACCCATTGCTTTTAATGACAAAAATGGACAGATTCATTTATTAAAGAAAAAAAAGGTTCTATATGGAAGCATTAAATTTGGTTACTTCATTTTATATTGACCTTTAGAAAGGAAATTAATAAGCAATTTTTTGAAGTTCAGAAAAAGTTATAAAAATGACCCTTTCTAAATCAAAAAAATCCCATTTTCCTAAATCTAATAGCCAAGTAAAGAGCGAACCTTTATATAATTCTATTTATTTAATCAGTAGAAATATGCTTATGAATTGATGTAAATTCATTAAAATGTAAGGTTTTTGTACTTATACCATTAGAATATGGGTGTCTTACTTTCTTACTTTTTTTATTCTACAAATAATATCACCGTTTCTGGCATGTTAGGTACGGCAAACTAGCATATTGGTGTAAATCTAGCACCTACGCAAAAGAACGAAATCATGACAATTTTATAGCTCTACATAATTATAGCACACCAATAATTTTATATATTTAATTTTTTGACAAGTGAAGTGCTGGAATTCCTGTAAAAGAAAAGTTTGAGGGGCAGCATTCAATTAATTTAACATCACCCAATCAAATTTTTTTTTCCGAATTCAGATTCAGGAGTAATGTTCTAAATTTAGGGACATTTGAATCAAGTTGCACAGTTATATTAAAAAAGATTTTTGCAACTCTGGCCCAACTTTAGTTGTTTGATTATCTAGAAATAAATTTTGAAAGGAGAAAATTTTGTCACAATATTTTCAAAGGAACTAAGGCGATCAGTTTTTAGTGGAACTTTTGGGTAAGTGGTAGCCAAATCTTCAAACTATTGTTCCTAAGGCATTTCTCCTTCTGATATGTTGTTTAATTTTTACAAACACCTCTGAATTAATGCTGGAATTGCTAAAAATGGCTCCACATTATTTTTACCTGTCAGAGAAAAAAATAAATTAACGTACAATTAATGTTTTATTTACAAATTCGTCCAGTCTCCCTCCTGCTGCGTTTTACGTTTCAACAACGACTAAGTACTCGATTACAAAATAAATTAAAAAATAAAAAGGTGGCACTGATTGATTAAGGCACTAATCAGACGTAAAACTATTAGTAAATAAATTAATCGGATTAGTTCAATTAGATTGTCACCTCTGTCGACACGTACACACCGAAATAACGAGAAACGAAATTTTTTAAATTAGTGAGTCTTCGATTTGACTAAAACTTCAGTTGCACAGGTCAGAGCGCTTCGTCGCCGTGACTGTAGCCGTTGCGGTTGAGTGGCTGCCGTTCTGCTGAGTCTGTCGGACGGTTCCTCTTGAAGAAGCCGCACTACAAAAAAAAAGGAGATGTACACATCTGAATGTAGCATGTGAATGGTGCAAAACATTTCTCAGCCCACTATTGTTTTGGTGCAAATGGAACAACAAGTAAACATTAAAAGGCTAACAGAAATTTTTTACTTACATCTAAATATATCCGTAAAAATTTGCCAGATGTAACAACATTACAAGTAAATGTCTAAACGAATATTTTAATTTAAATATCACAAATGTGAAGGCTTTGCTTTTATAGAACCTTGTAGTCATCTTTTAGATTAAAAATTAATTCAATTATCACAAAAAAAATCGTGATTACCTTGTGGAGAAGGAAGATAAGCAGCAAAAGAATTATTGCACCAGCAACCGCTGAAAGTATAACCACCCACAGAGGAACAACTTCAGATACTATATCCGGCTTTGGCGGATACACAGTGGTGTAAACTTCATGCACCTGTAGAACCCTGTCGACAGGTGTACCGATGAACGGCAGCTTACTTATCGTTGCTCGCATCATGGAGGACAGTTTCACTGGCTCGGATGTCGTGATCTGGAAATTGTTTATTTTTTAAAGATGCGGCTCCCTCTAGTGGATCACCAMAATATTCGCTTGCAGAAATGCATTAATGGTCCCTTTTTTACTGTTATAGTGGTAAATTCCCTAAATCTAGGGAAATTTTGTGTGAATCTGGTAAGCACGCAAAAGAGCAAAATTTTGCCTTAGAAATGGCAACACATTACTTAACTTTTATGACGAGTAAAAGCCAGAAAGTTCCCTAAATTTGCCTATGACCGCCCTTAAAACTGAAATAAAGTAAAAAAATTCTTCAATTTCCAAAGATGTGGAGATTTTTTCATAAATTTGGCAACCTTGCAAACAGCACAAGAAAAATTCATAAGTATTGTCATGATTTACCCTACTGTCTAAATTTGTAAAATTTTACTTTTGCCAGGTCCATTAAAATTCCCCAAATTTAGGGAAATGTACATACATCTGGCAACCACGCAAACATTTTTCTTTCAAATTTACCATTCTCTAGCAAGCAAAAGTCGGGAATTCGTCTAATTTAGACCTCAACAACACTAATTTCCACACTCACATTTTTCAAGGTGTTAATGTTGACCCTTGCCCTCAGCGCCACGACGGCATACTCGTCCTTCGCGAGCGGCCCCACTGTGCACCTGATAGTCCTGCACAATGTGTTTTTGCACTTGTCGTAGTTGGCTTCTTCTTCTCCTTCGTCCGCCTGTCGCTTCCTCCTCCCCACGAACCTCCTGTTGGGGTCGGGCCTGTCCGTCGGGACGTTGTCTCTTCCGACGTCTCTCCTTCCGGACGAGTAGCTCGAAGAGTGGTACTGCGAGGAGCCGTGGTGGGTCCTCTGTCCGTAGATTCGGGGGTCCCGTTCGACGTAGGTTCCCAGGTCGGGGTCGTACACTTTGTTCGTTTGGTGGCCGTAGCCGCCTTGGTTCGAGATTCCTTCTTCGATGTTGACGTTGCCTAGGGTGCCTAGGTCGAGCGTGGTTGTCCGGAAACCTTGTCCTAGGGCGGCGCTGCCTATACTGCCTATAAGTCGTGATTATGATAAAAACCTTCACACCTTGTTCCGTTTATTAGCTTTTTTACAATTTGGCAGCACTATAATTAATCTCGACAGTACCTGATTGGTCGTAGCTGCCCGAACTTGAAACTTGTCCATAGCCAGCTTGCCCATAAGATCCTGATGACCCTTGCCCATAAGACCCTGACGATCCTTGGCTATAAGAAGTCTGACCATGGCCATAAGCTGTTTGACCTTGGCCATATCTTGCTTGACCTTGGCCATAACTTGCTTGACCTTGGCCATAATTTGCTTGACCTTGGCCATAAGTTGCTTGACCTTGGCCATAAGTTGCTTGACCTTGGCCATAAGATCCCTGCCTATGCGATTCTTGCCGCCCTTGACTGCCCCAGCTGTGGTTGTAGCTCGATTCCCTGCTTCCCGACTGTTCGAATGATTTCCTTTCGTCATTTCCTGTGTATATATCTTGTCCTCCACGATGGAATTCTCTGAAGATGAGAGGATTCAATTGGCAGCACCATCTACTAGGGAGCTTTTCCTTACCTGTCATACTGGTTCTGGTATCCGCCTTGTCTTTGTTTCTTTTCCCACTCGTCCTCGACAATGACACCCGAATTACCGTTCCATCCAAAGTGTTTTCCGCTGGTTTCTGAATGGACCTGACCAGAGTAGGGCTTCTCCACAACTGGTACACCTTCGTGGGTGGTGTAGTTTTCCCCAGTAACGGTGAGGTCTTGACCGGAGGCGGCGAAGGACTTGTGCTGGGCTTGTCCAGCCTGCTCAGCTGTTCTTTGTCCTGATGAGCTGTAGATGACGTTGGTGGTGCCTCCAGCGTGTCCTCGAGACTGTTGATTAAAATCTACGCACGACATAAAATGACTTATAAGTTTAAAGTCTTCATTTGTTAATTTTACCTCCAGATGTCCTTCCATATGAAGAATAACCAGTGCTGCCACCGTGGCTTTCTTGGCCTACACTACCAGATGTTCTGCCTTGAGAAGAGTAGCCACTACGGCTTTCAAATGATGTATCATGACCTCCAGATCCATAAACATTGCCACTTCCTTGAATTATACAGTTGCAGAAAGCGTCCTCAATGCCAACAATCCCTTACCTGTTACCACTTTGCTATCGATCACCTTTCCATCGGATCCTCTCACTGTCGTCGTATTTTCGTATCTTCTTCCAACCGGCTGTCCATTGATGTATGTCGTATTGAACTTGCTCACCGTGGTTACAGTGCGACCACCTGCTGCACCCCCTCCATACTGGCCACCCTGTTGACCCACCACCCTACCATAGCCACCTTCTCGGCTGCCATGTTGGGAGAAGTTGTGTCGTTGCTGATAATGGAAGGATCCATCTCCAGACTGGGACACCCACTTATCGACTTTGGACTGGCTGGTTGCGTTGCCTTGGAAATCGTGGCTGGCTGTACCAATGATGCCCGTTCCTTCTTCCAATTCCACGCCCTCTTCACCGTTTGCGTCGATTTGAGTGCGGGAGACGGAGCTTTTGACTATGTCCCACACGTTTTTGTTGCGGTCAATCTACGATAATGAATAGATATAGAAATAATTACATAATACGTAGCAGCACCAAATTCTACTTACAAGATAATTTTTCTCGTTGGCCACCGTGGCTTCGCAAGTAATTTTTCCTTGTGTTTGGGGTTGCTCCAGGAGGTACAACAAGTCATCGTCGGCAAGGGTTGCGTACGGCCAAACAAACGACACTTCAGCCTCGTTCACCGTAGCTGGGCCTTGGTTTGTGATGGTGTACAAATGCACAACTTGTGGTCCAATCTGGTGTTCTAATTCGATCTTCTCGTAATTATAAGTGGAGAGATTGTAATGGATCTCTTCCGGGTGGGAATTACTGAAATTATGAAGCAGCTGGTTAAATATGGGTAATTCAAAAACCGCTCGCGCTTACCCAAAGATTTCCAATTTCGAATCAATCCAAATTCCGATGGACAAATGCTGCTTGTTATTGAAAGTATCACTTAGTTGTTCTGCGTTGGTGCTGTTGACGACGATGTCAAACTCGTAGCTGGGCGACATCTCCTTCTGCTTGTACGGCTGGAGATGAATTTTGAAATTGGCCTAAAAGAACCCAATTGAAGAAGAAAAGACAGAGCATAATTTCTATTGTCATACTATTCTCGATGCCGGCAGAGGATTGCCGATATCACATTGCACCACATTCTCAGCGGTGGCCACTCTTGAACACGATATTCTGGTCTCGGTATGTTCTTCCGTGATTTTGTTGAAGTGGACTCCATCGGGAATCGTTATGTAGAATGCAGATTCGAAGGCGTCTTCTCCCTTGTTGGCGATTTTAACGTCCAGGATCAGCTCAAGATTGGAGTCCAGCAAGTATTTTTTGACATTTCTATCGAATACAGTTCGGTTAAAGCATGGAAATCCAAGAGGCTTGCTTTACTTACGAGGTAACTTTCAAATCTAGATCTGGAATGCAAAGATTATCCGCGCCGCAATTTTTATGGACACTGATAGCATCTTTAGCAGACGGGGCAGTGTTCAAGTCTAGGACAGGCCTCAACATAGACCGGGGATCACGTGAATAAGAGAACTGTTGGGATTCATCCAAGGAATACTTAACTTCCACTTCCAAAGCAGTTAACTTGTCCCTGATATCGTTCTGGATAGTGGAGAAGGTTTTGAAATGCTTTGAACACGTTTATCTATACTTACCATGACGTAAACTTGCTTAGTTCGGCACTCTTCACGTTGTCCTTTGTACATTGGCCATGTTTCCTTGATTATGGCACTGTCCGTATCTGTGAAGAACATCCTTTTGCCCTTGGACACCTTGGAATCCAGGACGTATTCTAGATTTAAGATCAATCTTTCTGGAACGCCAATACCGATGTATCGAGCACAGAAGTTGACTGCGGTGCAAGGGACTCTTTGACCTTTGTGGGAGCAAGTTCTGTTTTCCAGGATGATTTCTTTGTTGGGGGCCAAGAACTTGGCAGATGATTCTACTACCACCACAGGGCGAGATCTGACGTAAAAAAAACAAGATATAAAGTAGAAAGTCGGTATAAAAAGCTTGTACCTGAAGAAGAATGCCGAATCAGAAAGGTAGGCCCCAACAGCCATGTCTGGATACTCGTTGCCATCAAGATCGATGCCTCCAGCTATAGAAAAGCCAAAGGTTTGAAGGTCGTAACCACCCGCCTGCATGATGTCCTTTGCATAGATGACTTGGGAATACTTTTCTCGCACGCCCTTTGCAGATCCGTGATATACATATACAGCTCCCCGTTCTTGTGGACCGTCGTATGGAGCTCCAACAGCAAAATCTGTGTAAACATTTATACGTGTTCTTCCCACTTCTCCATAAGAGTACTTAACAACCGTTTACCTACCTCCATATCCATCCAAATTTATATCTCCCAGTGAAGCTAAAGAAAGTCCAAACCTCGATTTGGAGTTGATCCCGTCCAGCAGATGGAGCTTAGTAAATTCTCCCTAAAGATAAAAATTACAGTCAGGATCGTTCTCCTTAACATCCGAACATTGACTTACTGCACGGCTTTGATATAAGACGTACACCCTTCCAACCTCGTACTTCCCCTCGCTGTTAGGTTCTGTGTGCATGGGAGCACCAATTATCAAATCATCCTTTCTATCTCCATTGATATCTCCAACAGCTACAGCGTATCCGAAGTATGCTCCCATTTGGAAGCCGGTGATGTTCTGGTGGTTGGTTAAGTTCCAAGTGAAGAGAAGAACCTGGAATAAAATGATATATAAATTATTATAAACACTGTAAATAAGGATCGTCTTAAGAATCCTACAAGAGACCACAAAGTTTTGTGTCGGATCCGCTGCTGTTCATAACTTAAAATATGCTGGACTAAAGGCAAAAGTATGCTTGCTTACCGCCTAAATGGTTAGATAGGTTTGCGGAAAACTATGAGGCCATTACCTTCCCTACGAGATCAGCTCCTCTAGGCATCCCAACAGCAACTCCTTGGACGCCATCGCCAGTAAAGTCACCTATGGCCATGGAGTAGCCCATGTAAGAGTTGTCATCTTCGGGACTGCCCTCCGGTGTAAACACAACAGCAGGTCTGGTCTCGAGGCTTTGCTGGATGACCTGTCCTGAAAAAGTAATATGCTTTGCCTTTCGTTTGAGGATATGCGAACGCGTTTAACCCAAGCATTCGATGAGAGCCACTTCGAACTAGTCAGTTTAGCCTTGATGGATGCAAGCCATAAAACGATGAGAAAAGTGAACGATTCGTTTGTGTACTAAGATGATGAATCTTTTCTTGGATGGATGCATGATGAAGCACTTAGAAATCTATTTTTCTTATATGATGGCGGTCTTAGGTAAAAACTGCGAGTGTGTTTGTTATTTCAAAACTCCTCTGTGCAAATATATACTTTTGGATACAAAAACATGACCTAATTCCTGTGTGAGTACCAGGAGCAGTTTACATATTTTCAAAATAAACCTCTCCACCATAATTTTATGGATTATGTGTTTAAAATTTGAGAGGTTTAAACACGGAACAATTAAAAACTTTAATACCAGAGATAGTGCTGTGTTTGTGCTACTGTACTTTTATTAATCTAAGAGAATGTTAGATTGAAATGAATTAAAACAAGAACATTTTTTTTATAATATTAGGTGTATTACCCTCCCAATTTTGAGGTTTAGGATGGTGACATTGTTGTAATTATTATAACTAATCTGAAGAATCTATTTTGAAGATTTCTAGTTAAGAAAAAGTATCTGCAATTATTGTATTTAAAATAATAGGACTATAATAAGTTTAATCTCGGGAGCTTTCCAGTTAACAAAAGCGGTATTTACCAAGTAAAGTGTATCCAATTCGATACTGTATAAAAATTAAAATCAAGTAGATCTAAATTAAAGGACACCTATAAATTCAAATAAAGACAACACAGGTTTTACATCCAATATTGTGGTTAATTATCGCGTTTGGACTAAAATAAGCTTGACTAAATCTTAATATTTTTCGCAAAGAATATGTGCTTTTTTTTATTGAGTACTATTACTTATGGATCACACTCGTATGGTCGAAACTATCGTTAGATTGATCTGATAAAACTTGTAAACAGAGCCCGTTTAAAAAATCACCATGTTTCCAACTAACAAATAATTTATTATATACAAAATTGTGATACATGGGCGGCTTTTTGATTTTGTCTGTGAAGCAGATATTTTTGTTAGGTATAACTTAATGAAAACAGCGGTGACTTGATCGTATTGGAAAACCCAAGAAGTAAATACTATGGTGTTTGACAAATTTGACGAATATATGTATAAATCCAGAATTGAAGTATTCAAGTCAAACAATGAACTGCCACTTTCAAGACTATAAATAAAAGTACAAGTAAACTTTGTAATTCTATTCATTCAACACCATTGCTAATGTAGAATTTCCAAAATCATTTCAGTCACTTATTGTAGTTGGAACAGTCGCCCACCCAAATTGAAATTCTTAAATAATCTGCCGCAAATATAGGTCCACCTTACGTGGGCCACTTCTTGTGCGTCCAGCAAACGCATTTGGATCAAGTGCGTCCACATGCAGTGTCAAGGAACTCTTTTGAAACATCTATGACTTGCCGTTTCATTCACGATCATTAGCTTGATGTGTTAAAGTGCTTCGTACCATAAAAAATCGTGGAGCACTGTGAAAGTCATGGCGAATGGATGGTAGTGTTATGATTCTGATGGCAAAGCTTTCGTGATTATATACGAAGGCGTATTGATATATTTCAAAACAAAATTTAATTTATTTAACATAATCTCCTTTAAGCAGAATATAATTGTAAGCCCTAGGAAAATTTTCCTTATCTTGGATTAAATATTTATTTTTGTAACCGTTACCGGACAGACATTTTTGCTAATACGTTGGAAACTATAAGCGACCAGTGTTCTTCATATACCACTATGAGGTAAATTATTAATCCGTTATTGAATTTAGTTCCACTAGGTTAACACCCCATATTAAAGTTCTTGTTAAATGCGTTATTAGGTTTCTTAGTATTTCCTCCCGCACCGACAAAATTTAGTTTTTTCAGTAATGTGTTATCTTTTGTGAGATGTTATGCGCTTAGATTTTTGGCAAAATACCTGCGCCGTACGGTTTCTCTTGGAGTCTCGATGGTGTAAACGGAAATATGGCTTTAGCGTCGATAGAATATGTTTGCCCTGAAACACAATTTTTGGTGTCACCCACTTATTCAATCAAACATGGAAGCTAAACAAACGAAAAATACCTGGAAATCAAAGAAATCATAGTCCGGCTATTCTACTGTAATAAGGTAACGAAAAATTGAAAAGCTACGGTAGAAAGTGTCACGTACCTTGCCAATACCAACTGCCTGGGGCTCCAACGAACAACCGCCGTCCATCCTGAAAGAAAGAGACTATAAGTTGCCTGAAAAATAACAAAGTCTGCAAGACAGAAAAAACCTAAACGCTGTCAGTTAAACGGATGTGTTAAGTGCTATTGTACCACAGTAACTTTTAATACACTTATGTGAAAGAAAAAACCGATCCAATTTTTCTCGACAAATTGTAGCGGCTCACTAGCTAAGATGAAAAAACCAAGTGCAGTGGGGACGCGAGACCACAGTAGCTCAGCGTAKGGGGTCGGGGTTTATCAAACAACAGAAAAAAAAGGGARCGCCACAGATTTGATTGTTCCCCACTGTACGACTCCAAATCTGAAAAGTCAGCGACGATGGCCGAAATAATAAAAACAGGCAATTGATAAACAAAGTGTTCGTTTACTTCCCAACTAATTATATCGATTATAACCGTTACATAAATCCAAGATAAAGGTAAGTATTCCAAAGAAACAAGATTATAATTATTATTTTCAAAGACAATTGAGCTAAAATAATTATTACAAAATAATTAAATAAATGCCAACGCGGATTGGAGATTGCGGCCCACTAAAACAGATAATTGAACACAAACTCAATCAAAAAAAGAAATTCAAACGCCGTCGACCAAACGCGGACCGTAGCGCTACGTTCAACTCGGTACGACGCGATTCGCGAAAACGTAAGTAACGACTATATATTTCTGAAAACCCTGCCGCAATAACCAACGACGAATGGTCCTAAATGAACATAAGTAATATGTAAGAAATGAAATAAGGTAAGTATATGAACCAACAGAAGTATTACACTAATTAATTAAGGTAATTTAAAGCTAAAGCAACACAACAATTTAAATTAATCAATGTTCGATCGTTCTAATTTCGCAGTTTCAAGATTAAACACGACAACAACACTCAAACGGTAAGTACAAGATATAGTTATTATAACGAATTATATTCCAATGAATTCCAAAAAGATTGTACTCATCACTAATCTTGCAGGTACGTTGACTCTCCGAGGACGACGAGCTCCTAAAGTGGATGGATCGACGTATCGATGTGGTCTAGGTATCGATGGCTTATCGTTGTGCTTACACTCTTACGTAACCCACAGGTGGATGGTMCTTATGACGAAAATCAACAAAAGGGAAAAACAAAAGCCTCAGATGTTATGCGGCTTACAGGTAAGTGCGCTTAGAATTGCATGGGCATCCGGCACACGGCCGATACTGCTTCGATGAATATAACTCAAAATGTTCACGAAACAGATTCCCCAATTGGTGCTCGAAGTCCAATCCGGCACAAAACAATAAGCCGATTTGGTATTAATTATATCACCAAAATTAATACGCTAAGAAACTCGCAGCAACCAATTTGCTGAATAGCAATAACAATTTCTAATTGCAGACAACGAACTTCAGCGGTTCACGTTCGATTCATTAATTTTCAAACGGTAAACCTCTACCTGCGATAGTGACAAAAAGGCAAAGGAAAAAAAACGACTAAAAACGTAGGAGAACAAGGACGGTTCTGGCTGACAACAACAATACGGCAATACGAGGAGTTAAAATACGTTTAAAATCAGTTTTGTAAATGTAACGAAAAATATACGTTACAAAATTGTGAAAATTGAACAATATATTCCTAAGTCTCAAAGCAGGGGGCAGTTCATTCCTATGTTGGGTTACTAGTAGTACAATTAAAGGCTTTAAAAGTACTAACTTTGTTTTAATTCCTATCAAAGAGACGTCAAATTGTGTACTGTTTATTTACTACGAGAGATGTTCTAGCTAGAGTTCAGAAAAGACCAGAAATATTCAACGTTGGAAGTGATCATCATACAGAAACTTATAGCAATTAAAATTATTATTATAATAAAATTAAGTACCTTTTCGGCAACGGTACCTATTGAACATCTCATAATCTGTTTTTTTTCTATAAAAGATGCATCTTCGAAATCATCTTAGTGCTACCGATTTTGAGCGATTCAAGACGAAGATTTACCTTTAAAAAACGATACCCATCCTCAAAATAAAAACAATCAAATCGCAAAAGCCATCTGAATTTTATATTTAGGTACTAATTGCTGCAAAGAATTAATCCAAAGCTTTTCTGTCACTTACGTTTCACATATCTAAATATATCGAACATAACTATAGTTTTTTTACCAAACGGAAACTTATTAATGGTTGAGCCATTAAAAAGTAAGGAAGCAAGAGAAATTGTTTTTTCTCTTTACTAGTCAGAACACAAATTAGAAGCCCTTATTTTGCAAATTTTTAGACCACAATGCTGCCGAAAACAACCGAAGACAAACAGACATGGTCTTTTTTACTGCCTGCTTCGGAATGCTTACCGCTTTTGGGCCGTACCGCAAACCGAAAAGGCAGACGTTTTATCAAACCATCTCGACGTATTTTGCATAATGTATACCTTTCGCATCTCTTCAACGCCCTATTTAGAAAACACCATCGACATATGGGCTTCGGAATTTCCTATTGGCACGCGCATTCACGGCATTTTTCAATACCCGACTGATTTACCACGATTTGATTCAATGCTAAGCAAGCCGCGGGACGCTGGTAGGTTTACATGTCATATGTACAAGTGTTTTTGTATGGGTGGTGCGACAGGTTTCTTGTTTGCTGCCAATATTTTGCTAACAGAGGCTTACACTTCCTGCAATGGACCGCTGTTGGACATACAGTCAAGATAATGCTGGTTTGTTTGTTAAAAGTCAAATTAAGATAGAGAGGAAAATGGCTAGTCCTCCTTTTTTTCGTAAAAAAGCTAATTGGTATCCAATTCAATGCGATTTTTCTAGATAGAGGAAATAGGAGCAGGAAGATATAAGATACCGCTGTCCAGCGGGAATACTCAGGAAAAGTCCCGTAGCCGACAGATTTATTAAAAATTGTAGCTAGAGGGTCCTTGCTTTAAGAAAACATTAGAAACTCCGACAGGTCTACATGACAAATCTAGCACTAAAGATGATATTTTTTTCATAGGCTTGCAGAGAAGTTATTTTTACATTGCTTAACTCAATACAATCCTTAAATTGAAGGTAACAACAAAAACAATTGCAATCAGTTTGTTCCAAGCATACCATGCTTTGAAAACAATTTACAGAAATATTAGATACGTCAAGGGGCAGTTTTATACTGTTATATTATTTATTGTTATAATTTTTAGAAGCCCCGATGAAGGAAAGAAATAGTTTAGAAAGCTTGGCACAAAAATAAAGAGATAATATGTTGAATGGATTCAAACGTGCATTCATTGTGAAACATCCTCAATCAATTAGGCTGATTGCTGATTGAACGTATGTGCTTTGCCTCACTACTGAATATTGTGTAAATTTGCATAGATCAAAGTTATTTTACGTTCAATGACACATTCTACAAGCAAGACGATGGACTGCCAATGGGTTCACCTTTATCTCCAGTCTTGGCCGAAATTTTCATGTCAAATTTCGAAGAGAAGCTTTTTGCAAAGAAAAATGAAATTATTAAAAATGTATTATCCTGGACTAGATATGTTGATGATGTTGATAACTGACATGCAGTTATATGTATTCTTAAAATTCTTAAATACAATAAATAATAAGATTCGATTTACCCTAGAAAAACAACAGGATGGAGTTCTTCATTTTCTGGACTTATCAATGTCGGTAAAAAATAGTAAAATTGACTTTGAAATTTATAGAAAACCAACACAGTCAGATGTTATAATCCCGGCTTCTTCAAATCAATCATTACAGATTAAGCATTCCGTGTTTTATAGTTTAATAAACAGACTAAGAAATATACCACTTAGAAAAGAAAGTTGCGAAAAAGAATTGACGACAATTAAACAAATAGCCTTTAACAATGCATATTGTGGACCAAATACTTAAAAAGCAATATAAAATTAAAACACAAAAAACAAACAAAACATCAATGAACATATTTTTGCCGCAGTAAATTATGTCAAAGGAATTAGTGTTTGTTTTAAAAATAGGCTGAACAGGCTCGGAATAAAAGCAATAGAGGTTAAGTGCAATTGTAAGGTCTTCTAGTTAACAATAAGCCAAAATCCAATAAATTGAACAAAAAACGGCATTTACCAAAACGCATTCATTGTGACATGATATACATAGGACAACCAGGTAGAGTTATTAAAAACAGAATTAAAGAACATGTTGCGAATATAAATTCAAACAAAAGCACAACAGGTTTTGCTGACCATTGCATAAAAAATAACCATCACTTAGACGAAATCGATGTGTAAGTTTTACATTGCGAAAGGAAAGGTAAAAACTGAACCTTTTAGAACTTTTGGAAATTAAAAAAGCTCAGCATCAGAAAAAACAATTGGCAAATATACAAACACCAATTCTCACGTCCAGTACGCCTTTGATATTGCCGAAATTATAAAGTCGGCCTTCAAAACCCAGTCGAGAGATTTTACAACTGTATTTTACAACCCCTGTAAAAAAAGGGGACGWAAACAAAATTCTGCTCATCTGAGTTTAGTATAACGCTGTTATCTCTTTGACAATGGCCGTATCTGGACGAAACGATCGTCAGAGTTATCTGATAAATCAAGTGAGACAAAGCACATACGTTCAATCAACTTGTTTCCAAGCTACTAATTGATTAAAGAGATAATAACATAATATACTTTCTTAGTTGATCCAAATCCCCAATTAGGTACATCAAATTATAAAATATAGATATATTTATAATATAATATAAATTCTAGAAATTACGTTAAGGTAATAATTATAAATAACAATTAACCAAATAAACTTTAAAAAAGCACTTCTTTGTCAGATTTTATGCTAGTAACTTTCACACTTATTTCTCCGTGCACTGTCAGCAAGAGGCAAGAGGTACTCCAGCCGTCATAACTGCGGGATTTCTAAATGAAGTGCTACTTCCAAGAGTCAGAACTTTAAAAGCTCTTTATCTGGTACTCGAGATAATATTCGATTCAATTATTTGTTTGTATCTCGACTTGGATTGCAATACTGACATATTGAAAAGGAGTTGATTTACATTCAGTATATTCCCACGCCTGTGCGTGGTCCCATAGTGCGAACGCACGTGTTTTGTTTAAAATTCGATTCATTTGACTTGTACGTACGTTTTTGTTAGACAGTACACTTTGCGTTCTTCAAACATCACGTTATGTCTTTGCCATTTCGCAGAATGGAGGAAAGCACACTTTATGGTATACGTGCCACAGGGCAAGGCAATGCTGATTCTTCTGTAGCTTTTTGCGTGTGTTTTTTAATTACATCAGTAACTGTAACCACGTTGTTACTGTGCAGTAAAATATCTGAGATGAATTTTTTTGCAATGAGTTTTGAATTCTTCCCATTTGCTTCTTGTATACTTTCTACTGTGAATTCCAGAACATACAATGGTTAGTTATATCTAATGGCTTTTAAAAATCGTAATTGGCAGATTAAAATTACTGGATTTTCCTCAGAAAATAGGGGTAGAACCTCTCATAAATTTCGAATAACTGTCAAAAGCATTTTGAAAGAAATATAACCATTCCATTGGAAGAATGCGTTCAGTATGCTTCAATTTTATCATGGAATTTAGTTCCAAACTGAAATATAAAAAGTTGTGCAGCCAAACCCGAAAGGTTGTCGCCAATGCGATACACTTTATGCGAAGGGAAGTCGAATCAACCCTTAAAGGACCTCAAAAAATTTCGGGAGCGTACTGCCCTGGCGACTGTTGTCAATCTGAAGAGTATTCAGAAGTTTTTTGACGCCCAGACACACTGAAAGAATTACAAGCTCGAAAATTGTAGAACTGCGATCTAATAACACATCGGTGGTTTTCCAAGAGGGCTAGCAGAAGACCGGCTGAAAAGAAAGACAAAAGCCGACACCTACAGCGCCCGCACTACACGAATAACGATTAGTAATGAATTCTAGTGAAATGCCTCACTTGTCAGTGGAACAATGCAAGCCACCAACAAATACTTATGCTGCTGTTGGTCCAGGGCAGAATTTACATGCACGGCAAAGAAGGAAAAAACAAACGGACGCCAAAGATTTACATTTACAGTGTACGTTTGTCGTCCGCATGTTTATAGATCAGAACGGGGTAGATAACATCGGCCGCGCTGATTTATTCGCATATTATTGGTATCGCCGATCAAAGGGTCGCAACTGATTTTAATCTTTGATATATTGTTCACATTTTTAGTGCGGTAGATCGGGTGAAATATTTATTGGCTTCTTTATAAGGAAGTATTTTGTGTCTCATAAATTTTTAACAGTGGCCGTTGAAATTTGTTTCGCAAAAAAGAAACGCGAGCGCGTGGACCATTGTTCTGGGCCTGGGAAGGAGTTGATAGAGATTGGGGTGCCCAGTTCACATACTGGACGTTGGGTTGTTTAATTCAGCAGTTACCATAGGGGAAAACGTATCTTTAATTGGTCTTAAAATAGTGTTGGGGATAATCTTCTTAAACCGTTGCAACAGTTTGAGGAAACCGGCGGTGTTAAAAATTGTCAAAAACCAGCACGTTCAAAAGTTGCTAAGAGTGAGGAAAGTAGCTTGAATGTCCTTTTAGATGTGCAAAAGAATCCCAGGTGTTCCTTACAACAGCGCGCTCTCACTCACCATGTTAGCAGTAGATCTGTTAAAATTAAAAAAAAAGAGAAGTTCCATTCATATATAAAATTCACTTATAATAAGAAATGAGCGAAGATGATTTCGATCGTAGGATAGAATTTTGCGAAACTGCTATGAACATGATAGGATGAAGATAGAAACATTTTAAATTGGATTATGTTTTCTGATGAAGCGACTTTTTGCCTCAATGGTAATGTGTATAGACATAATTACAGATTTTGGTCGGACACAAAATTACATTGGATGGGACAAGTCCACACACAACACCCTAAGAAAGTGAATGTCTGGTGTGGTATTATCGGTGAACACATTATTGGGCTTTTTTTCATCGATGGAATGCGGTCAAGTATTTACCGCTCTTGCGTGAACACATTATACCAGAACTTATTCGCCCGTTCCCTAATCGTGAAATCTGAACAGATATGGTTTCAACAAGATGGTGCACCACCTCATTTTGCAGTCAACGTTCGTGGATATTTGAATGCAATATTTCCAGACAGATGGATTGGTAGGCGCGGAGCGATAGAATGCCCAGCACGTTCCCCTGATCTGACGCCGCTTGATTTTTTCCTGCGGAGGTATCTGAAAAATCGTATTTATGCTGATCGGCCACATAATGCAGAAGATTTTTAAGGACAAATCAGGGTATAAATTCAGAACTTACCTCCAAATATGCAACAAAGAACATTAGAAAACTTGTACTTCAATTTCAATATATATATTTCGGTAATATAAGAGGATGTGTCAATGTCCTGTAGCTGAACATGTAATCTGGAAGTAGTTCTTGAACATATGTTGCACAACAAAAAAATTCAGTTCGCTTGGAGGCACATACACTCCTATGATTATGTAAAAGTAGTCATAATACTGATTAATAGATTATGGTTTAATAATTATAATCAAACAAGCTAATGTGTTTCGCCGGGCCTTAACAACTGAAAAGAACACTTAGCCGAAACAGAATTTTTGATAGTCATTGACCGAAGAAGCGGTGCTGCATAAAAAACGGCTATGAATACACATTAGCGCCATCACTGTGCACGAGGGAGATGTAGAGAGTGGATGAGGTTTAATTTGTGGTCACGTATACTGAAATTTGTACGTTATCGATGGAACTGATTTGTTCGAAAGATCTATTTTAAAATTAGAAAATTAAATTTACAATACTTTTTTTTGAAAACATTTTCTTCTTATGAAATAGAATAAGGGCTACGCTATCCAGAAAAAGGTCAAGTTTGACTTGAAGGCTTGATTTCTGTCTCCTTGGCACCTGCTGAGATATTTCCGAATGGGCTGAGCAAAAATATCTCAATTGAAAATGGTGCACCGGCACATTTTGCTGTAAAATACCCACCTGGATCGTCAGACATGACACCTTCAGATTTTTGTTCTGAAGTCAGTTAAAAAGTAGAGTATTCGTAGACGGTAGACACATCTTAATTGCGATTAATACCTCCAGTGTTGCACGCAGTGTCTAAAGTGTCTAGGTACGGATTGGGTAATGCCTCTTTTTAAATCTTAATTTACTTTCCGTATTTTACAGCAACAAATAAAAAAAAATTTGGCCTGAGAAAAATTTAAGCACGATTTTCTAACGGATTCAACCTATTCGTCAAGTTACATAGGTACTAGAGAATTGGAGGCAAAAAGTCGCTTCATCAGAAAACATAATCCAATTTAAAATGTTTCTATCTTCATCTATCATCTTCATAGCAATTTCGCAAAATTCTATCCTACGATCGAAATCATCTTCGCTTAGTGAATTTTGAATGGATAAAACTTCTCTTTTTTCAAAATTTTCAGATCTTCTGCTAATATGGTGAGTGAGAGCACGTTATTGTACGGAACTCTTGGGATTCTCTTGCACATCTAAACGGATTTTCAAGTTACTTTCCTCACTCGTAGCAACGTTTGGACGTCCTGGTTTTTGATGATTTTTAACACCGCTGGTTTCGTCAAAACGTTGAAATGTTTTCATAACTGTCGATCTGTTGGTTCACGATCTTCGTGAATTGCATTGTAGAGTTCCGAATAACTTCGCCTTCTATCTCCATGATCATGTTGAGTTAACTGAGGCATTGCGATTGCAAATAACAAAGTGAATAAAAATTATCACCACTCACGAAGAAAATGGAGACACCTGGAGTTTTTGTTCTTACTTAGCGATAACGAATATGGCTTTTTGCAAGACCCAAGTTTGTTATCACACTTTTCTCAAGTCAGAAGCAATAAATTGTACAAGTGTGATACATTTTTGAAACCAGGAAAAATATCATATTCAATGGTGTGCCTTTGCCCCCCGCTTTCCCGTTAAAAAACTGCAAGTTGCACCCATATCTCGGAAACGAGAGCTGATACGGAGCTGAAAAAAATCCAGAAAATGCATTTTAAGTACCCATTACGGTCGAACAGAACCTGAAATATCCTGCTGGTTCCACACTTTGTAGCGACGCTCTATGTATAAGCGGTATTGCTCCAGTAATTCAGTATCTAGGAAGCGTATTGTTCTTGGGCACAAATTCCTGAAGAAACTGCCCATAGACTTCATATCACCACCAATTTTTATTTGCAGATAATTACGAAGAGCAGTGTACTCTTACGAACGTGCCGTCCCCGAGGTTCTTACTGTTACCTGCTAATGGATGCATTTTCACACATGTTAATGTGACCTACCACACGACCTGACGGCCGTCCATCCATACCCCTGATTATTCCGATATATCCCACGACTCCATCAATTCATCATCCAGCATTAGATTAGTATTCATGTTCTTGACACGTACACGGTATGAAGGTCGTACACATTGCCCCCAGCGTACCTTTTTCAATCGATTTGATTACGATGCAAAACATCTGCAGTCGATTGTGTCGAAGCAAATGGTGGCCATCGGAACAAATTTCGAGATTTTCCAGTGGGTGTTTCGGCATGCAGATTTAAAAATCTTGTACTAGTGGGTCGTAGCGAGAGGCCGAGTTGCCTATTTTGGTAACGAGATTCGTATCTTGAGACCAAATTGAATTCACGATCTTTTTGACGCTGTCGTTGTGAATCTCTTCGAGTCTCATTCCAGGCGTGAACACAATCGATTTTTGTGATTTATCGGTTAGGCTACGGGGGGAAAAAGACAGACGGCGCTTCGTACGTGGCCGAAATGCAAATAGGAGAAGTGTCGGCGCCTACTTTGTGAAAGCAGGATATGTAAATGTCCAATCTGACAATAGTTTTCGATGAAACAGGTAGCAGACGCCTCCTATTCGGCGTGTCGTCTGTAATAGCATTGTTTCGTTTCTTTTGTTGGGTTACAACAAGATAACTTGATGTCCATCTCAATAAAAAGAAATTGCTTGAAAGACGTTGTTACGTCGTTTGAATGAATGAAGGCTAGGTAAGGTAGCTAAGGTTATTAGATCAATTAATGAACACTAAGTTCTTATCGCAACAAGCAGAGAAAACGCTTTCAAAGTTTATTGTACTGTTTGTATTGTTAACCCTTGCCCAATACCATTTGCGTTATCTCAAAAACTTATTAATTCACCTTAACGGCCCAGTATCTCTCCCCTTCTAAAAATTAAAAGTCAACTTATAMCATATGTAAGTTCCTTATTCGCTATAAGTTAATGGTTTGAGCTGTCTCAAGGTGTATCTTGATGCATTACTCAGACAAGCAGAAGATTCAACGGATTCTTCGTTTGAAATTGGTGGTGCAAGAATTGAGCTTCTTCTTTCTAAAGGAATTATTTAATCTATGTGTTGTTTTAAGTTCTTGTTCCATCAATCTTTACATAGTACATCACATTTCTTTTTAATTTCATCCTTAACCGAAGTGAGTGATTGGGGGTTAAAATAATCTCTAACTAACACATGTTCCTCCTTTGACACAGTGCCTAGCTTTCTCCCGTTGAAATTTTGTATTTGTTTCAGCAACAATATCCGAAGTTTGTGATTTAAGCAAATCTAACTTCGACCTTAACCGAAGACCAAACATTAATGCAGCGGAAGATCATTGAGTAGTTGCATGATCCGTATTCGTATAATTAAATACAAATTTTGGTAAAGCATAATCTACTKTTCTATTTTCCAAGTATGAAAAGATTTGATGGTCTTCCCTGAATTTTCAGCTTGTCCATTGCTGGCAGGCATAGCCGTAGCCGTAGGGGGGCTTAAGTCCCTCGAGTAGAAATAATAATAATTATTTATTTTTGGGGTCATAAACCCACCTAGCTACGCCCATGCTGGAAGGGTGGTCCATACCATAGCCCCATGGCTATGTAGGATGACGTTTCTTGTAAAATAGCATATAAGTTCCTCTGAACTGAAAGGTGGGCCGTTATCTGTTACCCCTACTTCAGGTAAACCAAATCTAGCGAACGTGTGTCTCATGATCTCAATTACATTTGCTGAACAACTGCTAGTAATTTTGTATACTTCAAGCCATTTAGTACAGCTATCAATCACAATGAAATATTATATGCCTTTAAAAGGCCCTACAAAATCCATGTGTGTTAGAGTCCATGGTTTATCGGACCATTTCTATATATTGAACAAAGTATCTAAGAACGTGCTAACGATTTACATTCGATTTATACCCATATGACAAGAATGGATTTTCGAAATTTCTCCATACTACTATTAGATGCCCCCATAATAAACAATCATGTTAATATGCAATTGTAATGAAATCTGTATAATGTTGTGGCCAACCATATATAACACAAAATTTTAAATTTTACTGCAAGTTTTATCAACCCTGGGATCGGTATCGCAATATTTGAAAAACAGTGCATAAAACACAAATTGCCACACTTCGCAGAACTGTCAAAATATTTGAAGACATAGCGTTGTTAGAAAAACTTTGGAATAAGTGTATTACTGTTAATTATTTTAACGTCGAAAAAAATGATCTTCCTCGTATCTATGATAGCTTGGCAGGTAACATAAAGAAACTCCATTCGCAATATTAAACACTTTAAATGTTCTAGAATTGGCATATCTCCGAGGATTTAATTGAAACTGCCACTTCACTGGAGTTAAGAAACATATAAAGCTTTATCTTAAGACATAGGAGGGTCATGTCATCACTACTGCATGTATCAAGCTGGCGATAAACTGGCGATGGTGAAAAAATAAGTGCTGTCAAATAATATGCGTATATCAAAGTTCAAACACTGCACGGTGCATTACAAGGAGTTTGCTAGGAGCCCTGTGTGGATAGCAACTTGAGGGAGTAAGCATTCCAGAACGTTGGACTAGTGTTAAAGACGACCACAGAAGTTGGAGACCTCATACTGCTATCGACAACATTTTTGCTGCTATTGTGGCTAAAATAATGGAAGAAGACAGCAGATATGAAAGACACAGGCGTAATCCTTTTGCACGCATAAAGCATTGCCAGTCAAAGAAGTTTGCGAAAAGAACTGCTGTGAAAATCTCCCACATCCCCTGTACAGCCCTTACATGAGTCCTCCAGATTTCGTTCTGTTCCTCCTCCAGTGGAAAGGAGAATTCCGTGAAGTCCGATTTATTGACTTGGAAGGATAAAAGCCCTGCAACAGCATATGCGTTCTTTTGACAAGAAACGACATTACATTACTGCCGAAGCGATGGCAACGTGTTTTGAATATACAAGGGGATTATATTGAACGACATTACTGCAATTTTTAAAAATATACGTTTCATTTCAGTTGTGTACCTACAAAAACTAAACTCACCGACTAATAAATCCTACAGATTTTCATTAAACCGCTGCTATACATTTTTATAGTTTCACTCATTGAGAAACTCTCTCAAAAAATGAACATCCTGCAAAAACATCGAACCTCCATAATTTGAATGCACGCCTTCGTCATCCGCGATTAGCACAACGCGATTCAATACACCTCACGCAAATGTTTATGACAATAAAATCATTATTATCAAACGGCGTCAACGACCCTTTAATATTCATGATGCGTCAGTGGCGTTAAACGGGGCAATCGTCATCGGGATAACGAGGTGCCTCGCATTAACACCTCTTGGCGAAAATTAGGGGACATTACGAGGGATTTTCTCGGACTTACCTTGGTTATGGCCGCACCTAGACCTGCTTGGCACGAGCCCTGCCTGTGGTAACCATAGCGACCTGAAATTATGAAGGAACGCGTTAATAGTAATGCTAATTTAACGTGGTGACAAATGAGTGTTACACTGGCAGGTAGGTGGTAATAGAAATAGAAAAGAAAAAAAGAAAAGCATTGTGTAGAGCATCGCATTTTTATTTAATTACAGTGGCTCTACAGTTTCTGACGTTACCCTCAAGTTCTTTCAATTCACATCAATACTTAACTTTGAAAATACTTTTTAGAATTTTCAGACCATTCGCTTATAACTTAAATAAATATTACATAAACATTTCCATACACCTCTATTGTTCGCAATACGATAAAAATGTCTTTTTACCAAACTTGTCCGTATTTCTGAGCTGCTTATTTTAAAAATATATCTGCAGAATTCTAACGTAACTTTATGAACCACACATGTGATCTACCTTGAGCAGTCTTGATTATTTATTTATTTAATAATGTTTGGTATGTAAATAGGCAAAGCCCATAATACCATCCGCAGTAGATAAATAAATAGCAACAACAGGTGCTATAATAAAAGAACACGTTTTTTCATTAATACACATTAGTAAAATAAAACATTATCGTAAGAAATAGCCGAATAAATATTCCAAAAAAGTAACAAGAAATAAATAGTTTAAAAAGTTGAATTGAAATTTTGAAAATGTCAATAAAAAATACAGAAGTAATCACGAAGCATTCAAGAAACTAGAGAGTTGTGTGAGCAATTTGTAATTTTAGTCAATAATGAGTGAGCGTTGGTAAATAATTTAGAATGCACCTTTAAAGTTACTGAGAAATTTTGCATCCCCTAAGTGGTGAGTTTTTTAGTCTGTAATTGTATGACATGAAGTTATGATTTCGAGTAAATGTAATTAAATAACATTTACCTATATTAATGTAAACTTTATTTCTAACACAACAATTGTTGAAGTTATCCATATCATGTCATCGCGTATAGTCATTATTATATTGAAAATTTTGACATCGTCGGCGTAAAATAAGCAGTTTTTGGTATTATTATTTGAACTACAAATATTTCTCATCTAATAGCTTTTWATGTATGACTAAATCGTATTCTTTCCTAATTGAATGAGTAGTATCTATTTTTATATCCATGAATGGTAAACATTCCAATTTCAATGCGGCAGCCCATACTTTCTAATTTTTGATCGCGGTGTGCAACCCATGATGCAATAAAAAAAAGGATGGGTTGATGACTCAGGGAAGTGCAATGTCAATATTCTGGCGTCAAAAGGAAAAATAATAATGATTCTATACGCAGGAGGTGAAAATGGTTTCGTTCCTGGAGCCCTGTATCTTGGATGTAAAAACTTAAAAGAAGCAAGCGCCGATTATCATTCTGATATGAATGCGGAAGTGTTCGAAAATTGGTTCAAAAACATTTTATTGCTCAAATTGCCGCCAAACAGCGTCATAGTAATGGACAACGCTAGTTACCATTCGGAGCAGCTGGATAAAATTCCAAATACAACAACTAATAAGGCAACCAGTCAAGAGTTTTTAAGAAAAGAAGATTTATATTTCGAAGAGAACCACACAAAAAACAATTGTTGGAAGTTTTTGAATCTGGACACACCATTCTACGATTACCCCCATATCATTGCATTTTCAACCACATTGAAATGAATTGAAATGATATGGAGGGCAGTTGAAATAAAGAATTCGACGAGGGAACACCGGTGAAAAATTTAACAATGAAATGCTGCTCAAAATTAGACACGAAGCTGAAATAACAAGTGTCGATGCCTGGAGAAATTCAGTGCGGCATGTACTGGACATTGAAAATCGGTACAGAGCGAATCATGTACAAGAATTAATAACAGAAGTTAATCGTGATTTTAGCAGTGAAAGTGATAGTGTAGTAAATTTTTTTTAGTTTGTGACTCTTGTAATGAACATAATCGATACCGTGTATAAATTTTATTGTACGCTATTGTATATTTTTTCTAACAAATGTAAATAATTTTCTGCTTACTAATTTGTATGTTTTTATATTAAACTTGTATAAATTCGTTGTAACATGCAAAGGCTTTTAATTAATACATCGGAAAATTTAAACCCAATAAAGTATCACATAAAAATAGATCGCGGGTCGCACCAGTTAGCATCCGGTCTGCATTAAATAAAATTTGTTATAAAAGCTTCTATGTTTTATCGATTGCTAAATTATCACAACTAACAAATTTCAAAAATTTATAGTGGAAAAGTTAAAATTTTAGCCAACACGATTTTTTTGAATACGGCCCATTTAGGAACTTTGAAGCGTGCCCCACTAATCCCAATAGTTTAGGACGGCCGACCATCAAGCTGTAAAACCTTCTGCATAAGTCAGTCTCATAGATCGTTGCTTGATACTTTAATACCCTCAAATTTTAAATGCTGTCTTACTTCTTAATAGTGGCGTATGAAGGACATTTTATTACCTGGAAGGTACAGCCTTGCATCAAAAACACTTCGTTGCACCCTGCAATTAGCTAAATTGCACATTGCTCATCCCGTGCTGCTCATACGTTTTTTCGCAGACGCCCAGTTAACACGCTAAAAATACCTGCAATAATTAAAATTCAGCTGCAACAAGGCTAATTACCGCACCCCGTGCGCTCGATTTAGACTTTAACAACCCTCCAGAGGTTTACGGAGAAAAATGACCGTGCATTGTGTGCCTCCTGAAAGCCAGCTGTCGTGTCGCCGTTGGCATCAAAATAACTCGCACAATGGAGCAATTTGCGTACAGGAAATTCGGATATTGCATACAAAGTGACAGAAATCTGACGCCCAACTGGCCAGTTCGAAGACTGGTTGTTTTCCTGTCCAATTCATTGCAACCGAACTGGAAACGATGGACGCAAACTTTTTAAAAGTATACATATTATTTCATGATGATACAATCCCCAAAAGTGAGGATTCTGCACTGGTTACAGTTCAGCAACATTACAGACGATGGTTTATAGCTCTGGATAGTATAAAAAAAGTACTGTTTTGTTTTCCATGTCCAGCTACTTTGGATTTTCTCCACAACCTCTAGTGCTTTTAAAGACTTTTTCACCGGTCGATATCAAAAGGTTGAGATAAAAAAAAAACAAGATTTGTTTTGTAAAAGTTGACCACAATGTACCCTTGTTTCTCTCTTTACAGCTAACAAACAATTAAATTTCGATTTAAAATTTTTGCATTCTTTAAGTTTAGTTTTAGTTCCAATTTAGTTGAGAAAATCTCGTTTAGCACAGGTATTCATAATATTAACATTAGAAGAAAACATTTATTAAGGATTCCAGTTCATCATCAACTATTAGTTTTTATCAGCCAACAATGTGATAGTGATAGTGATAGGTGCTAGAGTTGTACGAAAAGATCAATAAAACTCATTATAAGAACTATTTGTGAAGTGCACAATGGTTTTAAATGGTTATAAAATTTTAACACTTAGGTAGGAGGATTAAAATAAAATTAATTGGGCTTCCTAATTAAAGAAGAGCTATGTCCTACAATTATTATATTTACAAATATTAAGATGATTTTGAGCGAATGAAAATCCATCAAACTATAAATTTTTTAGAGTACATCGGTATATATTCTGGCCTCAAAAGGCGTACAGCGCCAGCCCCTGCTATAAAAAAGCACCCAGTCCTCATTTCTCCCATTTCCTTATCTGTCTGGTCTCCGGTCGTGTCTTTATTATTCCAAACCACTACGGATGTGTCACTACATCCACCCCCCTCAGACATAATATATCTCGACCCGTTTTACCTACGAAAAGGGGCTAAATACGACCATTTTCGGGCCGTCAAACTACCGAGAAATGACCATGTAAGGTGATACCCGATAGTTCCATAAGTTTTATGGCGCGCCCGAGGACTCCACGTTGTGACCGGAAAAAATTTGTTCGCCAGATGTTTTTAAAACGTTTTGACACGCTCATTAACGGCACTTGAACATTTGGGGAAGGACCATTGTCGGTTTAGAGTTTGGAACTTGGGGGTGCGCTCGGCAAGGATTACAAGTGTTCGGTTTTATAATTTCTTTAGGAAATATCCTCTTTTAAAGCTTCATAGAATGCTGTCAGATTCAAAGACGTCAATCTAACAGTTCTTAATCAATTTAATTCTTTAATCATAATCACTTTATAGTTGAAGTTTTATCCACACTTATATAAGAACTGTATAAAGTACCACTTTATTCGGGTGGGTCAAGTTAGCCCCCTACCTTCAAATTTCTTTGTTTAACCTAGAAGTTAAATTGTGCTAATGTTGTGCTGACCTGTGCTGGCACTTTTTACAATTGTGCCGGCCCTTAAAACAATAAAAAAAAATAAACAAATTCGGTGGCTAAGTTGATGCCCAAACCCCGAAAACATGTGTTATATTAAGTTGCATGTTATATTATATACCATAACATGTGTTACGTTAAGTTGCAATTTAACATAACACATGTTATGTTATATAACATGCAATTTAACAAAACACATGCTAWGTTACATAACATAACACGCAACTTAACATAACACATGTTATGTCACATAACATAACATGCAACTTAACATAACACATGTTATGTTATACACGGTGATTCACTTACTGAAAATAACTAAAAATAGATATTACAATATTGCGTTTCGGAAATTCAATAAACTTTTTTGATTAATTATTACCTACCTATGGTAGCAGCTTTTGGAAACAATTTTAAAACAAGAGAATGCTACAAACGTCAAGACTAAATTGTACCGAAAATCTGCCATGTAGTGCATAAGTTTTACTTGTTTTTGATTTATGTTAGTGTTAAAAAGATGCAGAACCAACAGTATTCGAAAGAAAACATTTATAATTTGTTTCTGATACGTGGAAAACGCAACAAAGTTGTTGAAAGAGCTTGCCGAGTATTTAGCACGGAATATCCAGAGCTGCCAGCGATGCACAAAGCAAAATTTAGAAGTAGGCAAATCCAAACAATCTCAGGGAGCGACATCCACCGGCAAGCCGATGAACGCCGCCCCAACGAAATGTCTGGGATTGCTAGTGCGTCTAGAAGAGAACCCCATTGACCCCATGAAGAGATCTAATAGATCGAAACAGCTGTCCTCGGATTGTTTCTGATGTAGACAACACAGCGCACACCTTTGTTATTCAAAATTTAGAAGACTGGAATCAAATGTTAAATGCTAAGAATAATTTAAGTTGCACAAGAAGAAACGGAAATAATAACTAGAACATAACATGAGTTAACAACCACAATAACAAAGAGTTAACGCAACATATGTTCTATGTGATCTCCATTTCTCTCACTATTCGCGAATGCACACCTTCATTTGCAGCCCTTCTTATCTGTTGAGGATTCAGCTGATCAAGGGCAATCCTGACTCTCTGTACCAGTTCTTCTTTGGTTGCAACTGGTGTTTCATACACTATACTTTTAATAAACCCCCACACAAAAAAGTTTAGAAGTGTTAGATCCGGCGACCGTGATGGTCAGGCCCACGGTCCATTGCGCCCCAAAACCGATCTTTAAACACTCTTGTTAATTCGCCTTCAACATTCCTTGACGATGAGCTGGTGTAAATTTAGTGGCAAATTATCTAAAAAATTCCTCAAAATACGGATATATTTTTCGCAAATTAGATTTTCATCTTCTTGTAGTTGCACCGAAAATCTTTCGCAAAACTCCACTCTTCGCAGTTTATCGCCAGGTCTAAATGCTTGTACAGGTGTAAAAGAGTAGTCGTGCATTCTATTCTTTGAGGAATACGAAAGACCTAAATCTTGCACAGCATTCCTTATAGAACTCTGAGGATAGGCGCCGAAATATGCTAATACATTTATTATGCTACCTTCATCCACAGTGACAGACTGTCTAACTCTTTTCACACCATATAGGTATATAGAAAAAAATAAAAAAGGTTTAGAACACTATGCGCTCTACATCAAATTTCAACCATGTTGAATACCTGCAATATTACGACATAACGGTTGCTTTAAAAATGCTTTGAAGATATGGTTTTTCCCCTTTTGCGTCTTATTCCTCCAAAATTGGTGTTTGTGTTGTCCCCAGAAAATGCCATTAATTGTAATGTTTAATTCTTAAATGTCACTGGTTCAGTATATCGATTTTTTTGTGGGAAATTACCTGTAATAGKGTTTTCCCTTTTTGATAATAAAGTATTATTTCATTATAAATACGTGTTTACACGACAATATTGTCGTAACTAAAGCCAAGCCCTGTTAATATCATAAGCACGAAAACAAATTTATTACAAAGCTGCAAGGTATATTTCTCTTTGCACATGTAAAATGTGTTTCCTCCGTTGAATTTTCGAGTAGCAGATCACCCTTTGTTTATGTCTCCCAGTCTAAATATGAACTGCTGCTTATTAACTAAGGAGCGCACGTATTCCTAAATTAGGCTAAGAAAAAACGGGGGGACTACTCCATCGACGACAGATAGATGGGGTTAAAAATGCAGCGGGTTCTGTTTTGTCTAAACAGTCAACCTAATTTATGTTGGGCGTGTGTTGAAACGCAGCTCGAGAGCAGCTCCAATACCGGCAGATATAATTAAAAAGCGATGAAAGTGTAATTCCTACGAAAAGCTGTTTTATTGGTGGCACCATCTGGAGAGGGTGACAAGTGGCGGTATAATGTTTTTTGTCGGGCCGTAAAAATATCGGGACTTTATTGTCTGCTTCCTTGAAGGCAGAAAATTTTTGTTTGTCGCCCATTGCGAGGAAATGCTCTGTTGCCAGTGCAGAATACGAGTATGTTGAATAATTTTCTGTCCGTTCTATAAGGATGCTTCCATCCATAGGATCTGAATGAAATTTAATGGTGCTTTATTTGCTTGTTTTCTTGGCTTTTAGGTTGGTAATAGTGCAGCAACAACTCATCTCCAGTCACCACCCTTGGCTGAAAGGCGTCTGCTGCTTCATACCATCATACCAACGCAAAAGTTCCTCCCACGCACCAGGGCCGTAGCCAGGTTGTGATCTAAGAGTGGACAACTGAACTTTGGGGGGGACTCAATTTCATATTTATAACCATAAATACCTAATCACAAAGTAGAAGAAGCGGTAGTTTTATCAAGAAGAGCGCAACAAAAATGCAGCAGTTCTTCTTTGGTATTTACTGCATCAGTAGTGTGTACCTTTGATTTTATTGTGCCTCGGAGATAAAAATTCAGTGCGGTTAGGTCAAGAGATCGCGCAGGGCACAGTAGAGTCTTAAAACATTTCGCTTAATTTGTTAGAAACTGCTCATGTGCTGTGGGTAGGTAGGAGAATATTTAAATAACGAAATAATACAGAATCCAAATTCTGGCAGTGAATTTGTATTGATAATTCTTCTCAACTTATACGTTAGGATTATTGTTGGTCCAAAAATGGCAGTCTTAATACCATGTTACAGAGTGTTGTTGTTTTGAGTATGCAGAAAACATGTTATTTACAAGTGTAAACTTGTAATTGTGTCAATTATGCTGCTTTCTCTCTGTACTGGCATCTTTTGATGCTCAAGGATAAGCTTCAAAATAAGCTTCAATTTCTTCATCACATGTCACAGGCCGACTTCTTTAAGTTTTTGTCTTAACAGCACAAAATTGTAAAAAATTTGCTTCAATTCGTCTGAATTGAATTCATCGCTCCATTCATACACTTGCTGGAGTGAGAAACATGTTTTTTCATATTGTAGTTTCATTCTACGATGAATATCAAAGGGTTTTACGCCGTCATTAATAGAGGCTTTTAGATCTCAAAAATAATATATGTGCCAACTTTTAAGACAGAGTTTTACTTTTATTTTTTATTATTTGACCCTGCCGTGTACAAAAATTATTAGTCTGTCAATCGTCATATTGCTGTGAAACGTAGGTTCATCACAAGACACTATTTGATTCATAAAATTTCTTAATTACTTTTTTTACCAGTTTATAGACGAGTGGGAACTGCAACAACTCAAAATTTGTTTCCAGTTTAGTTGTAGCAACTTGATTATAGACATGCGTTGATTTTATTGATTGTCCTTATCTTTTGCTATCTTGAGTGATATCCATTTCTCAACAAATTTTTCACTGAATGGCTTCATATGTCTGAATTACTGTTACGTATATTTTAGTATACTAAGCAAAACATCAAAGATTTTTCATTTATCGACTGCAGGTATAGTTTTCATAATAATTTTTGTATTTAAGTGTCCTTGATGGTTAATAATTTAATCGAACAATTACATTAAATTCTAAGATTTTTACTTCATAATGTATTCTAGTGCTACGTTCTTGTGTTTACATTGTTATTGTGATTGTCTTTACAGTATGGTAGTTCCGTATATCTGGACAAGTAGTACAAAAAATTTTGCGAGTCGTAACACAAAAAATCCTACACGAGAGATAAGAAGAGAAGCTGCAAATCACATTAGACAAAACATGTGCAAGCCAGAGGAAACTATTGAGTAACCACGACTAAAATACAACGGTGGAGGCCAACAGAATCACAACGCTCTCGAACGACCTCGAAGGAAGCCTCAGAGAATGAGAAGGCATCGGGTCGAGAACAGACAGAAGTAGTAAGAAACCACTACGACAACGCGATAATACTTGCAAAAACCAGGAAGACATGGAAAAAAACAAGGCACAAAAAAGTTGGGAATTGTAATGAATATCTTATAGAAAAAAACTAATGCACGAGAAATATCTAGTAGAACAACGACACCTATCTACAGCTGTACGAAACGAACCGATAAAAATACGAAAACAGCCACATACCATCACGAAAGAGCAACATCAAACTCGAGAAATATTTAAGGAAAGCATTTATTGATTGAATGCACCCTGCAAACCTTTCCTCAGGTTTCCGTAATATGCGCTAAGTGGAAATTCTCTAGCAAGAAGCGTGTCACCCCTCCAACCCAGCGTAGACTTAGCCGGCCCGGAAGTGGCAGAAATGCCTACCGTACGCTGTTTCAATCAATCAATCAATCAATTAATCAAATCAATCAAGAATTTAGAATTACTTTATGAAAGTTCCGCTTAATGTAAAAAGTGAAAAGCAAAATCAAGCCAAGTTGTCGATTTTACTCAAGAACTGACAACATCCTTCCGAGCGGAGGGTCTTTTGGGTGAACCTGTGCCGCATACATTATGCTACCTCTCCACCGGATATAAACATATCCGTCCCTTTTCTTCTGTCAACACATCACTATGACATACAGGAACCAGACTTACCGGCGTGTTTTTTTTTCTTGTTTTGCTCCGGTGCTGCTGTTATACGACGGATAGGTGCCTTGAATCGGCGTTTAAAMAGCCACTACCATTTTTAGAGGAGTTTATTTGTTTTCCTAGAAGACAGACGTGGTATAGCTCATGCTGTGTTGCGTATGGAAGATCAGTTAAAATATAAGTTTTTAAGATTTTAATGCAAGTAACTTTACATGTAAATATTGATGTGGATATCCACAGTTATCTCAAATGTCATTAAATAAGTGAACCGTCCCTAAATAACCCTGATTCATTAGGATAAAATTATGAAAATTCTTTATTCTTTAAAAGGGCCTATGCTATGGTATAAATTTGAAGAAATAGGTAGTAAGATACAATAAAGTAGAATAATCTTGATTACTATGAATCAGAACCTTACATTTGATGGTATTTATAGCCTGACTAAATCGTTAACGACTTTCATGCTTTCCACGAACAACAAATTACAACAATGAGGTAACTGTTACTCATCCGAAATCTGACTAACATTTGCATTTTGCGTACCACTATTAATAAACATGAATGACCGAAAACGTAGTCATTCATTAGTCGCCAACTTATGGGCATCACTCTTCGCGTAGGACTTAATAATTGACACCATTAGAGCGCTACCACAGGTGACTAAGATCGCACCTACAAGACTTGGTAAACAAACTCTTTTTATATATCACCTTTTCCGTCCTCTGCAACAGTGTATATAAATGTAATAACAGAAAAACGCGTGCTCTAAAACACATGCCGCGCACATGGCGGTACATCCGTATCCTTCATAAAAAGTGAGTTGGATAAATAAAGCTGGTGGAAATTATTCGTGATGCTGTTTTGTACTTGCCTGTTCTGCAAGGGGAATACTCCGCATAGTTTCGGAAGTTGTTGCTGGCCACGTAACATGTTCCCACTGGATCCCTCCTTTCTCTCTTTGGGGTGAACCACACGTATCTGGGAGCACATGCCTGAAAAAAAGGAATTGGGATTGAATATAATGCTATTAGTGAAGTTTAAATATCTTATCATGCTCTAGCGGAACATGTATTCGGCACACAGCATAAATTGGGATACTGTAAAATCTGGAGATGTACCAAATCAATAAGACTAATACTAAAATTAATAAAAATAAGATATTTGCTATCACCATAAGTTTTATAAGATTAATAAAAAACATGAATTCAAGTGGTTATGGGGATTTCATTTTAAAGACTTTCAAACTTAAGTTTGGGATACAGAATATTTAAGGAAGTATTGCAGCAATCTTGATGGTTCATAGATGAGATACTTTTAATATGCAGTAATGGCAAACTCACAAAAAGAAATTCAAAATTTCAAGATAAGTGGTTTATGAGTTCTGTTCACGACATATATGTCATAATTTTTTATTCGTCCTGTGTACATAGTACTGCTACTTTATACTAGTTCTTTCTTTCTTTCTTCCTTCGATCCTTCTTTCTTTCTTTCTTTTCTTTAATACTGTAATAGAAATTCGAGTCAAAGTGTTGTAGACACAGGTTTTACTTCAAACCATTGGAAAACCATTCACAACGTTTTCCTTATGATGGAATCATGGATCACCATACTTTGGAGATTGAATTTGGATAGTTTACTTACATAAACCGAGTGTTATTATTCCAGACAATGTGTTTTGTTATTGACGAATAAGGAACCAACAACTAACATCGTTTTGGAAGACCCAAGAAAATTGTAGGCTGGTTTAATATAAAAACTGAATGATTTATTGAGTCTTGCTCAAACTCACAAAGAGAACACAAAAATACATTTTAGACGAAATGGTCATCAGGTACTTCTAATATCTCCTTTTCATTGCTAGTTCAATCCAATTGAATGACCTGGAGTCGAGCCAAACAGTATTATGATAAAAATATTGGTGCAAATGGGTTTGATGAACGAGCGGTTTTTATTTTACTGTACAGGTTTATTTTACTTCTCTCACTGTAAGAAGATTTATTTCATTAACTGATTGATTGCAACTGGCTATCATGCAAATAGATGCCACTCTTTTATACTCTTATTAATTGTATTGTAGAAATAAATATTTACTTAATTTGTTACGTAATACTACGTTCTTGTACTTGCTGATATAATAATATTTATTATTAGTTATGTAAGTATGATTATAATGAATGCATTTGTTTAGACGAATAGAATAGACATACATAAAGCTATAAAATAGAGTGAAAATTTTCAAGAGAAATTATAGATTTTAAAGATCCCTTCAACATCTCATGTACACCATACGCAAGCGAAAATCTCAGAAGGAGAATGCGTCTAATAAACGAGTCTTTCTTTCATCCAAGTGACCCGAATATAAACAACGCATAGAGATCCCCTCGGGTTGGCACACATATTTTCCGCCACTTTTCTTCATTAAGTTTACGAGCGAGTGTAAGGCGCCCCGTTATTTTAACTGCCTTAGCCGTGTCCTATTTTGACGGCGAAAATAGAAACGGATCTCTTATTCATTCGGATGTTTTTCGGCTTTGAAACTCGCTGGTTGATTTGTGCGTACGTTCACCCCGCGATAATTCGCATCAAGTTTATTTCCGCACATAAAGGGGACTTTGAAGCAGTTTTTGGCGTTTAGGAAGAGACATTGACATGTAACTCGCCTTCAATATAACGATTCTTGGTGAATTGTTTATATAACGAATCTTCAGGTTTGTTTGTCCCCCACTTATTCTATAATTCAGTTTATGCCTAACCTTTTGATAGTGTTAGGCATACATTGAATGGTAGATAGAGTCACTAGGGGAGAAAGAACTCTAAAGAATATTGATAAAATGCTTGAATGCGGATAAAAAGCGAGTTGCTACCTTGTTACAATGGGTACAAAAGACAAGGACAGTCAATGGAATGAAAGCACTCTAACTCTCCAAGACCAAAGAAGTTTTCAGCGATTGTCCGGAAGGTGAACAATAACATGGTGAACTTATTCTTACTGGGCGAAAATATTTGGTAAAAAAGACGCGAAGCAGTCACCAAAGGTGTCTTGCTATTGCAGAACTAAGCCCTTGTACACGAGACGTAAATAGCGTAAACAAAATCTGTGATTTGGGTTTTCGAACCATTAGACAATCCTCCTTGTCTGTCTGACTTGGGTGCATCCGACTATTGCCCAAAGTGAAAATGGCTTTGTAAGGATAGCAAGGTTTTTCCAAAAAGAAGTAGAAAGCTGGATAGCAGACCAAAGGAAGAATCCTTTTTATAGACTTAGAGGCTTAAATATGAGTTTAGATGGCAATGCCATCTGTCAGTATTACAATGACATGATGACAAAGCCACCTAGCTGCCATTATTAGATCTACTTCTTAAAGGAAGTGACCTGTATACAGGCAAACCAGTTCTATGCCGCGCTGTCTGCACTAGACCTATAATGATAGCGAGATAGATCTATATGCAGTTGGTGGCGATGCAGACAGCGCATGGGTGACATCCATTTTGGAGGCTTAGATTTGCTCTAGTATATTTTTTGTTAAAACCTTAAAAACTCTAAAGGCTGATTCTCGGTATTGCAGAGTGCCCATCCTCCTCCGGTGTAACAACCTCTTTCAACGATCACGTTCTTTGCGTTAACTTTAATGCCTGCATCTTTCGAGCCGAGGTGTTGTAAGAAATTAATTCACAACGACCCGGTGTTTTTTCAGCCGGCCGCTGTCGGTGTTCGCGGCGGAAAAACTACAAATTACTCGACCCGCGCGACCCCTTTATCGTGTGGTAGCAGCGCACCGCCAAAGACTGAGTGCATTGTGATGTTCCCTCGAACGAGCTTCATAACCAAAAAAGTCGCGCAAAGCCTGTGTCGTCGTATAATATCTGATGCGGCCTGGTCTTTCATCCAAGGCGACGGATGACCCGACCTCTGGAACGTCTTCGCGTGAATGCGTTGTCCACCCTGCCCTCTTTGTCCGGATGATAATGGACGTTGTGGGACTATATTTGGTTGGCGATTGCTATTGCTGGTGACGCACGGACGTAAGTTGTTCAGACGGAGATTTACTCATCCAGGATGCTGAATGATTAGCTTAAAGTTTCGATTAGATTACCTACTCTTCGATATATTATATGATATTCTGTTCGGTATATGGACTATATTATAGTCCGGAGTCACTATCAGTCAGATCGAAGACACCAGATGCGCTAAATCTAAGTCAGATCAAGTTGTCGATATCTAACATCAGGTGTTCCGCAAGGGTGTGTTTTGGGGCCACTATAATTGTGATTTCCATGGGATCGATACACATATGCTCAAAACATCTAAAACAATATCTTAAGAGCCAACTATAACACATATTTTATTAGAAGCCGAAAAAGATCCGAATCTATCCCTGCATCAGGTGGCAATAAACAACGACGTACACCACTTATCAAAGAGAAAGATTTCTTCCTTATAAAATCCGATTAATTCAGGAACTTTGAGAGAATTCATTGAACCAGCGCCATTTTTTTTCTCGAAACCGGTTTGTTTTAGTTTTGCTTGAAGTGAATGTAACACTCATACACATAAATAACAAGAAAATGTGACCGCAAATGATATGACAAATGATAAAATGCGACCCTTTAGGTGGCTGGGAGGATCTCGAATCATTCTCACAGCCGGGGGGCGATTGCTCTCTGCGATGAAGCCCTCTTATCGATATTGATTGATTTTGATATCCACCAATAAATTCCCCGCACGGCCTACGCCGATCGTGAGCTATTGTTCGTGAATTTAAAAATAATAAAACCGTATAATCGTAGCTGCGTATAAATCGTCGGGATGTAGCAGCGGAAAGGAAATAATAATAGTAAATCAGATATCGACCATGGTGAAAAGTTAATTCTTCGAATGCGAGGTTGTTATGGTTGGATGCGGCCCATCAAATGAACAATATTTATAACAGACAGCCATTGTATGGGATGGTCGATCGTAAGCGAGCGATAATTAAAATATGGGCAAGTCGTAAAATTCATCCCGGCCAATCGAAAATGATTCTTTTGTTTCGTATTCTTAGTTTCGAGTTCATTGTGAAATTGCGGTTCCCAACTTTGGAGCGATGCTCTTCTTTATTTAATATACCGCAACAAGAACACTTGAAGATATCGCCCTTGATTTTATAGGTGTAGGGACATTTTAAGTACACTTGGAACAAATACTGCTTATATTATATACAGGATGTTTCACGAATGATAATGACATTGACGAAATTAAAAATGCAACTCAAAATGCATTTGCAGAGGTAACATGGATAATTGTTCAATCATTTGCTTTAAGTAAATTCGGTATTGTAAAACAAATTTTATTTTTGAAAAATGTTCATTCAATAACATTAATGTAATAAATGCTCAAAATATCGTCCTCCGCTGTTTTCACAAGCTTGAATTCGTGCCCAAAACGATCTTTTAACATGCATTAACATTTCTGCAGTGATGGATGCATCACGTAATTATTTTCTAAATGTTCTACACTTTAAATTGGTGTTTGGTATACTTGCTATTTTACCATTCCCCACAGAAAAAAATCAAAGGAGTAAGGTCCGGGCTTCTCGGTGGGCAAGGATTAATTCAACCTCTTACTATTCATCGCTTAAGCAAAACCAAACCATGATGATTTCGTACTATTCCATGATAATGCGCAGGTGCCCCATCTTTTTGGAACAATAGATCTTGTCTTACTTGTAAATTATAATTTGGAGAAGTACCGGTAAAATGTTTCTTAAAAAAATAGATAAGTATTGCAGTTTAAACTATCCCAAAAAAAAATAAGGCCCAACAATTTGATTCCCCAATATTCCGCACCAGACATTCGTCGAATTCTCGAATCCAACGTGGATTTTCTTGCTCATAATAATGGGTTATGTTTGTTAACTCCACCATTATTAGAAAATCTTGCTTCAWCTGWGAAGCAAATGTTGTCATAAAATCTCACATTCAAATTTCGGTGTTCCCGAAAAAAGTTACMAAAAGCMAGTCTTTTAGGATAATTTGTCTCCTTTAAGGCCTGAACCAATTGCAAGTGATACGGATGAAATGGATTGCCTTTAATTATTCGGTGTACTGAAGACAGACTAATACCGGTTGCTCTTGAGACTACCCTTTGACTAATATGAGGATTTTCGTCGATCATTTCCAATACTCTAATTTCATTGTCGGAGCCTGTTGCTGTTCTTTCTCTTGACTTTTTCAGTGGTGGCCAGTTTGTCCTTAAAGTTAATTCAAGTCTCTTGAAAATTGTGTCGGCAGGAGCCCTTCTATTTGGAAAACGTTGTCTGTATAATCGGGCAGCAGCGGAAGCATTTTTCTTGCATTCACCATAAATCAAAATCATATCTGTTTTTTCATCATTTGAATACATTTTGACTTTTAATAAATACAGTGACAGGAACCATAGCGCATAGCCGTCATGGATTCCCAATTTATTTTTAAAATAATACCATTATGTAAAATAACCACATTGGCTATGAGAATGTATTTTGAGTTGCATTTTTAATTTCGTCAGGGTCATATCATTCGTGAAACATCCTGTATATTATGATAAATTCGAATTTTGAAGTAGTAAGTTACTTGAAATATTTATACAGACTTGTGGTGGAATCAAAGGAAATATATCACCTCAAAAGAAACAGGAAAAAATCTGTTGGTTTTTAACATTTTTAAGTTTATTGGCAAAGTCTAGTGCAGCGGTCGCCAACCTCTTCAATGTGTTGAGCTACTATGTTAATTTTGGAATAAACAGTGAGCTACCCACACGGAAGCCACGTAACGCAACGTAAATGAAATAATCCAGAGTTAATTTATCATTATATGTATTTATTTTACTATTTAACTGGTAATACATAATACATGTCATAGGTACTAATAATAAACTAATAACAAAACAACTAATATTACTAGTACGTACTTGTTCATAGCTACATTCCTACCTACCAAACGAAGGTGTTTGAAAAATAAACACAAACTTTTATCCAGCCACAACGGCATGTCACGTAAGATTTAAAAATTGTTATTAATATCAACAAAAAAGTAACGCACTATCATAAACATAAACATTGAGAAATAAAAAAGCACGTTCAATGGGAAGGCTGACACTCAGACTCATCGATAATTTTTTTAATGTTTGCAGTATAATTTGATACAGCCATTCGAATACAATTATCCAAATGTTCATCTGTAAGTCGATTGCGATATTTGTTCTTAATAAACTTCATATTGGAAAAAGAAGATTCACACAAATAGGTTGAACTGAATAATGCTTTCACTTTCAAGGCAACACGGCATAGAACTGAATATTTGTCTTTGCTTACAATAGACCAGATACATTTGGTACTTGAGACTAACGATTTTACTAGACTCTAGTGTATTTTTAATGCCAAAAGGATTGTCAAATTTTAATACTTCACGTAGAACTAAATTTAACAATTTTGCTAATGTATAACGTGGAGAAATGATATAACTAACGACAGATTTAATAGGACAGAGAATCTTTATGTATTTTAGCCCGTCCATGAAGTCTTGACGTCATTGGATTTATTGATAGAATTTGTGATTTAAAACAATTAAAATATTTTAAAGTTAGTTCAACCCTATCTAAAAGTTCTTTTCATTTTTTTGAAATCTCCGTTGTCTAAAAAGTTCAATACTTTGTTTTAGCAATCATTTTTGTCATGCATGTCCTTTGTCAGCTTTTTATAAAAGTAGCTTTTCTTTTACTGTTGTTTTGTTGAAATTGAAAAGCATATTATTAAATAAAATAAAAGATAAACAATATATTAACGATTGTTTACTTTGCACGAATTCCATGTGAACAAACGTTGGTGTAGTCGTAGCTTCTATTGCTTTACTAGTAACTGTTTCCAGATAAGGCTTGAATCATTTTTCAGCAGTGTACAACCTGTCCTACAGTTACGATAACCTTTAAAAACTTTTGGTGGTTCTAACGATTGAAGCCGAAATTACTGCGATGACTTTTTTTAATGTAGATACGAATGATTTTGAAGATTTTTCTCAAAATCTAAAGATTTTGCTTGAAATGCCATACTTTCTCAACTGTTTGAAAAACTACGTTTTGTTTTATAGAAACTTAGCTGTCTAAATAAACCAGGTAGTTTCTCAATCAGTACATACTTGAAGCCGAGTTTTTTCTTTCTTCGAAGGAGATACTTAATATATTATCCTATGGGTTTAAAGATCATCAGGGCTTCTTGCATCACTTTGTTTATACCTCTCAACCCATCAATTTGCTGCGGGCATATCGTTTCCGATAATTTCAGTGCTTGATTCCAAACACGTCCGCGTCTTTAAGGCTCATTACCATCTATAACAACGTGCTGGCAAGTCGATTTAAGATTATTACGCCAACGGAGGGCGGAGATTTTTTAGCTTGGGGCGGCAACTTGAGCACGTGCAGACACATCCAGATTATGTCGGCTGTATGAACGCAGAATGACTTACATGGTCAGGTACGAAGGAGAAGGTGTTATTTTAGGCATTCCGATAGTTGCGGCAATGAAATGTAGGTATTGGGAAAAACTGATTTGTGTTTTTATATCTCTTAAACTAGGGCTCTCTCTCTCAAAATAGAAAACCTTCACAAGCAGGAGAATGAAATATTACTTCCTATAGTCTTTGCATATGCGGATGACCTGAAAATAATGACGGAGAACGAAAGACTTGGCAGAATTTTATAGGAATATGGCAAACCTAAAGAAAGTCCTAACAAATTTCAATAATCTCCAATGTACAGAAGATGAAAATTAAAAAAAAAAAAATTTGTACAATTATTTCACGCTGGTATAGTGCTTTCTTACTTACTGCTTGTCACCATGATTTCTTCTTCTAGCTTTTCTTCTTATTTTCCTTGCACGGTTTTTGTGTTCTGTCCGTATAATATTTGATGACTCAGTGTGTTCCGAGATTTTCTGTACCACAATTGTGTGATTTATTGTGTACAATACACCTTGTTTAGACGCACGGAACTACTTTATTGTAACGACACCAACAATAACAACAATGACGACAGCACAAGAACCTAAAACTAGAACACATTATGAAGAGATTTAAGAGTTTTGTTCAGTGTGTCACCAATCGAGAGCTAACCACTAGCTATAATATATTAATTTTTCGGCTTATATACGTTGCCAGCATATTCCATCTATCTTATTGTATTCTTTCGTTGATTCGTTGTTATTGTTTTGTTTTTCTCAAGTGAACGTCTGAAGAAACGAAAGTCGTTTTCATTATTTTTATTTATTTATTAGTATAATTGAGTAATCAAACCAAGAAAAGAATAGTACTATAATATTAAATATGTGACGTTCCACGTTGCTGTTTCTAAGAAAGCAATTGAAGTACTAAAGCATCAGTTGGATGGTACAGAAAATTGTCGATTTCAACATGGACGCTTTTACTGTCCAATTCCTGTTTACAAATATTTCAGGAATACCCAATAAGCACAAAATGTGGAGTATTTTTAAGATTGATTTTAGTTTTGATATCATAAGAGAAATCTTCTTGATATAACGTAGAAAAATTATAGCAATTACAATTTTTTACTGTCAGCAGCAGCTATATGAAGAAAGGGAATTATTAATCAGATCCATAGTAATCCTTTAAATCGAATTTATTTGCAGGCAGCTGCCTGCTGTGCGACCGTACGTTACAGATCTATTCTTGGCGAACGCTAGCGGTACAAAAAAGGCTTCGAAACGCGAACAAAAACTCGCCGCGCTGCCCAAAAACAAGCCCTATTTGTAAAATGCAATTCCGCAACAATGCCTTGTCGCCAAATTCTTCATTGTTTGGTAGTTTGGCCATTCATCTTGTAAAATTTATTGCCGTCTCTTAACATAACTGAATTTTTATTACTTCTATTTCTGGTACGGCCCGACTGTTAGTTTTATTGGCCTTTTGGAAAAAATAACCACGGCCACATAAACAGCTCGGGAAGAATGGACACCGTGGAAGTGACCACGGAGGACAATGCAAATATTTCTGTTGCATGTCACCACATGCCGTTTTGAGCGTGAGGTATTTATTAGGATGCATTGATGATGCTGACGAGCACCTGCAGGTGACGTTTAAGGTATCAGAAAAGAAATTAACAGAAGATCTGTCAACTATGAACGACTATTTTGAAAAGTAAAACCGAAGGCTGTTGCTTTCATATTGACATAAAACTCAATTTCTATCCAAAATATCTTGTTGTTACTTTGGACACGTCTTTACCTTTTAAGACACATTGAAAAAGTATCTAATACAGGAAATGAAGACAAGGAACAACATATTGCATGAATTAGCTGGATTGACTTGGGGTGCTAACGCAAAAACACTGCGAATATCTGCATTGAGCTTAATTTATTCATCGGCGGAATAATGATGTCCTGTTTGAATGAATAGTGCACATGTTTCCAAAGTAAACTCAAAACTTTATTACTGCAATGAGGATCGTTTCTGGCACTATTAAATCTACACATTTATCTTGGTGTACACTAAATCGTTTGAGAACTAGGAATGAACGTTGTAACTTTATGTTGAACAAGGAATAATCACTTCATCAAGCCACCCTTGAAGAATTAGATTGGTTAGAAACTTTGAAGCCCTTATGAAGCTTATAATATACTGTATACTACTATTACTTTACATCTTTTTATTTTTATACGAATATATATACTCATCTGTACCATTTTCTCTCTTCAACCATTGTTTGGGTGGTCATCTAGGTGTTCTCTTGTTTTTTTAGAACTCAACTGAAGTTTCGCCTTTTCTAAACATTAGAACGATTAGCTAGTGGTTCCAACCACTTCCACGTCACTGTCACGTCATTATGACACTCAAATTTCAGCACATCCATCCCATCCATAAAAACTTAAAAGATGACCACTGAGTCAGCAGAAAAAAGAAACATACTAGTATCAATCATTCTAACAGAATCGGCAGCCAGCGTTCTGAAACTAAGCCTTCCCCATTTAGAAGACTCCGCACTAAGCAGCACGCATTCATCGCTATGCAGAATCACGACAGAGACAAACTTCATGAGGGATAGTACCGCCTCTCTGTTGAGCCGTTACAGCCTGGATTACGACGACGAAAATATTTCCACGGAACCGGCTTACTTCACCAAGAGGGAAGATACTCCTGATTCGGATGATGATGAAGATTATGGTACAAAAAGGTCTTGTCTCCAACACACTGAAACACGATGCTTTTAGATGGCGACGACGATGATGAAGAACTTCCACCAGTACTTGAGGAGACGGAAGTTAAGGTGCAACAGTTGGTGACAGCCCACAGCAAGGCTCATGGTAACAACGTTAGAATGGAAAATAACGAAATACATGTGTCCATAGTGGAAAACGAGGTACACCATTGCATTTCCAACTTGCCCCCTGTGTTTTATAGTTATTTAGATAGGAATTACAGACTCAGGTTGGGTGAACTTCTGCAGGATCTGTCATGGAGGAGAAAGCAACGGCAATTTGCTCGCGCCATGTAGGTGCCGAGGATCTGTTGCTCTAACTCACATGAAATGCTTGGAGAGATGGCTAAAGGAATCCGCCAACAGCTACTGCGAACTCTGTCAGCATCATTACAAGATAATTAGAGTTCCTAAGTAAGTATGATACAAATTACCGCGATCGTGCAACCTGTTGCGGCTCGTTCGAGAAAATTTTCAACGGAATGTGACATTATTAAATATTAATTAATAGTGACAAGCCATCTCCCACTAGGTAATTGTCGGCAATAAATATACTACCTATTCATAGATATGTATGATGGAAAATTACAACAATTTTTTTGCATTGAACTCGGCTAACTAAACCCCAAATATACTGATGATTATAGTTCATCTAAGCTCATCATAAATTCGGTATACGAGTAGGTATCTCCCTTATTTGATGGAAGCAGAATTTTGGTTTAAGAGGGCCGGTATAATAGAGAGAGTAGACAATGAATTAAAATTGATTGACTTTATGGTTCAGTATTACTATGTAGATGATTTTAAAATCATTTTGTTGATTGAGACGGGGTTACATGAAGGTACTCATATTTTATACTATATATAATATACATATAAACTTCATTTTCGATATACAGGATGGCAAAGTTTAAATTTTGAAAAAGTTTATTTTAATAACTTCCACGTTTTTTTGAACAAATTCACTGAAATTTGGCATGGGTATTTTTCATGTAGAGACACCTTTAGTAAAACTTATCTGAAGATTTGGTGACCAMGGTAGAAAACCAGGTTTTATATATACATATGCCTGTTATTCATAGMAGCTACATTTTTAAGGTACAGTTTACCATGGTCGGTGGTATMTTTCTTTCTCCATCCCGGTKACCWTCTACGCGAATTAATTCTAGATCTGGTGGCTTTCCTTATATATACACCATCTGCTGTGACATCGACCTATATGCTCATGCTTATATGCGAGGCTGTAACCAGGACCTCTATGACCAGACAAAACCAACTGCCCTGCCACATTATGGCATTCAGCGCTTTGTTTGGTAAGTAATTGTTAACTCAACTCTTTCTATAGAATGAGTCCTGTAGAGTAAGTAATAATTGAAGCAACATCTTCGTTCTGTTTATATCAGGTATGGCCGCCATTGATTTTACTTATTCTTCCTGGTTAATGGTGATTTTGGAACGACACTACACAGCTTGGCTAGAATGGTATAGAAGCAACTGTGACGTAAAACTAGTGCTTCCAAAAAGAAAGATCAAATATCACAGAATCAAGAAAGTTAATGCAGATGAGGTTGACTGAAAAATAAACATTATTCATTCAAACATTTATGCGTTTATTATTTTTAATCAGAAATATAAGCTCAAAAAAATTAGATTTGTTGGTATAGTGCACTTGTGAACATGAATACATTGAAATACCTTAGATGTATTCTTAAGTAGACGATACTTTCATTCAGAAGTGTAATACAAGGCTATTTCTACCCAACCGTGAGCGCGWTTCCTAAAATAGTACGCATCTATAGTTGACACGAAACGTAACAAATTAGACGAAACGACTGAAAATGAACGACGAAAAACGTCTGCTTCTGGGGCCAAGAAAGATGAAGAACCGCTTACCTACAAGTCTTGTGTATTTTTTTAATCACAGTCACGTAAAAAATAATTCTGACAAGAAGATCTGTCAAAGCAAATAGATGATAACAGATTTTTTTAACGTTGTTAATATTACAACATAATTGTCAATAGCCGATAATATAATATATGCATTTACTTTTAGAATAATATTAATGATTTTTTTTGTAATGCTTTTACTGAGCAAATAATAGAAATACAAAATACAAATCGTAAGTGAATGAAATAGCATGAACTGAAATTTTAAATGTGCTGTTTTCTTAGTGCAAATAGAAAGCACTAACATCTTAAAACTCATAAAAGGGTTTCTTTGTGCAGGTAGTTTTACAGGCAAGTGAAGCGGTTTCAGTTTTTTAATATCTCTTTGGGTCATTTTCCCTCACAAAACAAACATATTAACTCCCTAACTGTATAACTCTATTCAAGCTGTTAAATCGGTTCCGTCACAGATATTTTCATCCAAACAACATTATTCCGACACAAATTACAGGGTTTATAACCATAATTTGTTTATAATTAACAGATAATTTTTATCGCCTCACAATAAACCAGCGTTTTACATGCGACCTGTCAACGGAACAACCCGAGGAAAAGAAGAAAAACAAGCCATGATTTGTTTATCGCCCACAATCCTCAATTCTTAACGAACCCAATCGACAATAATTTGTATTTATAAATAATGCCATTGATTCGGGCTAATAAAAGGATGTTGTTAAGCATTTAGCTCACAATTAGTCGGCGCGCTTACTTCTTTCAATTGTTTTATAGGCCTGGCCGGTTAATCAATTTGTTCCCGGAGATAAGGACGCAGTGTTGCCACACTAACAAATGTGTTCGTCATTTCAATACTAAATCCTTTACTGGTGCAATTTTCCGTAATATGAGCAGGGTGCACTTTCAGTTTTCAAACGTAGTACACAAGAAACAGAATCGGGCTAAGTACAGAACCCTGAGGATCTCCATTCAACGCATGACGATAGGGTGAACAGTAGAACACGAAAGTATTGTGTTTTTGTAATTTTATATGTTATCAAAGTAAATATGGAAAACCATTCTACCCCAGTTTGATACCAAACATGTCATAGTTTGGCTTTTAATAATAGAAAAGCGAAAAATTTAAGGTTTCAGTTAAGTATTGATGTTTAGAGACAGTTCTAAGTATTTGTCAGTTTCTCCGTTATCAAAGTAGATATCCAAAATCGGTTTCCAGAATATGTTTGATTATAATTTCTACCTCGGCTTAGCACCAAATATGGCTTAGTACGACTGCTAATCATCGAAATGCGAGTAGCTAAAGAAAAGGGAAAATTATAACATTTCATGCAGCTATTGATGTTGCGATATATTTGACGTTTTTATTTAATTTAGTTAAGCAGCTGAACTGTCGATTGTTGTCCACCATCACGATAAGGCAACACCGGCAAGTGGCCTAATGGATGCTGCGTCTGCAGATACGCCATCATCTGGCCGGGGAAGCAGCGATTTGTTTTTTCGTCGAGTTTTTCGCATCGCGATCCCAACTTGCATATCCTGTTCGACAGGCGTGTGTGAGGAAGTTGAAAAAGCTCTTGGCACTTTGTAAACCGATTAATTAACATGATAAGTCCGAAGCTGTTAAGGCAAATTGTGGCACGTTCTTGTGTGCGTCGAGCTAATATTGGAATAACAGTGGTATGACGTGCAATGAATAATCATTAATGCGTGGATTGGCTGAATCAGATTATTATTAATTCTAGTCGGTCTGTGAGATTCCCGGATTCGTCAACTCAAAGAGAGCTGACAAACTTGATGATTTTTGATGAAAAATACCTTCCTCAGTAAAGCCATTGATGCCAATTGCGTACCACATATTCAGGAATATTCAGATGAAGTATCTCCTGAGCTATGGCGTCGATAGGGACGATACCTTCTTCGGTGACCAGATATAACAACAGTAGATTTTTCTTTGGAGACAGCTTAAAAGCAAATATTTTCGACCAGCCAACATATCTGTTGACCAGTGCTCTTCTATCAACGAGCATTGAACTGGCACTTTGGTAATGACAATGTCATACAAAGCATATATATTTTGATTAAAACTTGAAGAATACCTGAAGAAATGACCCACGACGGTTCAACTGCAAACAATTAATGCATACGTCTACTTGTTGATCCATTACTAATAATTATGTGAAATCTTGCACGCACAGGTGACATTTTTACTAATTACTGGGAAATAGCAAGTGTCGCTACAGTGTTTAAAGCTGGTAACAAAGAATTCAATAATTCATAACTTTGCTAAATTGTTCGAAATCATATTATTTAATCGCACATATCCAAGGGTATGGATAGGCGCTAAAGTTATTGACAGTAAAGGTCAAGTAGATGTTATGGTCCTGGACATCACAAAAGCCTTTGACAAAATAAACCACAGTACAGGTATACAAGCAGTAAATCTTCAAGCGGCACCACGATGAAACTTTACATAACCCTATCATCGACACCATACCCTGATCATTTTTGGATAGTTACTGTATCCAGTTTATTAATTAAAAATTCAAATTACCCCATTCGATCTCCTTTCATAGGTCCTGAAAGTCATAGCATATTGGTTTCTTTTAAATCGTTCCATACTCCTAAGACGAGTCTATTAACTGCGGTTCATTCTTAATCAGTGGTATAGTAATGCAACTCTCTTACCGTTTTCACAACCCTGCAATACTATGTACCTTTCATTTACAGGCAGAGTTGGAACTGCACGCAACCCCTCATAAATCAAACTCTCTCTTTGTGATTTTGAAAATTTACATTTCCGGCTTTAAGCCGTTTTAAAATTCGTTTTTTTTTGTTCGTGTAGTGTATATTATTCTAAGTAGTTTTTAATTATTCGGTTAATAAGAGCTTTTACATCGATCGTTTTTATTTACGTCTTAAAATGAATAATTGTACGTAGTTTTAGATGAGTAACAACATTATTTTGCACAAGCAAAGTATATCCAGTTATAATGAAATTTGTAATCTAACTAGACAACAAGCACATCTGAGCATTTTTTAATATGCAAATAAAAATCTCGCATTCCTAAATATTTTTATTTTGATTTTTAACACTCCTGTAATATTTTATTTATTTATATTTTATATCCTGTGAATATGTTGAATGCTGTGCTAGCCGAATATTATAAACAATACATTTTAATATTTTTACAATCTTTTAACTATTGGAAACATGCGGTTAATGGTTAACATAACTAAATATGTAAATTAAAGAAAAGTATTTTAAAAGAAACTAATAAGAATATATATTTTTTGGCTAAAGCTCTAAATACAAAAAAATAATTCCATACATCTATTATATTTTTACAAATAAGTCTAACAAGTTTACACCGACATAACTTAAATATATTAATTATTATCATCATCACTACTGTCAAATTCTGAATCACTGCTAGCATCATCATTAACATGTATTATAAAATTTTGAAAATTTGGGGATACATAGCTATTTTCAATTTCAATAACATGCTTAATACAGCTTTTCCACAGTTCTTTCGTTATACTACTTACCTCTCTACGCACTAAATCTATAACTCCCGAACTTAAACGCGGACATGTATTGTTTCTTCGTATTCCTTTTTTAAGCGTACTCCACACTAATTCAATTGGGTTTAGGACGCAAGAATAGGGTGGCAAACGCATAACTATATGTCCATGTCCTTTCGCTAGTTCATCAACTCGATATTGTTTAAGTATGTTGAGATTTTTTTATTATTGTCAACAGATCATTTTTGGTAACTTTTCCATCCGGAATTGCAATTTTATTCTTTATCATGTAATCAATTATTTCTATTTTTTTTTGTAGCTGATGTTGGCGCCTTGTTCATTAATTTTGAATGATAACTCGCGTTATCCATGACTATAACAGATCCTGGTGGTAGCCCTGGCAGTAACTGCTGCTGAAACCAAGTTTCAAAAAGTGCAGAGTCCATGTAGCAATGGTAGTCAGCAGAACAATTTTGGATCTGTTTCGCTGTTTGGCTTATTTCCACCCATCCATCACTTCCTCCCGCATGAAGATTTATAATTCTTTTTCCTCTCGAAGGTGGTGCTTGCAGAACGCAGTTATTTGTCCCATCTGTCAGACCTTTTTTTATCAAGTCGTGGGTGTCGTACCACGTTTCATCCAAATATACGATATTACGATTTTCTTGGCGGTACCTTCTGATTTCCTTTATATAATCCCATCTCATTCTTTTTAGTCGGGTTGATTCCATTATGGACAAACGATGGTTTAATGTATTATAATTAAAACCGATGCTCCTCAAGTATTTTCTGAACCACTCTTCGCAATAACTTATTTTATATCCTAATTCCAAAAGTTTTAATTTCAGACTTGCCGTAATTGGAACTTTATTTTCCTTATACATTTGGTAAATCACTTTTTTAATTTCTATCCCAAACTCTTTTGATATATTTAGAAATTTCTCCGAATTGCGTGATTTTCTTGAATTGCCTTTATTTTCAATAATATTTCTCACAGTCGTGTAGGGGACACCAACCACTTCACTTGCCACTTTTAACGGTGCACTGCACGCTTTTTTTTATCAAAAAATTGTATACATTTTTTATGATTTCTTTGGCATCTTGGTGAAGGTAACGACGATTCCTCTTGTTTTCTTCAATTTGCACTTCCATGTCAGCGTCAGCAACTTCATTCTGAGCGGTACTTGGAGCAGCTTTTTCCCAAGGACGGAACATTTTTCGCTTCTCTTGTCTCCCGCACAGAAATACTAAGACTGAATGCTAGTTATGGTTTGAGCGGTAGTGAACTTTAAATAATCCGACCCTGCTTAATCATCTTCCGAAAATCGGACCTAAATTTATGGTAATCCGGTTATTCGCGGTAACCTGTGAGGGGCCGCCTGCTGTTCGAGATGAAAGATAAATTTTATTGCAGGGTTGTAATAACGGTAAGAGAGTTGCATTACTATAACTATGTATTAACTACGCAGAGATTATTAGGTATTAGTTGTTCATGTAATGCATGGTCCTTGGACCTTGTCATACCACACAACCAGAAACTCATCGCCTGAAGAAGACACAATAAAGTGTCGAAACGTTGCGACGAAATTGAAGTATTTTATTTTGTCCTAAATAACCGTTTTTAGCTTCTGTATAATACTTATTATTTGACTTTCAGTAACAAATGCAAGTTCAAATGGACAACGAACATTTGGCAATCTAGTATTGCAGTATGATTGAACTAATTCTTCTGATGGAGTAAAAAATATATCCAAATCATCTGTAGTGTATAAGTCCAAATTTAGTATTTCTAAAAGATACCACTCATCGAAGTTGTTGAAGTCTTGTACATTACATACGCTTTTCTCGGTTAACAGTAGGATTGACAATGTTTCTAAGAGATTTGTAGTACTTCCAACTACCAGGTCTTCGAATTCGTTTGCTCTCTTAGAAAATATCCATTTCTGGAGAAAGCATATCATCAGTCTTCACGTTTGTCTCTCTATCCCCATATCAATGACATCATGAACCAAGACGACAACAAACGAACAAACTATAGTTTTTCAGCAGGAGGGGTCAACATGCTATTCCTATCAAGAAATTTTTTAATGACAGGTTTGAGGAACATTCGATTACATTGAGAGGACTCAGCCACTGGCTTAGCCACAGTGACAAGATATCTCTTAGGATCTTCACCAACAAGAAATTCTGTAGTGTGTGGTTTATTTCGTTGGGTTTTAAATATTTTGCAAGAACTTTTTATATAAGTTTGTCGACCTTAAGGAGTGCTTACTGAGATGTTGCTTCCTAAAGAACCCAATTGGCTCATCAAGCAATTTGCCGATTATGAATTTCCATGTCAATTCTCTTCCCCGTGGTTGACTTCCCAGGAGGTTCCCACGATCGACTTTCAGCCTCCGACCATCGCCGCAGATCTTTTAAAATGTGGGTCTCCGTGACCCATCCGTGGATTTTTCGCGGGGTGGTAAATAACGTGGACGTTGAACCTGGCGATGTCACAAGACACTGGTACGTCTGCTGAATATCGCATTGCCGTTTTGCGGTGGAAAAAACAGCGGTCAGCCGAAGCAAATACGGACATATCGGCTACGCAATGCGGTAGAGCTGGTTCGGATATACCGATATCAATTGTCAATGCCGTCTGTACACCACTCGGAATCGATCTTTGTGTCAGCGACTTCTTTTTGCGGCCGCTCATCGGACAACGGAGCGACGGGAGTAGCGCTACTCCTGACGAATTTGCCGGCCTAATTGGATGTGTTTACTGTTAAACGTCGATGATGATGGGGCTTTAAATATGGGACGGGTCGGCGGGAAGGCGAGATGCTGGCAGATTGGGGTTTGTTTGGGTGCAACAGGTGTCCTCGCGAGGACGCGTTTGGGGCAGGTTCTTAAATGGACTAATTGGGAGCGTGTATCACCGTCGTGGCTCTGGATGGACACCTGTTGTAGGAAGTCGCGTAATGGGCCGCATTATAATAATTATARCTCTTATGGCTCAATTGAAAAGAGAACAATTCATTCAGAGAGCAAGTAAAAATTAATAAGTTAAACAACATCGAATGAAGTAATAAATACAAGTATAATTTGCCCATCGTCACTTGTTCTCTCAGATAAAAAAATTTGGAGATTACATTAATTTAATTTGACTTGACAATTTTATGCAATCAACCTTATTATATGACAGTGTCATTTATTTACTGTCTTTTTGTCTCATGTAATTGTAGCTTTTCTTTTAAACCTGTTTTATTACTCTTCCATACATCTTTGTTACTACTCCTAACAGATTAATTCTTTTGTAATTACCACACTCTTCGTCTGTACCTACTTTTTAATGTATCGGTACGATTATCCCTATTTTCCAGTACCTTAAAATTGAAGTTGCCAATTTCCCTGCAGGATTAAATAAAATTGACCTGACCTGATCTCTGATATCTGCATATAGCTGGTTTACCAGTTAAGCTTCAGAAGACATACACTGGAAGAAGAAGCTTTTGTGTCAAGCAAAGTACATAACTTATGAGTTACTTTATATCAATTATTACTCACCACAACAGGGCCTTCTTCACCACCACTGCTTACTGTTGCACCGAACCATTGACCACTTTTAAAATCTATGGGTTGTCCTTGATTGTTAACGTTGTCACCTGAAATCAAAAGATAGGTTTGTGGTAACTATAAGTCTCTAATATATTCTTGTGACTCGTGCATATTTAAAGGTTTAAATAATTAATATTTAGCAAACGTCAGGTAAATAAAAATTGTTTACAATTTGTTTTCTAACACTTCTAGGACATTATGAATAGACTGCAAAATTTACCGCATCCACCACTCTAGAGCTTGTTTGAAACAGTAGCTGATCTTTATCTTTATTTAAAATGAGTGATGTTAAATGATTTAATTATGCATTAATTCAATAAATGACAATGTAAGAAAAGATAACGAATTCTAGTTGGCAGAGATAGCACCGAAGTTGAAATGTATCTATAATAAACGACTTTGTTATGACGAACTCCTAATTTAGGCACAAAACATACACAGATGAGAAGTGCCTTCAAGAAATGAAGAGCCAATAGACGTAGTGAATAAAGAGTACATAAGAATAGTAGTAAAGGATGTTGAGGTCCAATGGTCGAAGAAATAGACTACTAAAATGGAAAAGATTTTACAGACAATATACATAAGAAGATGGCACAAAATAGGGAACTAACAGTACAGAAGCTGACAGTTTAATAAAAGAAGTTATTAAATAAAAAGGAACATAAAGAACAATAAGGGAAACATCCTATTTTCGAAAATGGAAAGAGTGGCTAAATGTAGAAAGTAATTTGAACAACATATATAGCTACACCAAAAAGAAAGAACTATCCGACAAAGAAGAAGTAATCCAAGCCATGAATCAACTGAAACTAGAAGAACTCTAAAACCAAGACGAAAATACACCTAAAATGATCACCCGTATGGCACAAAAGGTCAAGAAAGATGTTTGTAAGTAGGCTTAAAGTTGTGCCTTCGTGTAATGTTTGTGGATTGTTGATGCTCTGAATCCTTTCAACAAAAACTCGGAAAATAAAACACCCAATTATGACCATCGTCCAGGTGTAATAATACAACAATCAACCAGGCTATTACCCACTAATGCTGACGTACATTGCGGCAGCACAATGGTGCAGATGCGCAGTTATTCAATCTCACAGCGGGCCGTTTTAACGAGATGCATAAGGGAATTATGGATAATACGTCAAAGAAATTTACTGAGGCCAACTTCTTGTTTGTGGACGGGGTGATGTTCGTGACTGACAAGAAATGACTTGCTGTATTAAGTTGTTAATAATTTTACTGCCGGCGTGTCCATAAACTTCCCTCGCTACTGCATTTGCACATTGCCCTGAAGCAGTGGCGACTCGTGGAGTTCTTCAGAGCGAATGATAGAAGCAGTTTATTTATGCAGTATGTGGAAAAAATCTTATTTTTTCTGTACAACTAGATTCTTATTCACGTTGGTGACTTCAAATCTTGATGGCCTTTCAACTGAGTCATTTGACAGAGAGGAAGAAACTAGTTTTACCTAACAATTTTTTTCCTTTTTAAATACTCCTCTGCTGAAGCGAGCATTGTTTCAGCCTTTGAATGCACAGATAGGTTAAAAAGCAGCAGTATTGGTTTAATACTTTTACCAGTGCAATTCTTTTATCTCCTTTGGAAAAATCTGCATATCCATGTGATGGCTCCAATGAATTATATTAAGGTGTTGTAAATGTTGTTAAATGTAAAAGTGTTGTCGTACTTAATCTACAAAAAGTACAAGGATATTGATGAGGCTATTTTAAACTGGCCTACTGTAAACAACGAAGATTAACTATAAATTGCGTTTTCTTTTTAACATAATTATGTTAAAATTGCAACACATTAATCAGACAACCTTATCATAAAACACTAGCACCCTAGGGCCTAATGGGCATCTAAGAACAACAAATGATGATGAACTAAAAATAATACATTTTCTATTGTAATTTTCAACTGACAGCAACAATCAAACCACAAAATATGCAGTTTAGTTTTCTATTCTACCCTACTTCCAAGCAACGGCCACCACTGGTTCTCTGTCGGCGCAATTAATATACGAGACATGGAAAAAAGCGCCCGGTGCATTGTTGTCCGGATTTGCATAAATAAAATTTCAAATTCATATAAAACCGGTAGCGCTCTAAAGATGGTATACAGCTTTACGATATTACAAAATCGTTGCAATAAAATATTCCGCTCTATATAGAGTAAGCGTGCTAAACATCTACATACAATGGGCACTACAGAGATAGTGTATGCGCTTATAAATGCCATTGGTGTATATCAGGGGGTACGCTGAAGGTAGACCGCTCTGAATTTCAGGTATATCTGCATGGTGTTAAGCTTAATATTCAAAATAAGGATTACTTGCAAAAATTCGAACAAACCCTAAAGCAGATAATATTTTCTCGGAAAGATCGCTATCTCTTGAAAACACTGACAAAAAATTATAAGTCTGACGTTTCGAATACACCTATAATCTTTGTCAAAGAAGAAGAACCTCAAAATTTGCCTGACACAAGTTCAAACAAAATTTTGAAAGTAAATAAACAAATCACCAAGGAAGCAAGACGTCTTAGAAACAACGTGCCAACCTGATAAAGAAGAACCTAACGACGAAAAAAGAACTACCTACCTACTAGATATACACGAACTACTTGATATAAGATAACTACAAAATAGCCTTCTAATGTCACACTAACTCATTTCCATAATCCCTATTAAAATTATTAGTATTCCTACAAATTTCTATAGCTTCTTTTATTAGACGTTCGTGATAATATTTTTCTCTATGTAAAATTTTCGTTTTATCGAAGTCAATGTGTTGTCAAATATGAATGTCCAGCTACGGAAGATTTATTTATCTGTTGCAGCCTAGTAGCACGTATATGTGTTCTTTCAAACGCGTACCTACTTTTCTTTTAGTTTGAGCTATGTAACACTTGCCGCAAGAACAAGTAATTTTGTAAACACCTTCACTCTCTAAATGTACTTTATCTTTAGTAGAACTTAAAATTTTATTTAAATTATTATATGTACTATCAGCAACTAAAATATCATGTTTTCTAAGCTCTTTAGTTTTTTTTCCGACAGGCCTTGTACATAAGGCAAACTCAACTTCAATTTAATTTGTCCTGGATGAGAATTTATCTGATTTGGATGAACACTTTTGTTAAAAACTGACCAAATATTCTTATTGCTATAACCATTTCTCACTAGCGCTGATTTAAGATGATATATTTCTTTTTGTAAAGAACTTTCGTCTGATATCCTTTGTGTTCTAACAAATAACGTCCTTATAAGGCTATTCTTTTGAGAGGGAGGGTGGTGAGATGTGGCATATAAATATCTGTCTGTGTGTGTTGGTTTTCTGTAAACCTTGTGTCCTAACTGTCCAGTGTTTGTTCTGTAAATTTGGACATCCAAGAAAGGTAAACTACCATTGCTTTCTAATTCCATAGTAAATTTTATGTCGGGATTATGACTGTTCAAATGATTTAGAAACCTACGCAACCATGGAGCCAAATAACAAAAGGGTCATCTACGTACCTATACCAACATTTTGACTTAAACTGAAAGCTGTTTATCGATACCTGTTCAAAATTTTCCATAAACAAATTGGCTACTACAGGACTTAGAGGTGAACCCATTGCACAATCTGATTTTTGTTCATAAAAATTATCGTTCCATAAGCAATAAGTAGATTTTAAATAATATTCAGATAATCTGGCTATCGTGTCACCTAGGGGATCGCTATTAATCTTGGATTTGATGATATCTATCGTTTCAGCGATGGGTACTTTCGTAAATAAAGAAACCACGTCAAAACTAACTAAAATATCACCTTCTGAAATACTTAAACCTTTTATAATATCAATAAAGTCTGAAGAATTTTTGATGAAACTACTAGTTTTTCCTATATAAGTTTTTAAATAGTTAGCACAGAATTTTGCTAATCTGTAATAAGGACTGCCAATCGTATTAACTATGGGTCCTAACGGGACATTTGTTTTGTGAATTTTGGGCAAACCATACAATTTAGGTACCTTGCAATCGGAAACAGTTAAAAGAGACTTCTCCTCATTCGAAAGATTTGAACTTTTGATAAGATTGTAAACCATAAAGAAATTGAATTAACAAAAAAATTAAATTAAATGACCAACTACAGACTGATTTGTTTCGCTGTTGTTATAGCTCGTCAGTGTAGTATAAGTCTAGTGCAGATAGCATGGTATAGAATTGGTTTTGCCTATATACCAAAAGCTTGGTATGATGTTAGCAGAAAATAACATGGCAATGCCATCTGTCAGCATTATGACAAAGTTACCTAGCTACCTTAATAGGAACTATTTCCTAAAGGAAGACCTAAACTCCACTGATGAGCTGTAGTAACAGCGTCACAAATCTGTCTCTAGTTGGTTGGTAAGACACATGCATTTTAATTATCTAAAATTGTCAATATTTTTGTCTTTAATTCTTTCAATTAATTTTTTTTTAGAGTCCAGTTTTTCTCCATCCTGAAAGTATCTGGCAGGTCAGAGGGCGATTGACGGTTTTCCTTTCCCAATCTGTTTTCAAATTACATTCCACTTCTTCAGCACATGTCCAACGTCCAAAAACTAAGTCCTTGTTAGGAAGCGACGGCCAGTTATCGAACTGACATCTAAAAACCGCATGAATGGGCGCTATCGAACGCATTCATCTCGGACAAATTGGCCTACCCATATAGGAAATTGGAACTGACCTGTGTAATCCACGTGTAGCGCCGCTTAAGGCGCCGCAACGCCCTAAATTAGATCACCTGTCATTCCCATCTCCGCCGGGTAGATTAATGAATACATTAGAGTCGAGCACATGACGGTTGCTTTGATGGGCGATGGGAAACATTTGTTTTTGGAGGTGGCTTTGAAGACGATCCGAAAGAGCTTGGTAAAAGTATTGGCAGAATTGGATGTTTCCGGAAATTGGAGAAATATTCTTTATGTATGCTAACAAGTCGTCGTAAGTTGAAATAATAATTATTTGCAGAAACGTAGACATCAATTTGGGCAAGGTCGAATGTTTGTGACGAATTCTTCAATACATTCAATATATACGATTGGGAATTATACTGCCAACATGCCAAAACAGCTGAAGATTTTTTTGCTGCTAAGGAATCTTTACTGAACTTTTATTCGGCTGGTTCTGACAGTTTTGGTACTGAATAATCAAAACGTTTTCTTTAAACTATTTGTTAGTTCGTTCAAGTTTGGATAACAACAAATAGTGTCCAAACTGACAAAAAAAGTTGCCTTATTCGTTGTGTTCCATTCTGGACAGTTCGCCCACGATACAGGAGAAAGCAGTTTTACGGCCTTAAAACCCACGGGCTAAAATTTCAAAACTGGGCGCCGTTACACCGGTCATTTGAATAATATATTTGAGTGGGTGCCAAGTTCGTCTCCCCGTTTTAGATGTAAGCGGATATTTTTCTTTTGCCGGGTATTTATGAATGAATAACGTAGCGTGACGACGGCTGCGCGTTCTTCAGTCGAAACTGCTGTCTTAATTACAGGATGTTAGGTTTGTGAAATCGATAAATTATTGGAAAGCCGTTGAATTTATAGAACAATTAAGGGTACGATGTGTCCGTGGGTATAGTATTAGTAATCGTAAACAGGAAGTTTTGTGTCTTGCAGAAACAATTAACTTTCAATTGTCATGAACATAAGCCCGTCTACAATCATTTGAGCCATTATCACAAATTAGTTTTTTTAGACACAATCTGAGTAATGATCTTTATTATCCAACAGGTTAGGTTACAAGAAAATTATTTGAAGTGAAACACACTGCAAAATATTAACTTAAAATTAGAGGAATTACCCTACCGATCAGATTAACAAATTAGGTAATAATACTGTCTATCCAATTAGTAGCACAGATATGCAACATGATCAAAGTGCATGTCACTAGAGTCAGAAATAACATTATAGTAACTCTTACACATATGATTAATTAACCGAAACATTTGTACGATTGTTATTACAATAGGTCTATCTCAGCCTAGAKCAACTACGGTCTAGTAAATTCAGTAAATTATATGTAATAATAATAGTAATAGCATTTATTTTCCTTATTCTTACAAACAGTTAGACTCTGAAGTAGTCTTCTATTAGACATGTAGAGCCAACCTGATAAGATACGCATTACGCATGGTACAGAACATCGCCGCCTTATACCGTAAAAAATTTGCCTTCTGAAATGTCTGTATCCTGGTTTTTAGTATTAATGTTAAACATGGATTATGGATCATATTGTACGGCACAATATTTCAGTACTGATAATAGTAAAATTGTTTTCTCTACTTAAACACTATCTGCTAGCGAACAGTAATTTTAGGCTTATAATAAGCTTTCTGTATACAGGACAGAATGTGTTTTTCGAATCTCAAGTTTGAGCTCAAAATTACACCCAAGACACTGTCTCACTCCCCCCCCCCATCTTGAATGGGTAATACTTCAAATTATTGCTGAATCGCTTTAGAACCGAATAACATTACTAAAGATTTTGAAGCATTTAGTTTGAAATGATGTAACAATTTGTAAGGCAGTGTATAAGCTGCTATCGCCTGCATGCGAATGGTATTTAAACAGTGGCGTCGCCAGGGGTGGGCCAGGCCCACCCTGGTGCCCACCCAAAAAAATCGACATTTGAAACTGCAATGTCATACCTATAAAGATACAAAATGAATAGCAATAAAATAATAAGTTTTKAGGTTCCCTCTAGTAGTTCTATTGTAGTGAGTAACCCTTAAGTACTGATTCGGGAGTGACGACAAAATTTTAAGATTTCTTAGGTAGAGTCCAAATAGAACTTTCTAGAGCATTCTTCAAAAATCACCAATAAGATTATTTTTTTAAGGACTAATAGATCGGTCAAGACAAACTTTCAATACCTCTTTCAGTTTTCGAATAGAACATTCTACAAAATTCGCAGAAAATCACCAAGGTTCTTAGTTTTTAAGGAATGGATCGATCAGTGAAGACATATTTTCAATATTTTTTTCAGTTTCGAATAATCGAACTTTCTAGAACAATCTAGAAAAATCACTTAGGGTAAATTGATTATCAAAATTATATTTTCAATACATTTTTTAGGAAAAATTATATTTTAATATCATTTTCGGTTTCTAAATAGAACTTTTGTAGAACACTTTTTGAAAAATTACCAGTAAGGTACTTTTGGTCGAGCTTTGGGTTCACAAAGTTAAAGAGGAGTAATTCTATGTTTTCAAACTAAAAGTTTTCAAATCAAGTTAATGGTAATATAGAGGTCAGCTGTTGAAATTCTACGAGATATCATCAAAAGAAAATAAAACTCAAGGACCTTGTATGGCACTACTGGCACTCGTGAGGAACTATACAGTCCTTAATAACTGGAATTTCCTTTTTTTTGAGAATTTAGTTTTTCCAGAAAAAACTCCTGTACAGATGAACTCAAAAGGACAACTTTTATTTAAAATACAAATCTTTATGCAAATCGCTAGGACTGTTCTTGAGATAGCAAAGCACATATTTCTATACAAGAATTGCTGGTTTATAAGATATAATCATAGCCTTTTTATCAATGTTACGGGTACAGAACACAGAACACCCAAGTTTAATCGACAGAATAACCCTTGATAGAGTGTTGTTTAAGATGGCGTTGATAGTAGTCGATTTTACGCGAATAAAAATTCATAACTCTGGTAGTAAAATTCATAGACGTCTTATATGAGGAGCTCCAAATCAAAACGCACTTTTCGACCAAAACTCAGTTTTTGAGTTATAGATGGCACTCGATACTTGAACATGATTGTAAGCAGATGGTACTTGTGTTTGAATTGAAAACGCTGTATTTCGCCTTTAAAAGTACACTCGTTGTAGGATGTTCGAATCAAAACAAAGTCTTTGGAATAATTAATTTGTTTCAAAATGCAATATTTTACTTAAAAAAGATGGAATCTAATATATTGGTATCTGTAAGCAGTACGGGAAGCAAAAAGAGGATTAAAGGGGAGGCTAAAAGGTAAAAACAAATGGCTTTGAGGTAAAAGTAGTTATAAGTTAGATCAAAATAAGAGTTCTTCTTTTTTCGCTATTTTAGATATTCAAACCAGTTTCCTGATTTAGTAAATCGGATGGTAAATATCTGAAGAACCGGACATCCGGTTATCTGATTCCAATTTGGAGCTTTAATTCTGAGATTAAGAAGTTTTATTTATTAAATTTGAATCAAAACCCATTTTTAATTTTGATTTCTTCCACTTTTTGGATAGCCAACTTGTTCAATATTTCTAATTGTAACCTAAACCTGACCATAGTAGTTGCAATAACATAACTTGATCAAAAATTCGGTTTTAAAATAACATTTTCAAGCTAATGTAAAAATTTCTCATTTTTTGACTTTTTCATAATTTTCAAATACTGCGTTTTGATTTGGAGCTCCTTATGTATTCTCTCTCTCCATTCTACAAAGAAAGAAGGAAACAGAGAATCACAGTTCTTTCACATCTTGCTGCTGGGTTATGAAATTTTACTTCGCGTAAAATCGTAGTGTGATTTTAAAATATCGATGCACAACACTACTCATGCATTACCCACTCTTACTAAATAGCGGACTGTATTTTTATATATTTTATTGTAAAATTATTGTTGAATTTACCGAAGTCTATTGTCTTGTTTTTAAAATATATACAAAATTTTTGATTATAAATATCGACCCACAGAATATTTAAGCATTATTTTCAACAAACAGATTATGGGCTTGGTACTCTTACTTTACAGATTTATTTTTGGACAGCAATTGATTTGATATAATATATTTCGAATTTCGAGAATACAATTCACGATACCACATTACGCCCATTCGTTTTATCATTTTAAGTGATTCTGGTGAACACCGCAGTTGCTCTTGCTACCTCTCCAATATAGTGGATCATTTCAATTACATTGACGTATTAAACGCTCTTTTTTTTCAAAGGAATATTAGTATTGTGACTATTGTGAGTCCTCTCCAGAGTGCCCCTTCGGATTTTAGAGTGCCCACCCACATTTGGAAGTCTGGCGACGCCACTGGTTGTAAAGGGAGAACAAGAGAGAACTTAAAATTCCACCCCCGAGATACGTCCTGCTCTACTAGCAACAAATTTGACTCCAGTGCCTTATATTCGGCAACCTGCAATCTGTCTCAAGGATAATTCTTAATGAGCTTAAATCAATCATTACAAAAGTAACGGTTTTCAAAAAATCGAAGCTGGAAGCTATGCAATAAGGTTTGGTAACCATAGCCCCTAGAATGATAATGACCGTCGTCTAAGAAAAACATGAATTTGAGAAACTTTCTTTCAACAGATACAAAGAGAACGTGCAACATCCGTAAAAGTGCGAAAATTTTTTGATCTTGCTAGGGTTTCTATACTCAAAGCGATATGGCCTATCAGACAATTTAGTAACGATCGAGATATTCTTGCAAAAGGTAATGTAACATCTTGAAGTCGTCCACTCTTTGATCTAAGCAGTGAGTCCTAAGCAACACTAAATTACCCTGGAAGAGAACATCAGGCTCGTTTGCATCTTGCTTAAGAATCGCGGGTAATAACTCGACGTCGTAATTGACTCATGGTATTAAAACGTTGTTGAGTTAAAGACCGCACAGGTGAACGTTAATTAAGGGTGCCGATCGTCACATTTTATGCTCGGAGCAGAAAGGCCACTGGGATCGTGATGAGGCAATGTGCCAATCAATAACTGACAAATGGATGGATACATTATGTAGCCCGACTCGTCTCTTTGGTCTTGTTGTGTGGTTAAATGATCTCGGCACGGTTAGCGGTCAGGTTGACTAGAGATTGATTTATAAGTGGGAAAGGAAGCATAGAGCGGAAGAACGTCATGTGGACGCCGAACGAACTTGATGGAGCTTTGAAGAGCCGCTTCCTTATGACGGATTTTCTTGATTATTTTCATGAGAACATTTGCAGCAGTCAGGAACAACTGCGTCACTAGATTCCCAACAAGTCCTGAAACGTCTATTTTAAAAAACGAGCAGAAAGCGTTGATTTTCTTAAATCCACATGGGAAACCTTAACTCGAAGTACGAGGAAACGAAAAACAGTTGCTACTGTTTCGGAGAAAGTGTATCTGAGCCAGCTATATTGGCAGATATAAGAAAAGAAAGGAAGACAAGGGAAATAACAAAGGAGTGACTGCAGGACTGTCAAATGTGTCCAACAAAAAGTCCAACCCCCAAAAAATACAAACCAAGCAGGACTCTAACGAAGATGACTATATATGTCACTACATGATACTAACACATATGTGGACGAGGAAGGTTTTTCTGAAAACTAAGTAGATCCTGAAAAAGAAACACCCGAGACCAGACTAAACAAAAGACTGAATACAACCTGCAATTAAAATTAGATGTAGGAGATTCTGTTTCAGTTTACCTGAAATACAAGGATGGACCCAAAAAAGAAAGTACTACACATTTTGTTACAAAAGACTTAAATAATGTCTACAATTGGTCCTCAAAAACAAACTTTCATTCAATATTGCCAAGTGTTTTACGTTCACGTTTAGCAGAAGATTTCATGTAATCCCTTACCCCTACAAAATCAGTTCTACTTTACTACCATCCAGGGTTGGCAAAAAACATGTATTTTTTTTAAATTAAACAAAACAAACAGTTTTTTTTTAATTTAATCATGTTTAAATGGTTTTAAACATGTTTTTTTCTTACTTAGTTGAAAACATGTTTGAAACGTTTTAAACACTGTTTTAAACATGCACTCCATGCAAATTACTATGTGTATTAGTGAAAATAAATACGAGTAGATGACTCAAAGCGTAGCAGTTGTCTAAAAATCCCTAGGTGACTACGATGGCCCGTTGACATTTGTCATTTGTATTCGATGTGTACGGCGTTTACGCGACAATTTTAGTTATTATGAGCCGGTTTTTCTTTTCTATTTTAAGCGAAAATCAACTGTGTTATTAAAATCCAGACCAATCATATACTGGTTACTGGGTGGATTTTAGCTAATATCAACTTTAACAAAGAGAATAGGAACCGACCTTGTATGTTTAAAGTTTAAAGTTCAACAATTACAATGACCAGTAGGAGAAATAATCCAGGGTGGAATTACTTCGACAAAATTAAGGTGCAAAATAGTACAATGCGAGCTCGATGCAAGAAGTGCAAAAAAGATATGCTTGCACTAGTAAAAATATTTTATTTCTTGTTTATTGTTTTTTATATTCCCAAGTTCTGATAACTATTTGTTCTATTATGCTAAATATATAATTATCTAGTAAGTGTTGAATGAACGTCTTACTTATTGGTTTGTTGTATTGGACCAGAAATACAAATTTTTATGTTATGATAAGGTTAAGATTTTTATTTGTTGTTTTAAAATGTTTGTAATTTATAGCTACAGAAAAATGTTAAGTTTATTATTAATTTCTATAACTGTTGTATCGATAAAAAAACTGGGCCTGGTTTTGAATTCAATTCATTTTTATGCAAATGTAAGGTGACATTATGTAGATATGTCATTACTAATAATCCTGTTTATCTATTTGTGGAGGGTAAACGAGCCTAATAGTAATAATTAATGAATTACATACAATATTAGTTAAAAAACACTGTTTAAAACATTAGTAAAAAAAAACACTGTTTAAAACAAATGATTTAAACATTTGTTTAAAACAAGGTTTTAAACATAAGCGTTGTTTTAAACAAGTTTAAAACATTGTGTTTTAAACATTTTGTTTTAATCATGCCAACCCTGCTACCATCAATCTTGGCGTAACTTTTAATAAAAAACTTTAAAGCTCACGTAAATGAGGACAGTTGCCAAAGCGTATAAAATGACGGGTTTTATAGTCAGGAATTCAGCACAATTTAGGAACATCAACACCCTTAAGCATCTATATAGGGTATGTGTGCAAAGTTTGGTGGAATACTGTGGAATAGTCTGGTTTCCATTATATGCAGTTTACAAAAATAAACTTGAAAAAATCCAAAATACATTTTTGCTATGTCTGTACTACAAGAAATACGGAATATACCCTCTATATATAACATATACAGTCTTGTTAAAGGAGTTACTAAAACCTGAGAGTAGAAGGCTTATGTTTGGTGCTTTATTTATATCTATAAACTTTTAAATAATAATGTTAGCTGTCCAATTATATTAAACAAATTGCAATTTCTAGTACAACAGTATTCTGGACGGCTTCGTGACACGTTTTATGTTAAAAAGCCCCATACAAATATCAGGAAAGGATCACCAGTAAACATTATGTGTAGTTTTGTTAATAGCATTAAAAAGTTTGATCTGTTTTGTTTGAAATTTAAAGCTTATAAGAGATGCGTCTTGGAATATCTGCAATGTGGAGGATTTTAGCGTACCTATATTTATTTTGTGACTTGTATTTCGTAATTTGTATTTTTGTCTTTAGTTTTTGTGCTTTACTTTTGAGCCATTTGTGTTATTACTTCTTTCCAATGTTCCTATGTATCAATCTCGCTGTTGGGAGAATGTACATTCATGTTTTTTTATGTATTACTGTCTGGTGTCTACAATCTGTAATTGGGCATACAAGCCTGTTGATTGTATAATAATAAATAAATAAATAAAGGTTCTTAAAATACATAATAACAATGATAACAAAGGACAAAAAACACGTATGTCTATCCAAATGTTGAAAATAGAATATTTGTAAAGAAAAACAGGATACAGGACGATTTAATGGAGTGTCTAAAGTTAACAAACGTATGCCTAATTTGGGATAATGACATAAAAAAATTGACGGTTAGATCTTCAGTAAATAAATAAGGGAGAATTAATTAATAATACGTAATATTATAAAAATCTTTGCCTCATGATAATAGGAAATTTTATTGCAGATATCCATAGTTATTTACCAGCGGTCTATCACTAACAGAACTTGGTCGTCTCTTCCTGTCTCCCCTATCCCACGATGATTACTGACATTTGAAAAATGAACTGAATGCTTGGCTATTCTCACCGTTAATTGCCGGAAATTGATGCATTAGTCGCATGCAGAAATAATCAGTCAATGTCACCGTCGTTGCACAAAATGATGATGAGAGCCATAATCGATTCTCTATTCCTCATGTAATCGACCAAAATTCCCTAAACCTAAGTCCCAGGCGTGATAATACTCTACACTTTCAGTTGGCCAGTAATGGAGTGACCTAAACAGGACTAAAACAATTTGCTAATTACGCTCATGAATAAATGGCTGACACAACTACCGAGTTTGCCGCATAAATAAAATTTGTCTACGAACTGACACCATTTACAAAGATAGCAATCAGCGTCATGCTCTCGAAGCATCGCAGTACAAAGTGCATGTTATACCTGCTCATAACAGATCGTGTGCTTCGTGCCCATTTAAATAGCAGCATTTAGAAACCAGATAAACAAAGGTTTGAATTTATCTCTTTCGAGGTGAAAGAAGCGTTCATAAATTTTTAGGCACGCCTTTGCGTAACATTTCTGTCTAGTAAATCAGGAGAGCATTGACAATGCTACACCTACGTGCATCTTTTACACAATAAGCCCATTTTTGTTTAGACCGTGGGGGACTATTATATTCAAAATTTAATTTTGTTTCCTTTGAACAGATACCCGAGTGGATTTGTTATTTGAACTGCTTAAAGCTAATTAGCATGGATTTGCAGCGAATTCTACGTTTCTTATGATCTGATTAATCAGAATTGCTAATACTGCATTCGCGTTATGCAGCTGTCATCAATTATTTATGGTTTATAGTGGATTGCGCAATTTATTGGCGCCTGTACTAGATTGGTTGTAAACATATCGCTACAAATACAAGAATTGCCAGGTGATTTATATTAATTAATAAGTTAACATTACGCACGCAAATTTTAGGTCAGTAGTCTTTGCTCAACTAGGAGCAATAATTTTTCTCTGCTTCTCCTTAAACGCAACCATGCAGTACAATAAAACGAATGGCCGAGTTGTGGATGAATATTGCCCACATAGTTGAATTCCTCTTTTATTATGCAATAAAATATGATTGCATTATAGTTATAGTTCCGTGAATGTGAGGTTCTAAACGGTATTAAATACCTCAGACTAACTGATGCTTACAGTGGTGTAAAGCATTACTAATTTACCTAATATGTCGATTATATCATCTATAAAGCTGGAACGACGCTATATCATTTTTACACTTGGTTGTTTATGTCTTGCCATTACGAGGTACGCCAAGTAATACGAGTAGAGTGTGAAATATTTATGCGATTAGAAAAGGAGAAGTAGTGAATAATGGCAAGGAAAAAAAACGTATTGTGTATTTCTTTGTTAACCTGTAATGTGTATGAAAAACGTCACAAAACATGTACGTAGTTTCAAATTACGATTATGGGTAACGGTTTTATATAACGTTTCCTACTTTAATAGTGTTAGTATGTTACTTATCATACTCTCCTGTTATTTTTTGTAGCAATCAATGTGGTTTAGTTCTTCCTTTTAAGCTATAATAATTCTTCTAAATTCTTATACTTGGCTACATTCAGAGGCCAGGTCAGAGTGAATATGATTAAATTTAACTGAAACAAATATTTGTTTGGAATCAGAGAAGAGGTAAGTGATTCTCTGCATACCAAATAAATATTTCTTTGCAATAAAGATATCACTGATTTAGTCCAATGAAACAGCTATTTCCTGGAATCAAACAGTTGTTTGATTGAAAGAATTCATATGCTCAATTCATTATCTCTGTTATTGCAGCAAACTGCATGTGAATTTTAATGAAATATATACTTTTTAATTAGATTGTATAAATATTGCATTCAAACAAGCCCTTTATAACATATAAATAAATTGTTTTTAAGTTAAAGAAATAAATTTTGATTAACCCACTTCGATATGTCTATGTATTTTATGCAAGTGTATTCCTGTGGCTTCCTGTTTTTTATAGAGCGTATAAAAGTTGTTTCTTATAACTAAAAATGTAATATGTCACTCAATTCATTTCCGCAAAACTGTAATTGGTTTAGTAAAAAACATCTGATTTAAATCAGCCTAACCTAGACAAGTCCGTTGACAAGGTAAGTTTTGCTACTTATATATACGAATATAATGCAGACGGAAAGTATGATATTTATTTTAATTTGAAGGACAATCGCAAATCTACTGGTTTCTATAGCGTGATAAATGTGTTCCATTTTAGTATTACAAATATACTAAATAAATAACGCATTACTTGTAATAGTAGTTTGGTACAACTAGGGCACTTCATTGAGCAGACTTTATTAACATATACCTACTTCAAGATGTAGAAAAACAACGCCGTAATTAACATCCGTACGAATCATAGATGGTCATTTTGTAACAGAGCTTGCGTTAACGATCATGTGCTTGTTTGAATGCCTAATATTTCACATGCATCATATTAAGCTAATACTTTATTTAGGCTTCATATTTACTTTTAAAATCTGCGACCATCTTCCTCTTTTGTTTCACAATTTAATGAAATAAACTGACATTAATAAGAAACAAATAACGGCGGCTTTTCCCAATTTACCTTGATACATTCTGTCCAGTGTCCAACCATGGCAAAAGAAGCGGAACCCCAAACTTCCACTTTGCTAGTGACACGCGCAAATTCAAACAATTATTTCTTTGTATCCAAAAACCGATTGTTGCATTTAAACATCATTTATTCTGTTTAAATACATGTTGTTTGCTGTAACAAAAGATGTGTTTGAGTTGAACGTTTAAATAGTTGAATAACAAAAAGAATTGATTTAACGAAAGATATATTTATTAGAAACAAGCATTTACTTTTGTTGATATAATTCTTCAAAGCATTTAATTTAAATATTTGAAATTTTAACTCATTGGAATAAATTGTTTGGCTCAAATAATTTTGAGCGAATAAAATATTATTTTTCACGGTAATAATTAGTTTAGGTTACTTGAACTCGCAAGTTCTGTTTAGATGTCAAATAAATGGTAATATAGTTACAAACCAACTGATATTCTTCTTACAAATAAAATTTGTTTGTTTGAAGATAAATTTGTTGGGCCTAAAGAAATGTAAGTCAAAATAAATTGATTTTATAAATCCAAACAAACAGTTTTATCTGTGTAGATATGTCCAGGTATGATGAATTTTTGCGCAGTTGAACTGTAAAAAAGCATGATTAGTTTATAAGGAGTGGGCTGGAGTTTATCAAATGTAACTATTAACAAAACTATGGACACTAAAAAAAAAACGCGAATCGTCCGGGTCTCGCGACGTTTTAAAATTTGTCTGAGCAGACTGGGAATGTTTGTGAACGTCGCCAATCCACTTCATAGCACACTTAATGAAAACAAATCAACGTCTTCATTAGATCGCCCGCTGAAACCAATTGATCCCCACATGACCGAACCGAATTAGTTCAACTTTCTGAGCAGCTGTCGCTGAAAAATAAACTAACAGGAATAGAAACGCCATGAGGACTGATACCGCCATCCATTAACCCACCCTTTTTAAAATGTAATTGTCGCTGCGGCTTTGTGCCATTAGTTACGCCCGTCCAGATATGGCGAGCTATTCTCCGAGTTTGATGCAAAAATCTCTCTAGATTGATAGTTAGAAGGGCGGCCGCGCAATGTCCGATTAATATGGCAGATAGACGGAGAATGCGGGGAAATGTTAGGTATATGAATCGCTCTTTTCTGGATGCCAGACGTGAGGATATATGGCGCGAGCATAATGACTTCTGAAACATGAACGCGGAAAGGAAAGAGACCAGAGCAATCCTGTATGGCATCGGAGGAATCTCGTTAATAAAATGTTCGGTTTGATTGGCCTTAATTGGGGGGGATGTTGGCATAACGGACAATTAACATTCAATTCATCATCGAATGAGACAGACAGTAAGGAATTGGTATAATTTAAAACATAATTGTGTTTTTTTTTGGCACCTGATTAAGCCAGGATTTAAAATTTATCTCTAGTTAATCAGGGCCAATCCATATAACTTGTAGCTAGCGATCAACTGAGGCCATTTCGAAATTCAGGAGGTCCAAATCAGTAAGTATACTGGTATTTAGCTGAATCGGAGACGAAAAAATCTTAAGGTCAAAAAAAAGAACAAAGGGTTGTTAGCCTTGGATGTTTTGTGATTTTCGGCAAAAAATAGATTTAGCTCAAAATCGACGTACAGATGTATTTTGAACTGCAGATTTCAAAAATGTGCTCTAAAATGAGCTAGGACTGCGGGCGGCCTAAATAAGGACACTTTCCGAGCGAACCGTTGTTGTAGCTAGCGGCTAACTGATCCCATTCCGAAATTCAGGAGGTCCAAATCAGTAAATATACTGGTATTTAGCTGAATCGGAGACGAAAAAATTTTAAGGTCAAAAAAAAGAACAAAGGGTTGTTAGCCTTGGATGTTTTGTGATTTTCGGCAAAAAATAGATTTAGCTCAAAATCGACGTACAGATGTATTTTGAACTGCAGAATTCAAAAATGTGCTCTAAAATGAGCTAAAACTGCGGGCGGCATAAATAAGGACACTTTCCGAGCGAACCGTTGTAGCTAGCGACCAACTGAGGCCATTCCGAAATTCAGGAGGTCCAAATCAGTAAGTACACTTGTATTCACCTGAATCGAAGACGAAAAAATTTTAAGGTCAAAAAAGAACAAAGGGGTTGTTAGCCTTGGATGTTTTGTGATTTTCGGCAAAAAATAGATTTAGCTCAAAATCGACGTACAGATGTATTTTGAACTGCAGATTTCAAAAATGTGCGATAAAATGAGCTAGGACTGCGGGCGGCCTAAATAAGGACACTTTCCGAGCGAACCGTTGTTGTAGCTAGCGGCTAACTGATTCCATTCCGAAATTCAGGAGGTCCAAATCAGTAAGTATAGCTACTTGTATTCAGCTGAATCGGAGACGAAAAAATTTTAAGGTTAAAAAAGAACAAAGGGGTTGTTAGCCTTGGATGTTTTGTGATTTTTGACGAAAAATAGATTTAGCTCGACGTACAGATGTATTTAGAGCTGCAGATTTCAAAAATGTGCTCTAAAATAAGCTAGGACTGCGGGCGGCCTAAATAAGGACACTTTCCGAGCGAACCGTTGTAGCATATAACGCAATAACTGACATAAATGCAAACATTTTGTTGCTATTCATCATTCATCTACCCATCAAAAACTAATCCTGCTCGTTGATTGGTTGAACCAGCGTACGGTAGGTATTTCTGCTCTCTGATATACCATCGGGCCGGCCGTTAATGCTGGGTTGGAATTGTAGCGTAAACCAGATTATGTTTTTCTTAGATGTTGGCTTAGCTTGGCTGTACTACTGTTCTTTCTCCAATGCGCTGCTATTTGGATTTGTGTACAGATTTGGGACCTCCTAATTTATTATTTCCTTGTCTTGTGCTTGTGGCAGTCATGATTCCTGTATCTTGCTTAGGTTGTTCTTGCGTAAAGGTGTCGATGCTTCTTTGGGCGATTTAGTATGTGTTTATTACGTTTCCTTTATAGATCTCCAGATGGTGTGATGATGCTCCGCTTGCGTCGGCAGAAAATTCTTCTTTAATAAGCCCGAGCGTTACCAAATGGAATCGTTCGGCAGTGGCGCACTAGTTTCTTATGTTTATTTTCAAGCTTAAGTAAGTATGTCTATGTCCTCGCTGGGTTTATGGTACAAGTTTGGTTTTCAAGTTTGTCCTAGCTGTGCTGTTGTGCTTATTTGATACAGGATGTTTCACAAATGATAATGACCCTGACGAAATTAAAAATGCAGCCAAAAATACATTTGCAGAGGTAACATTGATAATTGTTCATGGTCTTAAAAAATATAAAACGTAGAGAGCTGTATAAATTCGTAAATTTTGACATAACATCAATCACTTGCTTTAAGTAAATTCGGTATCATAAAATAAATTTTATTAAAAAAATGTTTATTCAATAACATTAATGTAATAAATGCTCAAAATGTCGCCCTCCGCTGTTTTCACAAGCTTGAATTCGTGCCCAAAACGATCTTTTAACATGCATTAACATTTCTGGAGTGATGGATCTACATGCATCACGTATTTTATTTTCTAAATGTTCTACACTTTCAATTAGTGTTTGGTATACTTGCTCTTTTAGCATTCCCCACAGAAAAAAATCCAAAGGAGTAAGGTCCGGGCTTCTCGGTGGCCAAGGATTAATTGAACCTCATCCTATCCATCGGTTAGGCAAAACCAAATCATGATAATGCGCAGGTGCCCCATCTTGTTGGAACCATAGATCTTGTCTTACTTGTAAATTTACATTTTGAAGAAGTACCGGTAAAATGTTTCTTAAAAAATTTAGATAAGTATTGCCGTTTAAACTATCGCGAAAAAAATAAGGCCCAACAATTTGATTCCCCAATATTCCGCACCAGACATTCGTCGAGTCATTGTCAGGGCCTGTTGCCGTTCTTTCTCCTGACTTTTTCAGTGGTGGTCAGTTTGTCCTTAAAGTTAATTCAAGTCTCTTGAAAATTGTATCGGCAGGAGCTCTTCTATTTGGAAAACGTTGTCTGTATAAACGGGCAGCAGCGGAAGCATTTTTCTTGCATTCACTATAAATCAAAATCATATCTGTTTTTTCATCATTTGAATACATTTTGACTTTTAATAAATACAGTGACAGAAAGCATGGCGCATAGCCGTCATGGATTCCCGATTTATTTTTAGTATAATACCATGTAAATTGGCTATGAGAATGTATTTTGGGTTGCATTTATAATTTCGTCAGGGTATATTTTGATTACACAGGAAAAAACTATTGCTAATCATACACAAGTAACATGCGTGATAATTATTATTATAGTCACCGATTTTGCTACTGTTTTATCTTTCATTGATTACCGGTGTTACTCACTGCATCCGGTGTGGGTTAGGTCAAGTACAATGACAACACTAAAACAAGTTCTTCTCGAGCATTATCCTGATCGTGAAAATTTAAGGTAATTATTTAAATAAAATTGAATCAATACCAATATTTCCCAAGTACTACTGCGATTTTCTGGCKTGCATATATCTTATTGTATTGCCAAGTAAGTGTATTGTACAAATTTTTAAAAGCCTTCATCTTCATTTGTGGTTGATTGGTTTCACAATCTTTTGTACAAATCTTCGAGGCTTTAAGGGCATCACTTAAATGTTTATGCCCTACGAAGGTGACGAATCTTTTTAGCCAGAGGGTTATGAAATTCATTATAGACTGTCCTAACAATGAATGTTTTTGGGGTATCTAAGAGAGACGAGAGGCAGTTTGGTGGTCAAAATTCAAGGCACAAAAACTGACGCTTCAGAAAGTTTTACGATCGTGGAAGAAAATTAAACGAATGCGTTGTTTTTCTATAGAAAATACGCACCTCTGTGACCAAACGGCATAGGAGAACGTTGCGCTGTTACAACGGAAAGTGCTTTATTAAAATTACAATAGGTTGGTAAAAAACACGTAAACAAAGCAAATTACAACAAAATATATACATTTTTTCTTATTTCTAGACTGCTCTCCTTAAGTATATTTCACTTTCTTTCCTCTTATGTTGTTGACGTTGGGTTATCTGAGGATAGACTTTTGCTTCTCCATTATAATGAATAACGTTAATCATTACAAGTTTTTGAATTGCTTTTGTAACTATGGGGGTAAACTCAAGATGTGATTAAAAAAATAATAGAAAATACTCACCGTTGCTGTCGAAAGGCAGTTCCTGGCAAGAATTATCGCTATCGGGAGAGCACCTGAAAACCGCTCCTCCCCTATTTACGTTCTGAACTTGAGACTGTGCTTCTGGCGCACCAACCAGCACCCTGGAAAAAAGGAAAACCGCGTCAGAATGAGCACACATTTAGCCTGCAAAGCAGCCATTAACGGTCGTTACGAGCCAAAAACGCACGGGCAGGAATGTTCAGTGACGTCGTAAAACGGGTCAAAAATCGGTTTTATTAAAATCATTGCGCTTTTACAGACGGTAAAAACAAGTGTCTGAGATAAGCCGCGTGCTTCGCCCTCCACAGGGTCAGCAGCAATAAAATTAAATGGGTTTAATGCGATGATTTGAAATTTACTGGATGGACATGTCGTAAATTACATGTGTCGCTTATTAGTAGATACAGTGGCTGCTGAAATGAGAGATTGTAGCTGCAATTGCTACAAAACAAACTACAAGTTTAGTAATTTAAAATCTCCAAAGATCACAGTGAATAAAATAATAACTTTGCATATCCTCTACAGTGTAATAGACGTTTAATTTACCTCCTTCCTTGAATGTTACAAAAGAAAATTAGAAACACTACAAGTAGCTACTACATAGCCTTGTCTTCGTCGCTACGAAAACAGATATAACTTCAGTTTTGTGTTTGTTGAATTGAAAAAAAAACACTGTAATTTAAGAAGGGCCTAAATAATGCATTTGTAATATTACACGTTCATATAACTATACGTCCAGATCGTTGTGCTTTAGTTCAGCATGCATCTAGTACCGGACATTCTTTTGGTTTCCTAAATACTGCAATTTTAGACATAGAAGCTAATAAATCAAAACTTTTATTTTTAGAAATGTGTTATATACAACAAAATTCCAATTCTATTAACAAAAAGTCAGATACAGTGTTAAACTAAGAAGAAATATTACAACTTAAAATTTATATATAGAATTTTTAAATAATATTTATATTTGATAAAGCGCACATGAATTTTAAGCTTGTTCAACAACTCTATCCTTGATTATGTGAAAAAAATTTGTCAGTTTTGCCAATTTCATGGTTGGACACCTTTTAATTATTTATTCAGTTTTGCCATACGACATTCTGTAATAGTTTGTTCTTTCACAAAGTTATATGTTTTCGTCGTTTTGTTTCCTTTAATATTTGGAGTTAACAGTAAGTGTTAAGAAGTTTAATTATAAAAAGTGCCTGTTCTGTATTTAATTTTAGTGTCCTGACGAAGAGCCGATTTTGGCTCGAAATATAAACACACAAAGTTAAAAAACCTATTTCTTAATTTAGCCCAAACACCCTTGCCGTTTTCCCAAGAAAATATTTAATATACATCAGGCAATTATCTGTTGTTTAACTATACAGATATATAAACATACAAAATAACAAGCAAAACCTTTTAAAATAAACTAATGTTTTGTTCGAAATGGTTCAATATTTCTGCTACATTCAACAATTTTTTTATGAGTAATCAAATAATATAAACAATTGAAATCTAAGAAATAACATTTTATGAATACTGTTAGAGAACCAAACGCATACGAAAAAATACAAAGCAGTTTTTGTAAAAAAAGGAAACCAGCAAACTGTGTCAGGAACTACTTATTCTAGGAAAATCTAAGTCACTAATTATTTTAAACTCTTGAGAGAATTTTCAGTACAGTAAAAGTCCAAACAGATGTATCAAAGAGGAATACGACGACAGGCCAAGTTCCTCTTATCCATTTAGAGGAAATTCCCTAACGACCTCCTGGTCTGGAATATTGGGTTTTCCCAAAGGACTTGGACCAAAATATTTGACAACTAACAACAGGCGGCAATTAGTGAGGATTAAACAGTATTATCACCCAAAGAATGCTTATCGCAATCCGCATCAGAAGTCAACCGTTTGTAGCGGGCAAAGGTGATAAAGCTTCCAATGCAGATTATAGGTTCGGCCCTTTGGAAAAAGATTATATGAACACAAAAAGTTTTTGTAAACGTGCGTGTCGTACTCAACGCTTGTTGAGACAAATTTTACCTACCTTGGTCAAAGCAAGCACGCAGTTCCCTGTATAACATTCCATGAATCCAATTCTAAATCAATTAGATGATATATTGAAGGATGCTGAAAATTTTAGATTACTCAGACAAAGCGACACATTTGCTCAAAATGCACAAAAACGCTGTATTGTTCTGCATTCCATCATTAAGCGATTTCCAGGAAAGAGTCGGTATTGATCGGTAAACGATTGTAGATTTTTAGAACGCGGGAAACTGTGCTTTTGTACACTAACGGTTTAGTTGTTTCTGGTAAGACCATTTGCTTCTCTTGTGCTGTAATTGTGCGGGATCTCGCTGCTAATGCCAGTTCATAGTTTGTTTTTAACAAACAGTACACATTGAAGGATATATAATCCCGCAAGTGTGCGTATTCCACATTCCTTAAACTTATCTCTACAACTGTCATTGTGTGTTCTCATTGACATAAAGAAGAAACAAAATTGGACCCAGAATTGATCCTTGTAGCACTCTTCTGGTGACTCTTACGATTTTAACTCTCCTGTAAGGTAAACATCTGTATCACACATTATCTTCGGTTGAAAAATTAAGATTTCATAAGTTGCCATGGGATGCTCCTAATTCCATATTTTGCATTCTGGCAGTACGCTCTACTGAACTAGAAAATTATACACTAGCTGTCAAGTGGCCAGATAGCGAAGATTTGATCGTCTTGTTGCTATGTTGATCAAAATTTGTATAAATATATTATCGATTTTCGTTGCCGACATTATTATTATTTTCATTATTTGTTTTAAGTTATACACATTCGTAGTTCTTTTAAAATTTTTCTATGTTTGCTTTTATTCTAGGTTTATATTAAAATCTCCTACTGACAGTATATCGTTTTTTTCTGTTACAAACTGGAGGATCTCTTCCGGAATGGTAAAAAAACATCTCCAGACCTCCTATAGGTGGTCTATATACATTTAGACAAATTCTTTTTCCTTTTGTTAGCGCGATGCTACCTACTGCATCCGATTACCATTTCTCGATACAATGCAACTCCGACTTCAACAGTATGCAAGAACCTCCATGAAGATGGTTTGAACAGCAGAAAGAGGATGCCACAACATAGCCTGCGATTACTATGGAATTTGTTCGACCCTCTGTTAGCCAATGTTCAGACAGAGCCAAAATATCTATGGTGAATTGCTTCTCACTGCTAAGGCTCGCGCTCGAAAATTTGTAAATGGGCTTACGATTCATCTTCTGAAATATCAATTTTAAACGTTGCTGTTTGTTGTGTTCTGATTAGAAGCCTTTAAAAAAGTAGCATAACTAACTCTGGTTTCATTTAAATAATTTTCTTTTTCCTGTGGTACTATTTGTAAGATTTGGTACATTTCCTATTCTTAAGTCTGTTTATACGTACTATTCTATATGCAGCATAAAATCCGTATTTTTCATCATATCGATTTAGGATTTTTTATCTGAACGCTTAAATTATTTCTCTCGGGAGTTGTTATCGTACTTTTTCGAAATTCACACTGACTTTTGCCGAAAAAAATAAAAAGGTGCAAGAAAAAAGTTAAGATTAAAACAAACAAAAAATAAGACGAGGACACCAGAGAAAATTTAATTTTGATACGCAAAACATTCGGTCTTTTCTTTATCGCAGAAAAAATAATGAATTTTTGTTGCAACAAATTTGAACAATTTTAGCACCGAGGGAGCTAACCTTTAATCCTTTGCGGGGCTGAGCTTCGCGCTCGTAAACTATGCAGATGTACCCATTGTTACAATCCTTTTATAATTTGCAGATGGATCATTGTGGTCGTAAATTATCTGTATTTATTGTCTCTTCTTAAAACTGTCACCACCTTTGTTTTTATCATTAGGGAAATCTTAGACGCTAGTCAAAAGTTTGAGTTTTGAATACACACGCGGAAAGAGTACTTTTGGGGGTTAAAACACGAAAATTGCTATACATAAGTGTGTAAAATAAATTTTGCATCAATTGTGAAGAAGCAGAGAACAATCCCAGTGTAGAGCACAGATGCACAAAAAATTGGAAAGGAATATCTACTTGAATGGAATCCGATATAATTGATGAAAGTTTCAAAGTATTGATATGCACGGACTGAAGTATGTAAAACTGGTAAGTGACGGCGACAGACTTGTGACTGCAAAACCTTACGGACCACAACTAGTTCGTCAAATGCACAAACCATCTGCTGAGAAACTGTCTCAGAATTGCATCATATGGCAAAAAGTCGTTTAAGTTCGGCGAAAAATAAGGTTTACCTGGGAAGCTGCGGAAAAGTTTGAAATCTAACATAGAGCGAATGAGAAGAGCAATAATGAAAACCCTAAATTTCAGGAAAACAGAGGATGTTTCGTTTGATGAACAATTGGCAGAGTTATCTAGAGACACTGAAAATTGTCCAAGGCACGTATTTGGTGATCATAAAAATTGTGAAAATTACTTTTGCACAGAACCAAAATCAAGAGAACTTCATTTCTGAGATGGACGAATGTGGTTTGCTTGGCGATTAACTTACATGCTCTAAAAGATTAGTGCAAAATGTTCATAACCTATTATTAAACATAACTAGCAACGCAACAGGGACAAGTAATTTAGCGAAAATTTGTCAATCGAACCCCCGGAAAATTTACAAAAAAGATATGAGCCGCATTCCTAAGCGGAAACGAAATAAAGCTTGTAGAAGACTTTTTGCAGATGATCAACCACAAAAAAAGAGAAACAAGTCCGTTGGTCCCGATTCAGATCACGGCCAAGTCAACAGTGAATCTGATGAAGAAGATGTCATCGATGATGACTATAAAGAGCAGCAAATGGTAGAACTGCTTCGAAAAACTTTGATAGGACTTGATGAAATATAAAAAGATAGCATAGGTCAATCTGCTAATCCGCGGTGGTTTCAAATACGATCATATAGATTAACAGCTTCCAACGTTGGTCGTGTTGTATTTCGCCGGAATCCCAATACCTACCAATACATTCTAGCTAAAAATTTTTTTCATCTTTCATACAAATCGGCGATTAGTATTATTAATAGTAAAAATTCATGTTTCTGAGTTTTTCAAATGTATTCACAAACAAAATCTATCTTGATTGTATTTTCTAATAAAACATACCATTACTTGCTTTACTTTTTAAATTTTGATAAAAGTATTTATTCGTCAAAAAAGTTTCACTTGGGGGTAGAGGGTACAAGCCAGAGTTGTAAGAATGTAATAAATTTACTTGGTGTAAAATTAATTACAAGTAATTCAGTTGAATTGAAAAAAAGAGTTTCACCAGAAAATGTAACTTTTGCCCAGATGACGTATTACCGTGCTCATAAACGGTTGGTCTGTGTGCAATATGCTGTCAATACTAGAGTGATAGGTTAGGGGTCATAACTTATCTTGCAGACCAATACTACAACTGCAATGTAGTGACAGGCTTTGTCACGTCCACGTGGACTAATTATGTTACCGCCCTAAAAATTTTACTTGGCCAAAAAAGTATGAACAGCCTTAACGGCAGATATAGTGGTATTTGTCTTTTTTCTTTGCATACTTTTTCTCTAAGTTTTAATTTTGAACGAGTTCTTGCAGCTTGCAGTTTCAATTTTACTTACTATTTTATTTTTTTGTGCATTAGTTTTTATTTCTGCTCTCTGGCCTTCTACAGCAATACCATCTATACCTTTTGATCTTGTTTGGATCACATTTTTTTTAGATTTTTACTCGTCTTCGATTGAGAAAATTGTTCCGAAGTAGTAGTCTGCTGATAATCACAAATCCACCTATTACTCGCATATTAAAGAAAAAATAAGTTTAATATTAAGAAAGCTACTGTCTACTTTCATTCATATGAATCCATAGACAAAAATTTCTCATAGTTTTCGTAACCACCCAAATTTATCTTCATTCTGTATTGACACCTATGGCTTATCTGTCCCAGGAACAACCGTACGTCACCGATGATACATCTTCGTTCCTTACCGTCCAATAAACGACCAAGCTTTATCTAGGACAGTGGACTGGTCCGAGCCACTTTCCGAGAACATAATTATTTTAGTCCCGACCCGCGCTCGCTACGGGGTAGGTCATTATCAGATCTAGCGACCCCACGTCTGCAGACTACCAAAAAACACCTGAGCTGGCTGAAATAAAATACTCGCCGTGAATCATCTGGCACACGTTCAAATCCCCGCGACGGATTTAGATCATTATATTTTCATTTCCTTTGCGTTCGTTTTGGTTAGACAGGAACAAGCGAGCTGGGTTTCAGAAAGACAACGGGTTGTTATGTAACGAAGTAACGACGTAACTAATTCGGTTTCGTTAAAATTCCAGTGAATTCCAGGGTTTAGTTACATCCTAATTTTGAAATTCGAAATTCGATTAAAACAGTAAAAAATAAGATTTTCTGTAGAAAACTATATAAACTAGTACCTACAGCAGCATTAAAATAATAAAAATGTACCTAGCCGGAATTGGAAATTGAAAGGTTGAGCTACGATTGCATCAGACAATAATGTCAAGCAAAAACTTTAGTTTTCTGTTCTTAAGATGACATGATGTAACACCCAACCTGTAATAAATGAATAAAATAGCGTTTATGGTTCATAACTAAATTAAATTTATATTATTTATTAGACCTGCTCCTAAACATTATATACTAATTAAAATCTACATATCTGTAACATTACATAAATATCTGCTGACCTCTGTACAGATATTGATAAGGAAATAATAGAATTTATAGTATATAATAACATCCTAACCACCTTGAATCTGCACAACTGTTCATTTTGGTCTAGAATGATGTGCTAAACAATTTTAATACCTGCCAAACTACTACTACTGGCCAATGAAGAAACTTATACATTAAGTTCATTCAGTGTTTTTCTTTATAAAATTAGCTGTGAGGGACAACTGCAAGAGCAGATTTAAAAAACAGCTGCAAATTGAATCAAGACTTCCACATCCAATTGTCAAAATGACCTTTACGTTTTTATTTCTTATACTATACGATTATTAATCAGGTTTTGAGTATTTTTTCTCTGTACACATTTTTTCTAAGACAAACAGTCCTCGTGATATTAGCAAATATAAATTTTAAAATCAGTTTTTTTCCAAATAACTCGAAAATTATTAACTTAACAAAAAAATACAAGAGTACTTTCTGATCAGAGATTTGATCTTCTAAATAATACAAAAATTAAAAAAAAGTCGTATGAGCAGGGTCCAAAATAGGTTTTTTTGGAAATATTTCGAAAATGTCAAAATTTTGAATAAATTTTCTAAGACACTTTTTTGTGAGAAATTTTATTTCCTATCTGATGGTATTTTCATTTTTTGAATATATTAAATATATTCGGAGATATTTGGGAAAACCCGTTTTCTTTAAGTGACGCTTTTCTGCTAATATCTTCTAAAAAGTTTGCTGCACCGAAAATTTATAAGAAGGAATAATACTCGCAGTTATACTACTATTCACATACTAAAGCGAAAAAAATAAAAATTTGCAAAAAGGGTAGTTACGCCCAAATTTCGCCCCCTTCCCGATAGCCTACTTACCCCACAAACAGTAGGTCGCTTTGGGTAGTTGAGATTTTTTTTTCCAAATTTCAAGTTCATATATGAAATCTTTCGGAAGTTATCGTGTCCACAAATAATAACACAGACACAGACAAGAAATTTTCTTTGCTCAAATTTTGTTTTTTTGCGTTTTCAACCATTTAAAAGCGATTGAGGAAATAAAAATTTTTGAAATTTTTTTTTCGGGATACAATTATTTATATCTAAACCTAGACAAGTGCTATCATATCACTTTCACGAGAAATAGGCTGTCGGCCCCAATAAATATGCAATAAACAACCACACCATTAACTCTATTAATAAAATAAAGGACCTGGGCGTCATTGTGGACATCAAACTAAGATTTGAATTGCACGTTGAAGAAATAATACAGTGCTCGCTCAGAAACTTACGTTTTATTTTTAGAACCACAACTCAATTTACCAATATAAAATCATTTAAAATTCTCTATGATACCTTGGTGCGCAGCTATCTGGAGTATGCCAGTGTCGTCTGGAATCCGTTGTATTATAAATACATTAACCGAATTGAACGCGTACAAAAAAATCATTGGTAAGCTTAATTATAAGTTTAACAGAGATCTCCATACCTTGACTTACGAATATAACTTAAAAAGGTACAATATGACAAGCTTAAGCAAACGACGCGAGAATTTTGATATTATCTTTCTGTACAAGGTAGTTAACTCATTGTTGTCAACGTCTTTAATTAGTCATGTAAATATTAATACTCCTCTATACCCTCGTAGGACTAAGAATACATTTCAGGTTTACACTTGCAACACAAGTCACTGCCACCGTTATATCGTGTAATTTACACTTATAACTCGGCTTATACTCATCTCGATATTTTTTCACTATCATTAACATCTCTTAAAAAGATCTTAAAAGAACCATAACTATAATTGCTAAACTGTTAAAAATAACATTTCAGATGTAACTTATTCGATCACAACTCCTCTCACCCTTAATTACTTCATTTAAATACGCTACCTAGTGCTCCTGCTTTTGGATTCTCTGAATCTGTTGGAAAGTCAATGTAATAAATAAATAAATAATACTTCCCATCCGTTGGATGTGGAAGTAATTTATCAAGTGCAAACAAGTTCGTGGGTGTGCAGTATTTTATTTCTTTTAGGTCCCGAGCAGCAGGATTCTTGAGAAAGATCCATGAGGTTCGATCTTTCCCAAAGTTAACGAACACGCCCATCCCTTTCCTGGTTAAATCGAGATATTTTCATTTTCATGTCATGTCAAAGTGCTGATGTACACTGCATTCCTGGCTCATTGGCAAGCAGATTTATACCCCCAAAGCTGATATTAATAATGTTAGACTGTTCCCATGAATTACTTTATTTTGTTTTAAGGATAACACAAAATATTACAGTGGTGTACAAATAGGTTTTATGTTTAATAGATTAATGATGACTATAAACCTAGAATTCATAAATGTGCAGACACATTACACATTTTAAACTGTTGTTTGATCATTTTTCTAATAAATGATTTTATTTCTTAAATTTCTCACTGTAACTTTGTTATGGACAATGAAGATTCGGTGAAGCAAATGTAAGTGCAGAAGCGTTTGTGATCCAACGTTTACCCAAAGTTGAAGCTTGTAAATATTTGGATCACCTCTTGAATTGCTTGTATATTACAAATAGATTTGATTAATCCTCATCAGTAAGAACTTGCCCTTGAAAAAATTGGGTAGGTAATTAATCTATTTTGAGAAACCACAAGTACTTTTTTGTATGCGTAGACTAGAAAACAAGTGTTTGATTATGATTAGTATTTAACACTTTCCAAAAACCCTTAAAATGATGACGTTTTAGTTAGATTTAAGCATCCCAAGATGCATGTTACGTAAGTCACCTTTAAAAATTACCGAGCCGTTTAGTTGGCCAGAACAAATTGTCTGTAACATATGTAAAGTGCCATAAATTATTTTTATTTACACGGTGAAGGTCGTGGACGCATGCGACTATGCGACTAGTTTTTCTCGTACCACGACCGTTATTACGAACAAACATATACCCACTCTTGAGAAAAGCGTTTAAGGAGAACGCGCGGTATTTCACTTCAAGTCATTTTGATGTTGGTAGATCATTACTGCGGATTCATTGCGTTTATATCTGCGTAAGAGAATGCATTTGATGTTGTGTTAAATCAATTGGATCTTCAATTTTACCAAGTAGAAATCAACGACGAGATACGTTAGATAATTTATCAGAATTATTATTGTATTACAATAATCGAGGCAACCAAATTATTAAGTAGATGAGATTCGAACGTCCTTAGCCTAGACTTTGCGTGTTAGTGCAACATTACCATAGTAAATATTAGAGAATTAGTTAAGTAAACCGATTGCGTGTTAGCCATCCATATAATCTGGAGAATCACCAGTTGCAGATTTTTATATTATCGACTGTGCATTTGCTTCTTAGTTTCTGCAAAATGCCCTCTTTTTCTCAGAACCTTCCATTCCATATTAAGACATTAATAAGCTGTAGATTGCTGTTTATTATTCGAGAACGCCAATATGAATTATTATAATTCGAGATATTTATGTTAATAGCGCCACTTAATCTCTATCAAGTAGAAACTATGTGTTAATGCAGTTAGGCTGAACAAAAACTGGATTAACTGTGTGTCGTCATTATTAAATGAAAACACACATGTGATATTTGTAAAGTGGTGGCAGATATAATATTCTTGAACGCTGTCTTCGCTCTGATAGTCTGCTTTTATGAATGCAGTGAAATTAAGACCAAAGTAAAGTATATGTACTGTACAAACCTGTGTATACTATATAGGCACCTTCAAATTCAAGCTGCAGCACTGCACACTCTATTAAAGCTCTGAAATTGTACAGTAGAAGGAACACCTCTGCTTGATTAATTCTTTTTATTTTCTTATTGACATCGCTATCAACAATAACATTCTACTATCTCCTTAATAACAACTTTTTTACTAACATGATTTTAATACTAAAATTGCATCACTGCAAACGCCTGCACCTGCACATGCACATGCACACGCTTGCACTGCATCACACTGCATACACTGCTCAACAGTATAGAAAGAATGAGTATGTTAAAACCATAGGTTAATTTTCTTCGACAAAGTCAATATTTATGAAGAAATTTATTTCAATTTTATTGTTCTATTAACACTAGCAACTTCATTTTCCTCTAAAACAGTTTCTTTTAAATCCACATCAAGAATTTTTTTTAGACTTTTCCAAGCACCTCCTACATAGGTATAATTTACGGGTCTTTTTCAACCCAGATAATTAATTTCTTTATTACAAGAATCCTATTGCATCTATTGATGTCATATTTTTTCAGTGATGTTTTTGCTTATTTTTCTTCTTCTACAAACATCAATATCGAAGCAGTACTTCTAATTGGTTTTCACAGCTAGCAAACCTATGAGCATCTAGCAATTCAATGCTTGTTTTATCTATATTGACATAACAGATTGTTAGGGTAGATTTCTTTGGTTTCAGTACCTTTCGATTATGAAAAATCATAATCACAGAAACCTATTTTCAGGACTTGAACGTTCGGATAATCAATTTTGTGGTGCAAAAACTCTAGGACGCCAAACCATTTATCAAAAAAGTAGTCTGCGCCTTTACTTGCACTAAATTGCAGCTACCTATTATTAAACGCTGTCTCCAACTAGCTTTTAACAGGATGCTGGTCCTGACAGGCAATTTCTTGATGAAAATTTTCAAGGGCGTTGAATAGGGTCGTCCCGCTCATTAAAATTTGATAGTTTTAACCTATGCCTTTTATTGCGTACATCATCAAACATTTTCTTAAATCCGCTAACAACTACGCAAAAGGTTCCTAATTTCCGGCATGTGCACTGTTACAGCTCCCTAGGTAACTAGGTGCTCACTGTTGTCAGTTTTATAAATAGCCAGAGAAATACAAATAATGCAATGCGAGTGAGAGAGAGGGGCGAAGGTATAAGTGTAATTGTCAACGTCAATATTATAATGTAAACGTAGGAATAACCTGTAATTGTTCATCAGCAGTAGTATTCTTACAACACGGAACAAAACACTTCTTAACGTAAGCCATTCCGACATTAAAACAACAGATTACCCAAATACTTCGACAACATTTTGCTCCACCACTTAATCTGACAAATACGAAACTTGAAAGTTTGACCAAACTATGTAAACAAAAACGCATGGCTAGAGTTGTTAGGGTTATTCGTTACACATGTGACACATGCAGCACGTGCGAACGTGCGATGTTGTCAGCGGTACTTTACCGTTTTTTTCCTAACGACGGCCAGAGATCGTCCTGACAGTTTCAAAATTTATCATATCGTTGTCATACGAAAGTATACAAACTAAACGTTATCAAGCTTCAAGCGTCGTTTAATTCCTTATAATAAAAACATTAGTTCTAAAGCAGGTTCGATGGTTAAAGTGCTTTCGTATTTCAGCAAAAGGCCAGTGAATGCGCTTATTATATTGAACTGTTCATTATAGAATAAACTGACTGAGGGATGATTTAAGTTATTTTCACAAATACTCCTTAAGTTGACCTAGGTACCAATGTCACAATGCCAGTTTACGAGTACATTCCTCACAGTTTCGCGAAAATTTGCCCACATTGGCAACGCGATGCAGCTCAAAAATGTAAACAAATATTACTTGCAATGCCGCTAGAGCACTTATTGGTGTTTCTCGCTTTCGTGAGCATGCGAACCTTTTCATCTCCGTGGCGGAATATCGAGGCATTTGAAACAGATATTGAAAAATCCATACTTTCACATTTTTTTCTCAGCAAAGAAGAACCGGAAAAAAATCGCAAAAAATGACTTTGGGCTTCAATTTTTATAAAAATTGTGGGATGACCCCATTGGACGGAGAAGCATAGGTGTCCAGCAACATCACCAGATCTTAACCCCTAGATTTTTCCTTCGGGAACACGTGAGGTCGAAGGTTTTTGAAACGMAGCAGTTTTATGGGAATTATGTCAAACAACTGTTCACATCAGTTTAAAATTGATCGTATTTTCAAAAAAGGCTTCAAATGGAATAGGGGGTTGTTCAATCTGTATAGCCGAAAACAGCACTTCCATTTGAGCGGATAGCCGCAGTGCCACAATCTTAAAAACGTCTGAGTGTCGACCACACGCTTTTCTTAACGTATAATCAGGTCATAAACGCCTATGCGATAAAATAGCTAAGAGAAGCCCACTTGCTGTGACGCAAGCAACCCATATTTGGGAATGCGATCGCGACGACTGAATGTCAAATGTGGCAGTAGCAAGAATGGGAGAAAGAGCCTTGGATGGTGCAACTGTGCAGGTTGTGTGTGGTAATAAGATGCAGTTGTTTGCTTTCTTCTACAGTAGCATAAATGATCGATCAATCTTGTCTGGAAGTTGCGAAACTGGGGAATTGCAGACATTAAAATGGCAAGAAAGTTGGCAAAATTAAAGATGCGAGAGGTCTTACTTTTAATTTATATAAAATCCCATGGACATAAACAGATAGTCTTGACAGCAATGCGAAAGAAATTAGAAAAAGTTGCTCCTTTAGTTAACTGTATGCTAATTTAATGTATTTAAATGAGAGGTATGAATTTAAAGAGGCATGCTAACGAGTAGGTTTGAAATATGGTACCATTCAGATTTGCAGAAATACAAACGTACATTTTGACAAACAATAATTTTATTTCATTAATTAATTTTATTTGGTGTTTCTCTATTTCACACTGTTTAAACCAAAATGTTGGTATAGGTACGTAGATGACACTTTTGTTATTTGGCCCCACGGTATAGAAGAGTTGGGTAGGCTTCTAAATCATTTGAACAGTCAAAATCCTGACATAAAATTTACTATGGAATTATAAAGCAATGGTAGTTTACCTTTCTTGGATATCCAAATTTACAGAATAAACACTGGACAGTTAGGACACAAGGTTTACAGAAAACCAAAACACACAGACAGATATTTACATGCCACATCTCACCACCCTCCCTCTCAAAAGAATAGTCTTATAAGGACGTTATTTGTTAGAGCACGTAGGATATCAGACGAAAGTTCTTTACAAAAAGAAATATATCATCTTAAATCAGCGCTAGTGAGAAATGGTTATAGCAATAAGAATATTTGATCAGTTTTGAATAAAAGTGCTCATCCAAATCAAGTAAATTCTCAGCCAGAACAAAGTAAATTCAAGTTGAGTTTGCCTTATGTACAAGGCCTTTCGGAAAAATTAAAGAGGATGCTTAGAAAACACGATATTTTAGTTGTTGATAGTACATATAATAATTTAGATAAAATTTTAAGTTCTACTAAAGATAAAGTACATTTAGAGAGTGAAGGTGTTTACAAAATTACATGTTCTTGCGGCAAGTGTTACATAGGTCAAACTAAAAGAAAAGTAGGTACGCGTTTGAAAGAACACATACGTGCTACTAAGCTTCAACAGATGGACAAATCTTCCGTAGCTGTACACTAATATTTGACTAAACACATGACTGACTTTGATAAAACGAAAATTTTACATAGAGAAATATTATCACAAATAATATAATAAATAAATAATAAGATTTCCTCCACGTGTTTACTATTTGAACCTGCATCATTGGCATTTCCTTCTTCTATTTCATAGTTCCTGCTTGCGTAGCAATGCATGCGAACATTATAGTGAATCACGTCGACATCATCATTTTCCTGCAACTCAACTTATTTCGAAGACATTGGTGTTAGTTTATGTATAATAATAGTGGGTGTTATGTTACCGCGATGGCCATCCCACACATCTGGCGTCGAACTCGACCATTTAATATGAAAAGCGTTACACGGTAGCCTTGAAAAATTAGTTTGAATCAACAATCGGAGACGGATTATAAGAGAGAGAAACGTTCGAAAACTCGTCTTATATAAATAGGTGTTATTATAGCGTCACCGATTGTAAATGCTAATAATTGCTGATTTATTGGAAAAACGACGTTGGTGCCCAGTGATTTCGCATAACAAAATCTAATAACAGGTCGCGCTTGTTCCTCAGATTATGTAATTAGATGGAACATAAAAAATTCAAGACTTTGTAACGTTTTGAGGCCAAATGACATATTTACTCTTTGTTTAATATGAATTATTTCAGGCTTCAAAAATTAAGTATATGAAAAAATCGGTTCGTTGTGAGATCAATAATTCTGGCTGGAACCTATTATTTAACGACTGAGAAAGGCATATTTTTTTTACGTCTTTTCCAAATAATTATGGAAATATCAGGATATAATAGCAGTCCAAGAAATAAGGTGTAAATCTGTCGTATTCTTGAGTAGTTATACGATTACGGAAGACATGAATTTGGAACGGGTTCTGTGATAAAAGAACTGATTCAAACATTTTGAGGTTTCAACCACAAACAAGAAAATATGCTACATCAGATTGAAATGACAATTTAAATCGTCTCATCACATGCACTAACTGAAGAAAAAGATGTTTACTACGACTCCTTAGAAAAAACCATTGATACAACGCTTAGACAAGACATGCGTACTACCCTGCGGTGACTTTAATGCCAAGATAGACAAAGAACCCTACCAACGAGAACAACATACTCAGTAGATACTAGATAGATTCTGGCAAATTTATTTATGGGCCGTTTTGAAACCGACTTTAAAAACGAAATATTTTCCTCGGATATGGCTACGTGGATGATGTTTTTTGCTGTATTTGACACCAGAATATGTAAAATTGATCATTTTTTGGAAACTTTCTCGTTCTCGTATCACAAACATTAATTTTACAATGGACAAAGAAAAAAAGGACGTCTTCCTTTTCTGGAGGTTCTGGTGTCAAGAAAAAACAACTAGGAAATAGAATTTGACGTATACAGGAAAGATACAAATACAAATAGGTTTATACTCGATGAATCGCAACATTCTCACCAACATAAACTTTCGGCTTGAATTTCTTAGTTAACAAAAAATCTAAGAATGTTGCTATTCATAATGGTTACTCCAGCGAAATAGTAAATAACTTACTTAGGAAAATTTAACATAAGAAACATGTGACATGTTGTTTTCCGGGCTGGTTCCCACGTTGGTTATTAGACCTTGACGTTTCAACACTCATGTCGGTGTCTCCCTCAGAAGTAGCTCTGAAACAGTTTCAAATGAAATGGTTTGAGAATGTTATGCAATCCTTTCGTAAGTCTAAAGTCACAAGGAATTTTAATGAAATTATGTTCTAAGTTAGGTGGAACAGACAATGTGGTGGCGTTTAAAACATGTTTCTTATTTTGGTTTGAAGGCTTCCGTGGTTGTTGTCGATGACATGTTGTTTTCCGGGCTGGTTCCCACGTTGGTTCAGAGCTACTTCTGAGGAAGACACCGACATGAGTGTCGAAACGTCAAGGTCTAATAACCAACCAACGTGGGAACCAGCCCGGAAAACAACATGTCATCGACAACAACCACGGAAGCATTCAAACCAAAATAAGAAACATGTTTTAAACGCCACCACATTGTCTGTTCCACCTAACTTAGAACATAATTTGATTAAAATTCCTTGTGACTTTAGACTTACGAAATGATTGCATAACATTCTCAAACCATTTAATTTAAAACTGGCATTTACCGCCAATAATAGTATAAAACATCCGTTAGGAAACCCAAAAGATAAGGTAGATGAAGAAGACAAGTCAGGCATTTATGAAATAAAATGTACTAAATGTAATCTTAAATATATTGGGCAGACTAGGCGCTCTATAGGAATAACATTTAAAGAGCATATTACTCATTTCAGGTTTGGGAGATTTGATAAGTCAAGTATCGCCTAACATATTAAAGACACAGCACACCCTATAACATCAAAAAACCTCAAACTGCTAAAATCGGTTTCCAACAACATGAAGCTCAACGCGTTCGAGAGCATATTTGTTCAAAGTAATAAAGATGCCTTAATGAATTCTGATATAGGCCCAATTCCGAGATCTGCATTGTTTGAACTGATTAGGTAAGCGATTCATTCAAGCGTGAAACTTGTTGACCAGGCTCCACTTCCACTGAAATTTCGGTGAGGAGATTATCCTCCAGTTAATCCGTCCAGATTTCAAGAAGKMACCTTATTATTCTACTTAAGATGGCAGCTTAGCTGCTGAAATACGTATATAGATTATTGTAGTTTCTAATATTGTGGTTAGGGTTATTTTTTACTGTTTCGATAACATAGTCAGTAGTATTACAGATTCGAGTGAAGGTCATTAGAATCGGAATATCAACACACAAAAACAACAGAACTATAGTTACTCCAAATAGGAACAATTTGCAGGAAGAGGAAAAACAACGACTGGAATAAACACTAAACTCTGAAAAGAATATAACGGAATCGATGAGCTATGGGGAGCAACTGCAGAAATAATAAGAACAACCGCAGAAAAGATATTTGGAAAGAGCGAGATGAAGAAGAGAAGTTTTAAACCCAGAACAATCCAGACACTTAAGAATTAACAAGGACATATACTTGAAGACAGGGAGATACAATATGAAAGGAGAGGATATTTTAAGAAGATTCTAAATGTCAAACAAGAGACCTACCAGTTAAAGAACCCTCCTTTGAGGAAACCAAAATTTTCGACTGTTTATGTCAGTCTTCTTCAGGGCTTCTATAAATACAGCACTTATAAATTACAGAATTGAAATATTTAACATATTTAACTTATAAATTCTAATTTATCAATCCAAAAGCTTTTCACTTAAAAACAACCTCATGGGTAATAATGTGGAATCTTGTCAAAACCCCATTAACTATCGATATTTTCTATATCTTTGGCCGACATTGAACCAATGTAGTTTACTAACAAATCTAGGTACGTTTTCCTCGTTTTCTGGTAGCAAAAAATGTTCAGCAACATGACAACCAAAAAATACTTGCCGAACATTTTGAGTGTTCTCCATGGAACAGCGTGGGATTGGAATCAGGCCAAGAACTGCAGTTATGACAAGAATAACATTTATAATTATTTATTAACCCATTAACTGAAAAAATCTCCTTTTGTAATCTTTAACATATTTTATACATAAAATTAATCACAATGCGAAAACTTGGATGGCGTATTTTCATTACACCATACGTTTCATGTGCCTTATTGGATTGTACGAATGTTGAAAATGTGTACCAAAACCCGGGCAACCAACTTGCAATCGTACCGCACCAGCAGCCTCATAAAACACGTTCTTTCGCAATCCCTTTCCGATTGAGGCGATGTCATAAAATCAGATGCTATTTGAGCACAAACAGGAGCTCTTCAGTTCCGCATCGGACGCCCTGAAACGCATTCAGCCCAGTTGCAAAAGTCGTTAAATTGTTTATGCCTCAACACACACTCGATTAGCTGAAAATGGGTTGAAACCGAACATGTGTTGATTCCAATAAACAACAGGTTCGCTCGTTTAAGTGACACCTCACACAAACTTTCTCTCTCGGCGGAGCAAGGCTGCAACGCACGCCACTGGACGTTAACAGATGCTAAAAATTGCGATGAGTTTATCGCTTCCAATTTACGCGGTTGTTGGGGCCAGACGATGGTCGATTGTTTGGGCTTTAACGGCCCGTTTGGATGAATTTGAACGTGGCCCTCCCACCGTAACCTACTAAACTAATTTGATGAATTGGAACAGGAAAGGGGGCACACCTAGATTATTATGCTGCAATTCTGTGATCGATCATAAACCCAGCAAGGGGCCATTAGTGCATCCTCTCTGGTTTAGTGGAACGGAAAGAGATGGAAGACAACGCTTTTAGGTGGGAACTGACATTGTCTTGATGGACAGAGTTCAATTAATGTTCAGCCAAGGTACAATGTGTTCGTGTTTTTCTAGTCACGCTTGATGTTCGACTTCTAAATGTGATATTTTCTGTGAAAAAAGCTGCCTCCAACACATCGAGTCTTAACATCTTATGAAAATCATACTTTACTAATTAAAGATTACGCTACTACTACTGCTGCTGCGTCTTTCCAGATTTCCAGACAAAAACGCTCCCCCCTAAAGCAAGATATGGGGCTGATAACCCTAAATTATTATATTTCTTTTATCTTTTTCTATTTTTTTACTTGAAAGTTATTTACTGTGCTATGCCATGTTAATATTTTCGAAGCTCTATAATAAATAAATAACAAGCTTCAGAAGTAGGAGGTATTCGACCTTTTGGTTTAATAAAATTAAGCGAACTCTTTTTTCATTGCCAAGCTTTCGTCTTTATTTAAGACATCATCAGGGCTTCTACAATAAATTTACAATGGAGTAAGCAAATCACAACAGTAATAGATTTTACGTAAATCTTACCGAAAGGGATATTAATTTACAGAAGTTTTATGTTGTGAGTTATTTTTCCAATATACTATGTAATTTGCTCATCTTCCTGCGTCCAGTAGTTCGAATTAACAAGAAGTAGATGAAGTAGTATCATTAGATGTAGTAAACCTTTTCGTAAATATTTCAAAACAGTTAGTTATCAAGGTATTAGGTGAACACTGGTACAAAATTGACCCTTTTTCGTATGTCCCAAAATTTCGACCACTGATAAAAGAAGACAGTTGTACTTAGAGTTAATATCCTTCATATTAGACAATAACTAGTTTACTTATCAAGAAAAATACTACAAACAAATTTTTGGTTGTGCCATGGGCTCAAAATTGAGTCCAATATTAGCGCAGTACATAATGGACCATCTACTTGATACCTGCATACCGAAGCTATGTTATAATTTATTTTTCATAAAAAAATTTGTGGACGATTTGCTATTGATAATTCCAAGGGATGGCATGGAAGAAATTTTAACAATTTTTGGCTCGTTTGATGAAAATATTAAATTCACAATTGAAAGGGAGGCTAATAACAGTGTGCCATTTCTAGACTAGGGTCATAAGACAAAATAACATTTTAATTCTAGACTGGTATAAAAAACCAACCTCTTCCGGCAGGTATCTAAATTTTCTATCAAATCTTTCAGTTGGAATAAAAACAAATTTTGTTAAACAAATGAAACGTAGAATTCTAAAAATTTCACATCCAAGATTAGTAAATAAAAATTAAAAAAACTCAAAATTATGTTATTGGAAAACTCATATCCAAAGATTCTATTAAATAAAATTATTTTCTCTGTAACAAACGGTAGTACAAATAACCAAGAAAATGTGGGGCAACAAGAGAACATAGATTCTTCAATAAATAACATAGAAGGAGTTCCCCGTTTCAGATCTCTTCCAAATATAACAGCTTTAGTAACTAAAGTTATCAGAACTTTCAAATCTGAACAGATTAAAATATCCATAAAAAACATTAAGAAAGGTTCAAATATTCTTAGTAAACTTAAAGACAAAATTCCAGTAAAATACCAGTCAAATGTGGTTTACTATGTAGTAGAGTGTCAAAATTGTAATAATGTATATGTTGGACAAACATCACAGTGGCTATCAAGTAGGGTAAATCTGCACAAAAGTGACATCAAAACTAATAAAAGAGATCGTTGTTCTCTAGCAGAACATGCAATTGAACATCAACTTTCGATCAATTGGCAAGAAATTAAAATTTTGGAAAAAGAAAAAATTACAAGAAAGGTGCGATTAATTTTGGAAATGTATCAAATTAACAAACATACAAATACTATTAATAAAAAGTCAGACACACAAAAACTTAGATATATTTATACATATTTACTTTCGGAAGGGATTTTGAATAATTAATTATACAAAAACTAGAAAATGTTGCTGTGATGGTAGGCTGTGATTTTTGACGCCGACATATTGACACTCTATATTTCCATTATTTCCTGTTGTGTTGAATTTAAACGTACAATTTTAAGCTGTATTTCAATATTATACGGTCAATTATCTATTTCTTGTTAATTCGAACTACTAGACGCAGGAAGACGAGGAAATTACATGGTATATTGGAAAAATAACTTGGAACATAAAACTTCTTTAAATTAATCTCACTTTCGGTAAGATTTACGTAAAACTTAGTATCGTTATGATATGCTTACTCCATTGTAAATTTATTGTAGAAGCCCTGATGATGTCTTAAATAAAGACGAGATCTTGGCAATGAAAAAAGAGTTCGCTTAATTTTATTAAACCAAAAGGTCGAATACCCCCTACTTCTGAAGCTTGAACATTCAACAAGTTGCGACCGTTATTCATAATCACAGTTGTAAATAAATAACCTTACATTTAAAACAATATTTTTCCGTAGAGTGACATTATCCAAAAAAATTGGCAAGAACGCTACTAACCTTAGTTGTTAACTATAAAAAGGCTGGAACAGGTCAAAAAACTAAATTATTACACACATACCCATTTAAATCTATTGCACAAAATCGATATGTTGAAAAATTAAATCCATCGATTTTATACGAATAAACATTCAAAATAAATTCAGAGATAGCAGCATTTTGGTTCCGTTTGTCCATTTTCTGTTTCACTCATCTGTTCATTTGACGTGATACTATTGGATACTGGATGCCCTCTCCGTATTCCTTTAAAACTTTTTTTCTTTCTTTCTGTACGAAATAAATGAAATGTGAACATGTCTAACGCTTTTGTAGATCAAAATTCCAAAAGGCCTCAGTAATAAATAGTCCCCTTTGGCTTTCACATTTTTCTTGGTCAATGTAGTTTGATGATTATTCTCCACTATTTTTTCATTTTTTGTTCTCGAATTCTAAATAATTGTTAGATCTCTTGAGTTTTGCTAGTCGTTTTCTTGGAGAACGACTTTTTCTCAGGAAATAAATTTTCCTCCATTGGACTACATTTTGATTGATTCTTGCTGAACAGTATCTTCTGATGCTCTCCTTTAAGACAGTTTTTACTCACAAATCCTCCATCTTTACTGTCCCTATATTCTACACTCCTGTTTCTTCATCTCATATCTTTTATCAACCATTTTACTTACTAAAAACATTTGCCTTGCAATCTTTTTTAAAATGACCATACTTTCTAAACTCGTTTCTGTTTATCTTTTGAATTCCTTGCCGTTAATGCCATACGCTCCTTTAAACATTATAGGTACTCAGGCTAGCATTGGTAAAAATATTAATCCAAAATTTGTTTTCTCGGTATCATCCAGTACTAAAAAAACTAGTATTTGCTACATCCAGCATAAATCTCGAGCTCCTTCTCTAATTCAATTAGCGCAAGACAAAGCGCTCCTTCTGTGATGGCCCTAACGAGTCAACATTTTAATACACCGCTTTGGACACGTGGAAATATTAAAATTACTTAGCGCACAACTTCTGTGTTTGTCGCCCACTCGAAAATGTTGACGGAAAATATTTGACTTGTTGTCTTGTGCTGAGGCTTTGTTTGCCTTAGAGATATCTATTTTTAACTTTAACGCGATATAACCAGCGGATGTGCACTGTGCAGTATTTGCGAATGTCTTTGTTCTTGGAAAAGGAGATGCAAGAGACGGAATTTTAATTTTATCGAGACGTGTCAAGTTGTGCTTGAAGGTTACTATCTAAAAGCTTTTTTTATAGATAAACCTGATAGCATTTTTTTTCTATTTCTAAGGATAATATAATTGTGTAACGGAGTAAGGATCTCTATTACTCTTACACATTGTATGTACTTGAAGAGTTCTAACTTGATGCTTATTTAGTTTATTGGCTTCATAAAATTCTGTGCCATCTTCTTTCATACGTTCAGAAAACTCATGTTTTATGATTAAAATTGCACAGTCAATTTTCTGTTTACACTGTCATCTCAGTATTTAAATGCATTTTTCAGCAACTTGCTTGTTGGTGAATATAATAAAACTACCATATTCTACTTCCATATAAAAACAAAATACTCTCGGGAAGGACAAACAAGATGTCACCTACTGCAATCTGTTATCATCATCATTCTGTGTGGTTTGTGGCTTCTAATCATTCTATTAAACCACATATCCTCGACACTGACTACCACCTATGCTAAAAAATAACCAGCGTCACTCAAAACCAGATTAACACTGGTTAGCTTAAACGAATTTGGCACAGGCTACGAAAACATAAAGCCAGAACATAAAGGTTTATGTTCCTTTGAAAGATGGACATGGGGTATTTCGCTGATTATACGTCCGTGTCTAATTTATATCAAATAAAACAAGAATTTGGACTTGGCCCAAGCCATACGGAAGTTTGGTGTCAAGAAAAATGGTACGACGAAATAATGCCCGGATAATAGATGAAACTCAGTGTATGTATGTGTAAGATGTTTATTTTATATGCGTCTCATAAGCAGAGTTTTTGCTGTGATTCACAACTCTTTTTAATCATGACAACACCTCATGTAAATTAAACGTTTTTACTATTTTATTTGCCCCGGTTGACAAAAATTCTTTCTGTTTAAAAATGCAGATTTAAAAATCCATGGAAATTTCTACTCCAATGTAAATTAAAAGCATTTATTATTTTAAGAATAATATTGTATCTACATCGTTTGCACATGACTCCTGCAATAACAGCAAATTTTTACAAAAATTCAAGTTTTGGCAACTCATTTTGCTGCAGGCACTTCGTTTATAACGGTGATATAACTCGACGTTGTACGTTTATAATTATTTCCAAGCAAGTGTGTTATGGCATATAAATACAAAGTCTTCTAGGCGATGATAGCTGTACGAGCATTAATGAGGTTATTGTAATTAGTTCCTAAGCCACACCCAAACAGGAAGTGATAGGAATGACAATATAGCTGCATTAGCTTTACCAACAAAAGGTTGGATTGATGATGCTTTCTGTGTGAGCATCTTAAAAACAAACGTCAATTCTAAAGCAGTATTTGTTCATATTTGATGCAATTTTTAACTTTTATACTAATAGAAAAGCAAATTCCAAGTATTTTATGCTCGGCATGTAGGCTGGCGCTTTCATCATCCCATAAGTGTGCCGTTCTTTTCCACGGTAAATGTAGCGTTCGAGATATCTATAGTACGTTTATTTTTATAAGGTCACGACGGAATTTATGCCGCGTTAAACAAATAAAAAGCGATGTTTTAAAAAGTAATGGCTGTCAGTGAATAGAATCGTATGCCGCTAACACCGTGTAATATTACTTTGTATTTACGTAATTATGTTTTCAAAGAAAATACTGTGACAACCCTGCTTTTATTATTTTCCGGTGACTGATGATGATTATTCTTTTTACATACAATATGGTCGTGATCTATACAGTGTGCACATAAAAAAGGTTCAGGTGCCCAGTTGGAAAACAAATATTGTGGATGATTAGCAACATTTCACTTTAACCAATTTAGATTAATTTTATACAGACGACATAGAAAATACACCAGTGTCCTTTACTGTCTTTTGGGTGCACTATCTATATATTCGTTTTGCTGACCTTTCCTCATTTATTCGCACCAGCTCGTTGATCCACATTAGTTTCTAAACTGTCTTGCTTATTTCCCTTCCATTCCAAAATTAGTTTACTCTGTAGTACAAAGCTTTTTATGTTTTTGTGTTTAAAACAGACATTTTCAGAGAGTGCTTTATATGGTTGACAAGTGACAGCTGCCTCATTTGCTTGCAGTTGTCAAATTTTGCTTTAAGAAAAAAATAAAATATACGAATTAATTTGCCATGTGCTTTGAAAATTATGGAAAAGTAGTTTATATTACGTTTGATATAAAAAATTGTCATCTTTCGATTCCAGAATCTCTAAAAAGGCATGTCTGTGCTGTGCTGTTTGCACTGCAACCAACTACAAATAGATCTATTTCGCTGTCATTATACCTCATCAGTGTAGTTTAGGTCTAATACAGACAGCATGGCATAGAGTTGGTTTTGCCTAAATACCAAAGGCTTGGTAAGATGTTAGTGTCATCTGTGAGCAAAGAACTGACACGATCACAAAGCCACCTAGAAGGTTTTGGTTACCACCGTTGATAATAAATCATATGGTAACATTGAAGAAGCGGATGTCATATTACAAAAAGAACTGGCCTGAAGAATGTAAGATACAGTTTAGAAGCGGATACCAGCTATTCTGATCCCAAAAGGATATAGCTGTTACTGTTATTATGGAATATGACGAGAAAATTTTCATTTATTTTCATTCTCATATTTAGTGAAAGGAGTTTCAGATTGGTCGACAATCTCATAGCAAAGAAAGAATACGGTAGGCATTTCTGCCGCTTCCGGATATACCGCCGGGCCGGCTAAACAAGTTCCAAAGCTCAAAAATATTTGAAAGGTGGAGTATTTTCGACAAAAAATTAACTCATATGTGCTGTTGAGGAGTGTTTTGCAGACCAAGATAAAGAATTGTTTTCAAAGGACTAAGAATTCCTTTATGAACATTCTGCTAAATGTATGTCTTATGGTGAGTAAATTAAATTTCGATTTAAAATATTGTAGCATTTTATATGGTATCAATATGTTCTTGTATATTGTCCAGTAAATTTACTTAATCAGTGGGGTGCAATCCTCACAAAAGAGAGAGGCAGTCGTTATAGGAATTAAAATAAGTAGCCAGTGTTGAATGGTGATGCGCCGCCGTAATTACTTAATCAGATCCTGAGTCCTAATCTTATCTCTTAAATTCTGACAGTTGCCCCCAAACAAATAAGAGACCACCGGGTCCCTAACGAAGTGCGTAGGCCCTCCGTAATTACTTTTAATGCATAACTATTAATAACATCCGACTTTTTAGCCGTTTAATCCTTTCTATTTAAATTCCTGCGCGGCTTAGGCCGCGTATTCCGTTTACGGAATCATAATACGATAGCTCTTCCATCAAGATTATGGTATAGAATTTTGATACATTGGGTGTGTTATAGCCGGAGTTGAATTTCCCAGCAGCAGCAGTTCTTCGTATCGCGACGGACAGTAAATAATTGGCCGTACATATTTAGTCTTTGAAACTGCGAGTGCTTTGACGGTTTGCCGGACGTCATCCCATATATCTTCAGCGTTATGGATGTCAGACATATCTTTCTGTCCTTAGCTAATATTAGCATTCTGCGTCTGGATTCCGGTCTTGATTCTTTTTTGTGGGGCAGCTTGCTGAATGTTCCATGAGGTGAATTTTTCAGGCCGGTGCTGAATCGACGGTGGCAGCTCTAGCTTCACTTTAATAACATCTTATAGTTTGAACTTGTACATCAGGCCGTGCCTCGCATGCAAAGGTTTATATTTGGAGCACCACAAGGATAAGTTTTTAGTCCCAATATTTTGTAATAATTATAAACGATAGTCGAAATTTCCTAGTGTAAAACGTGCAAGTTTCGAAAACTAATATTTAAATGCTAAGAACTTTTTCAAAATTGTTTACTTTTTTAAGTAATCATTGTGCAGTTCTTAATACAACCTGATCTGCTGTGCTGTTGGATGGGATTTTGACAGTTACAAAAATAGGCGCTAGGTCCTTTTTAAGGCAAGTTGAACGATCTACTAAAGAAACCACGAAAAGGAAAGATGCAGATGAAGGACAAAACTAGAAAATTGCCGACCAAATACAACAGAGTTATAATATGAGAAGACATTAACTTAATTTTCCATGTACCAAAGCAGCATATTCCTTCCAATCAACGTGTAAATCTTATTCGTCAGTAAAGTTTTGAAGAACAGAGATTCTTTTCAAACAACACGCTAATGATTTAGCTGCAAACATTTCTGTATAAATATTCTAATTCTACTACTGCAGTATATCAAATACATCATGCGTAAAATACAATCCTTTTTTAACGAAAGGGACCTCCTCATCATCTAAAAACCTAAAATTTTTCTAATAATTGGACGTTGCAATGTAAATACGGCTTTTCTGAATACGAAGGTGGCCATGGAAATCGCGGAGAAATCGGTCACTACCGCTAAGCGTCAGTAGCCCTGGGATGCTCAACGTGCGTGTGCAGCGACCCAAATTTTTCCAAAAAAAAATCTGTGAAAATTTCGGGCCGCGGTGTGATACAGACTTTTCCGTAGTGATTTAGTGACATAGTGCTTCGATGGATCCACTTTTTGCCACCTCATCTGCTTCTACACGGGATGAGATATCGGTAAGTGTAATTATTACTTTTTATCGCGTAGGAATCGCGTTGAAACACCTTGTTTAGGTAAACTACGCACTTGTTCGTTGCGTTTAAGCGATTGCAGCTTCTAAATTCGTTTCAACTGGATGATTTAATTAAGTTGAGTGCGATTAATGCCTGGTCTAATTCAAAACACCGCAAAAACCTTGTCTGGAGAAGGCGGCAAAAACGCTACGGTGTATAGTGCTAGTTTTTTTATAGGTCAGCAGTCGTCAAACAGTTTTGGAGGCGTATACTTTTACACCCCTCTAAAAGTAGATATGGAGTTGATAATCCTAATTTATTATATTTTTTCGTCCTACTCCCTAAAGTGTTGTTGCTTTCAAAAACCAGTCTCTTGTTCTAAGGTAGGTACAGTCATCAAATGTATCACTTGACTCCGACTTCTTATATCTATATATAATTTGCTTGCTTTAAGAAAAAGAGAGATTTAATATTCAAAGCAGTATTATTTCATTTTCTGCAATAATACGCTATATTTTCCAACGATCATCTTCAAAGGTAAATTGCAGTAACTGTACTACCTATGTATGCAGTAGTTGCAGATGATCCTTATCCCATAAACATATTTAATTAGTCAAAATTGGCACTTGTTTTGGGGGGTCTCTTCAAAAGTAACATAACGTACTCTCTTCTATTTGAAATGGGTCCCATGGGCAGCCAGAAAAATAGTCAAAGCAAAACATATCATTATTGTTTTATTGAATATGAACCAAATGTAAATACAGGACAGTATGATATTGTTCAAATGTAGCCATCAGGTTGTCACAAATTATTAAATCTTATTTGACAAAAATGAGATGAAGATTGATAGTAATAATATTTTTATTAGAGTTTGCTCTCTATTTTGTTTATTGATTCTTATACTGGCACCCAAATAGCATTTATTATTTGCCTTTTCTGCAGAGTTGTGTGGTAGTCATTTAAGAATTCTTGCTTAATGCTGTTGCTCTTTCTTTTGTTTCATATATCTTCATTTACTTCCAAAAATATATAAGTTTATGGTTTTCTTCAGCTATAGCTTTATTGTCCTTTACTTTAGCGTATATTATTGAACATTAAAAGAAGTATTGAATAGTAGCGCGCTAGAATCGTAAGATATGATCCTCAGATATTTTAGACAGTTCTGTGGATAAGAAACAGCTAAATAGTCTTTTTCGTTCTATGTATGTATCTCTATACAGCACACGAAATGATTAGTATTGACCCATTTTTGAGAACAGCAACATACTTTTGTTATTATATTAGGGTTTCTAATGGTCACAAATTCCACGTTGATTCATAAAAAACAAAACAAAGTGTAACCTCTATAAAAATACTATACCTACTTAGGTAACTGAAATGTCATTTTATTAGTTAATACTAGCTACAACCTAAAATTCTCTAACAAGTAACTTAAATTTGTGATCCACATGTTTAATTAAAATAGTGGGTCTAGCGGAGACTAAAAAATCCAAATTTTATTGATTATAGGAGAATTATCGAGAAGTCAATTGTTTAACATGGAGCGCACATAGCATAAAAGACCTCCTATCCTGACCGATGCTTACAATTTTGCGAAGTGCTGATAAGAAGATATGAGGAAGACCTCTTCTTAAGAAATACTCTGTTTTCTCACGAAATCACCACAATCGTTGTTACAGGGCACTGCAAATAACCCTCATCTTGATTTTTATGCATTACTTAATCGAACTCTCTATTTTATTAAAACCGATCACCATATTTACGCCGAATAAGGCATCGATGACTATAAAACTCCTTACAGTCCTTGGCATGGAATCAAGCTGTGGCCTTCCATTACGTGCGCTGATCCAGATTGGAAAATGTAATTATTATTGGCAGGCGGTCTCGTTTACAAAAATGCGGAATTGGTTTGGAGAGTACGAGTGTTATTGCTGCGTATGGCGTGGTTGCAATTAGATAAGCAAGCTATATGGGAGTTAACGTACTCAGAATTTGATGACTTGTGCAATTATTTCTATTCGTGTTAACCGTCTTTATGCGGGTATAAATGTATGGATAAATTCCGTCACGGTACTGGATTTTGATGGCATGTACTCTTGGATATTGCTGGTGCAGAAAAATGTATTTTACGTCGTTATAAATATTAGAAATGCCAAGATTAGTGTTTTCACCCATCGGGATTAGTCGCGAACATCAACTACGGAAGCAAAATATTTGAGGCAACCATTCTATTTTCAAAAGCTACTTGCAAACGCAGGTTCTTAAGGTATGTAATTGTTTGACGTTGTGACAACACTACAGCCAACGAACATTACAATCTGGGAAACACATATCACCCGCCCCTCTATACAGGGTGTCCCGCATTGTGTGGACAACCTCTAAGAATCTGAAAACTCATGCAAAWATAAAATTATATATTTTTTTAAATAACGTCCGCCTACTGAGATATTCACTATTAAATATGGCGGAAGAGAAACAGTTTTTCAAAAATATTTGTTAGACCAGTTCATAGGCGTACCAAAAGGAACAGCTCTCCCCCCCCCCCCTCGGACATGGACTGCCAACACCGGGGCCTTCCCACCTTCCATACATTTAGCTGGTTAATTAAGTATGTATTTACGAAATTGTAAATGAAGTAAAATTTATATTTCACAATTTTCATCCAGAACTCATGACATTCAATAAGTGGTTGTTAACAGGTTACCAAGCTTATTGTTCAACTATGCATGATTCTGTTATATGGAATACACAGAATCGGTCGCATATTTGTATTTGGCGGTAACTCCAACTTCTTCGTTCCAAATTTCTATATTCGTTTTACATTTTAACAGTTTCAACCCTCAACAGTTTTTAACCTTTCAAAAGATCAGTTTGAGCAAAAATCCATCCGAACTAAGAGTTATGAAAGCCTATTTAACATAAGTTTTAGGAATCCAGTAGCATTATAAGCACGAATTAAAACCCAATGTGCTGTTGAAACGCCAGTATACGAAAGTCTTTTGAAAATCCGATTAAATATATTTCAGCTTATTTAAATGAGGCTTAATTTGGTTAAAATATTATTAATGATATTAATAATAAATAATAATAATCAAATAAACCCAAATGCCTAGTCTAAAAAAGGATGGTATATTCTGTGCGAAGTTCATAACAAAGCATCACTTTACTGATGTGTTGCAATGTCTGGTTATTATCTAGCCGTGATATAATCGACTCAAAAGCATTATTTGCCATTTATGCCCCGGTCATTATTTTAACTAGAGAGCAAAAGGAAGTAGGTACTCAAATTTGATTAATTTAAAATATCAGATTAATGCGATCACGGTATTATCGATGTCCTCATTATCAGTTTCAGATGACGACATTAGGCGCTTTAAGCATTTAAACTATGCATATCTGACTAAAGTTAAAAATATATATTACCTTTATGTCACACAAAAATTGCCGCAGAAGTATCAATCGAAATACAACTTTGCCATAATAAGATTAATTGATCATAAGGGACACCTACATTTGTAATAATTTATATTGTGCGTTGAATTGCTAATCCCTGCAGATTTCAATAGTCAAGTATATTCCGTAAAATTTAAAACATACGTTTTTGACGATATTGAGCCTTATTTTGCATTTCAATGACAGCCGGCAAGATGAATATAATACATAAAAGGATTTTAACAGCTTGACGACAATAACAAATGGTAGGTTTAAAATTACGCTGAGATTTGAGTAAAATTAGATGTACAAGTAAAAATTGCTAGGGATAAAACGACCAATTATTTAATGCTGATTGGGGGTATTTGGCCAGCTTACGCATAACGCTGGGGCTTATAACTTGTATTTTTAAATTGAACTAAGATTAACTAAACGAGAAGCTTAAATCATTACACTCTTGGGTATTGTTTCACGACCAGGTTGTTTCCTCATTCTGAGTTCAGCATTTCTTTATCTTTACTAGCTACTTATTAACTCCTAACTTATATTTCTACAGCTTCTAGTGTGAAAAGTTGTAACTAAACTAAAAGCGCATCGGTTGATTCATTAATGTTCGATATGTGCGAATTCCAAATTATAATACATTATGTGGATCATGGATTTTTATTCTTCCAAATAAAATGTATCAACTCATCTTTTGTTAAACGTGGCAGAGATGCAACTGAATGCGCTAGATATCATCTAACTGAGATAAACAATAATTGAATTAGGAATAAAGGAGCTATTATTATCTAAACATTAAAACGGTTGGATATTTTTTTAATCTTTAGGCCTTGCAAACAAAAAAAGATACTCTTTGTTCATGCGGCTAAAATTGACCTTTTCTGAGAAAATTGCACTTGAATATTAGGATTTTTTGTATCAAATTGGCGGTGATAAATAACAAAACTCTGTTAGATGTCACTGTTTTCTTAATATCTTAAAAAACTTCACCTCCTCTGGCTTGTCTTGTAGCTCTTCCAATAACAAAGTTCCCTAAGCACAGATAGAGGCGTGTAACAAGCAACGGGCCAAGAACAGAGCCCTGCGGTACACCAGGTAGGACTCTTTTTAACACATTGACGACCGTATCTACCCTGCAAACTCCAAAAATCTACTGGCCTAGAAGACCATGAAACCCACGCTTGTTCAGCGTGAAAAATTTTCAAATTTCGAATAACAAGCAGAAATGCACACACCTGACGTGGCAACGCGGCCCTCCAGCTCACACCCTCGCTAAATATAATCGAGGCGTGCCGTGCTGAAACAAAGTAGGCTTGGCAAGAAGCCCGGGCTCTCATCATCTTCGCCGGACGGCCGGGCATCGACGATGATGTAAGTTCTTGTAATCCGTGGCTGCAGCTTATGCAAATAGCGTGCCGCACACGAGTCCGCAGCGTTAATGAAACTGTTTGTTTTTGCTCTTATCGTTCGGTCCTGTGTGATGTCAGTACGTGTAGGAAGTGTTATCTCTTCTAGCGGCCACCATCGCGTGGCGGTTTGCGAAGATTGAAGAGATTGAGTCCAAATTGTTTGCGTTAGAATACAACATGCGTTAAAGATGAATCGTGAGGTATTTTCATGAGAAAAGTTCATGTAAACGCTTCCTAATGGAGATGCGCCCCTTCAAATGGGGTGCCCTTTTTCTTGATTTTTCAGAAACAAAAAAAAGTTATTTTCTTTTTCAAACAGAACTTCACATTCTTCCCATCACTCAAGCCTTTTTTAACACACAATATAGTTTTATAAGAATTACAACTTTTCAAGGGGTCGTTTATTAACATTAATTAACTCCTTATCGCTGAGTTGTTATGCCGTTTCTGTCAAGTTTTTCATAAGACCAAGTTTTATATGCAATACAAGACATTTCTCTGTTCTGGAATAAGGGAATTGCGCTTTGGCCATTTTCCTTTCCTCTGCTATCTCATTCGCAGAGAAAGCGGCAATGTTTTGTTGTGGTCCAAGTAAAATTGCAACTACCTTTAAGTCTGAGCATACTTTCCATGAACGTTTGTCAAAATCAAGCTTTTCTAAGAGCAGTTTCATATTGTCGTAGGACAGCAGCATGGACTGTTGGTACAGACGGATATATATTTTCGTTTTGTAGTAACACAGCTTTTAAGCAAACTTTTGATGAATAAATGAACAATCATTTAGGTTTCTTTGAGTAAGTAAATGTATGGTTCTCTCTGAGAATTGGTTGTTTCATAAGGCGTATCGTTACGAGACATATTGTTTGGAAAATTCTTTTTGTATCCATACCATATACAACGCGTTGAACCACTTCTGATTCTGTTTTTCCTCCACGTACTGCATTTTGCTCAAGCGAATTTTTAAAGAAAAGCAAATTCATTTTTATAGGAAGTATGTATGGAGTGACGAAAATCCACATGAGGTGTGTGAAGATTGTTTTCAGCATCATATCAGTTTGCTTTGAATGTTCGTTGATGACCTGATCTGACCCGTATTTCTACCGGGAAGACTTAGTAATCCAATATGTATCAGTAAATATTACACATAAATTTAGATAAACAGATGAGGTAGACATAGGTTTCTGCAAAGCTTTTGATAAAGTAAGCCATGACTTACTTTAAATGACTAATCGTAACCGGTGCACGAAGCGTGAGATGGATTCACTCCGATATTCAGAATAGATCTCAATTTTACTTCCATAAGTTACAATGTTACCTCCGGTGCACCTCAAGCTTCCCATTTGGGCCCTGTGTTCATTATTTATATCAATAGTACTGGATCTTGTATCCGTAATTGTAATAAAATAAGTAGACGATTAAAACAATATTACGGAAATATCAGTTTATTTCTTAATCTGAGCAAATTACTGGAAATAAATTTCCCGTTCTGTTCTCGCACTACTTGAATAACAATCGACATATTGAGACAGTTAAAAATTTAAGTGTGTAATTTTCGATACAAAATTACCGTTTAGCTTGCATATTGATTTTGTTGTGGATTCACAAGACCAAAATACCATCTTTGCAATAAAGAACAGCGTTATTTTCAATTGCATCCAGTGCATTCAACTAAATTATCAGTTCTGTAGCGACACATTTTGTGATTGGTTCCCATGATTGCAACTATCTGGAAACTTGCATCATTTCATACTATTATCAGTAGCCATTTCCGAGTACTATAACATATCTGTACATATTCTGCTGTATGACAAAGGTAAATATATAATGGGGTAACAGACGATGTGACTAACAGTGAATAATCAAACTGACTGTAATATTAGCTATTTTTCCTTAAACCCGGTTATATCGTTGCAGATTTATTATATGTTATATATTGCCCAACAGATTAATGAAACTGAACATTTTCCTGTTAGTAGCAGCAGTGCTATTGAACACTAGGCTTTAATAATAAATGAACTTTCATTTTCTTTATCTGGATAGACAATATAAAATATTATGAACTATTAAGACATACAGACAATAATTCTAGACATCTTAACTATAAACTCTATAAACATATGCGAGATAAGGGGTCATGAATTATCATTAATTAACTGATCTACTATAATGACTGAACTTTTCATAGTAAAGCATTAGATTAATTACGAGTGCTATTAAATTTACCTCGATAAATATAGCCCCAAAAATTATTATGCTATGTAATAAATTTAGAACCAACTGAATGTATTTGGATGCCGAAGTTGCTCAATTACATGATAAATTGTGGACAGAAATAGGTAAATATATTAGAATTTTTATAGCCATGCATCGAAAACTMTTATCAGTAAGTTATTATAGCMTATTCGCTTCGTTGCTTTTCTCCTACACAGTATACAGTATTAAAAAATAAACCTGCAGTTTTTTGAACATGAGAAATACCAAATTTAATTTTTTAACTAGTACAATAACAAATATGGGGTGCCATTTGAAGAAAATGAGATTTTGATATATATTTAATTTGTTTTGTTTAAAAAATGCAAATGCACGTGCGACTAAGCAGGTTGTTGAATAAAAGATTTTAAGGAATCAGACGGTCTTAATTACTTTGATTAGTGATGTCCAAATTGTCTCCAGTTCAGTAGTTTTAAAATCGTATGTGTATAATACACCCATCTAACTGAGCTCGAGTATATTAACCCTTATAGAAGCTACACAGCTAAAACTGTTTGTTTGGATTTATAAAATCAATTTGTTTGACTTACATTTCTTTAGGTGCAACAAATTTATCTTCAAACAAACAAATTTTATTTGCAAGAAGAATATCAGTTTGTTTGTAACTATATTACCATTTATTTGAGATCGAACAGAACTTGCGAGTTCAAGTAACCTAATAATTATTTGAGCGAATAAAATATTATTTTTCACCGTCAAATAATTTATTCCAATGAGTTAAAATTTCAAATATTTAATTTAAATGCTTTGAAGAATTATATCAACAAAAGTAAATACTTGTTTCTAATAAATATATCTTTCGTTAAATCAGTGTTTCTTTTTGTTATTCAACTATTTAAATGTTCAACTCAAACACACCTGTTGTTACAGCAAACAACATGTATTTCAACAGAATAAATGATGCTTTCTTTAATGCAACAATCGGTTTTTGGATACAAAGAAATAATTGGTTGAATTTGCGCGTGCCACTAGCAAAGTGGAAGTTTGGGGTCCGCTTCTTTAGCCATGGTTGGACACTGGACATAATGTATCAAGGTAAATCGGGAAGAGCCGCCGTTATTTGTTTCTTATTATTGTCAGTTTATTTCATTAAATTGTGAAACAAAAGAGGAAGATGGTCACAGATTTTAAAAGTAAGTATGAAGCCTAAATAAAGTATTTGCTTAATATGATGTGAAAAATAAGGCATTCAAACAAGCACATGATCGTTAACGCAAGCTCCGTTACAAAATGACCATCTATGATTCGTAAGGATGTTAATTACGGCGTTGTTTCTCTACATATTGAAGTAGGTATATGTTAGCAAAGTCTGCTCAATGAAGTGCCCTATTTGTACCAAAGTATTATTACAAGTAATGCGTTATTTATTCAGTACATTTGTAAAACTAAAATGGAACACATTTATCACGCTATAGAAACCAGTAGATTTGTGACTGTCCTTTAAATTAAAATAAATATCATACTTTCCGTCTGCATTATATTCGTACATATAAGTAGCAAAATTTACCTTGTCAATGGACTTGTCTAGGTTAGGCTGATTTAAATCAGATGTTTTTTTACTAAACCAATTACAGTTTTGCTGAAATGAATAGAGTGACATATTGCATTTTTAATTACAAGAAACAACTCTTATACGCTCTATAAAAAACAGGAAGCCACAGGAATACACTTGCATAAAATACATAGACATATCGAAGTGCGTTAATCAAAATTTATTTCTTTAACTTTAACTTTAACAATTTATTTATATGTTTAAACTGTTTGTTTGAGTGCAATATTTATACAATATGATTAAAAAATATATATTTCATTAAAATTCACATGCAGTTTGCTGCAATAACAGAGATAATGAATTGAGCATATGAATTCTTTCAATCAAACAATTGTTTGATTCCAGGAAATAGCTGTTTCATTGGACTAAATCAGTGATATCTTTACTCCAAAGAAATATTTATTTGGTATGCAGAGAATCATTTACCTCTTCTCTGATTCGAAACAAATATTTGTTTCAGTCAAATTTAATCATATGTTTATTCCAAACATTTTCATGGTTTAGTGAAACAAATACTTTCTTCTATAAAGGAAATGACTATTCTTGATTCAATAGTTTCAAAAGTTAATTTAAAGCTTTGTATATATTATGTTAAATAAATGTTATTTTAGCAGCTTCAAGAATTTTGAGAGTTTGAAACAAACAAATCATTTACTTCGCCATATACAAACAAATAATTTGTTTGCCGTAAATATATTTTTGTTCTTCCAAAAAAATTGTTCTCTCTGTGTACGTATATGTCTATATATTTTTCGGCCAAAACAAAATTAAAATAAAGATTTGTGTGTTCTCTTACCAAAATGGTGACTTGATCAATCTTCCTTTTTTCGATTTTTATCTTGTTCACATTTGAGGATCATGTAACTTTAATTTCAAACTTGTATAATTTTATCATGTAAACAATTAACTGTATTTATATTTCAACACCATAAATGGCTCGTTATTTTCATCAATTATTATTTTATTAATGGTGGTGACACAATTTGTTAATTTGTTGTGCAGTAATGTAACATCTACCTTTAGTTTATGAATACTTCTATACTATACCTTTACATAGTGTTACGAGAGTATGTTTATTTTGGCAAAACCCCAACTAAATTTAACTAAAGCAGGTGGCACAAAATAAATGGTGATATCTGGCTTTAACAGACCAATACACATTTGGCAAATCCTCGAGCTACATAGCAGCAGCCTTTAAAGGTATGCTTCCTACATGTGTTCACCAGAAGGTGGGCGGCACAATCTGAAACTGTCGCCCCAAACAAATGGCCCGTGCAGAGGAAACTATAAAAATATTTCAGAACAGCTTTTTAGCCGTGCAAATGTTTGCGGAAGCTTTTTCTTTGCGAAAGAAATTGCGTTGTCGATATTCGCAACGTCGGTGGTCTTAAAAGACAACGAGGAAATCTGCAACTCGTATTTTGGACTGCTCTGATTCACCGTGGTCAGCTTTACGTCAGCGAAATTGATGACAGTGTGTTTGTGAATGGAAAGCGGCTAAAAATATGATCGCAGTCATTTACATGGGAAGTGGTTTGAGTGCCGAGTTTCCTAAAATGCTTATTAGGATGACACACTTTGCCTGTATGTCTTATTTTTCCATAGATGGATATATATTCTTCTATGATTTTTGCCGTGGTTCCTCAAACCCAGCATGCTGTTCGACATAAAAGCCATATTGTTATTGTCGTTATTAGACGATATAGTAAAACGCATTTACATCTTACTGGAGCAGTAATTCCTTTTAAATAAAAAAAAACCGCAATTTCGTTATATATATCAGAACTATTGAAGGCTGAATTTGCACCACAAGGAGTAGACGTTAGAAGAAGAAATATCAAAGTCACATAACTTAATATATGACAAAGTTTTACATGTTGTGTGCTTCCGAGAATCGACTCAAGCAGTTGCAAATTGCACAGTAAACAAGTTGGCAATTTCTGTAGAATCATTAATAACACCATCATTTACTAATATCATTTGGCGAAAAATATTGTGCTTCAAATTTTGATCTTCCAGATTTGTTTAGTGTTTAGTGCTGAGTTAACTTGCATTTCAAAGAACTTGTTTTCTTATTAGAGTTTTTATGACCTTTAACCATATATTATACTAAGTAATTGATTTAGAATTTATATATTGTGTTCCACTGGTTATGTGTTCTTGTATTTTCGCTGCTTCTATTGTTTGTTGTTGTTTATAGTGGACTAGTATAAACTTTTTGAAGCATTTCATTTCGCGAGCCACCACGTATCTCCAGTAAATCTCTCTTAGGATTAATTGGGACAAATTCCTAATGCTCGCCTACTATTACACTTAATTCGCGCGCATATTTCTAGTAATTGCTTCAAGGATCAATCTATATATAAACCCAGCGCTAATGTTAATTTAAAGAGATCACCTACACCGATCCGCAACCTTCAACATCTCATCTCACACAAAACTATTATATGATAAACAGTTTTACTGCCAATAAAGATCCGCGCCTTTTATTATGTCCCGCCTCACGCGAAAATTGGCAGGAAAATGGGCCAAACAGAAATAAAACCAGGTCATCGGTGGATCCGATTACACGGTCAATTTTTTTCGCGCTTACCAACTACTCCCCTGCTCCTTGTGCGTCGTGACGCTGAAGCCGAACATGGAGCGCGTCGTGCCCCTGTGCAGGGTGAAATTCTGCGTGTCCACATTGTAACATCTCACAAAAACAACACACGACACCAAAACGACACTAAAAAACAGACACATGGTATTGCACGCGCGCATCTTGGCCGATCGGTAGTCGCATCGGAAAATGCGAAAATAAATAATTACTAAGCTAACTACTTCGAAGGTTTTCGATTTATTGGCGGGTTGGCAGTGTGGCGGGCATTTTTCGATTTTTCCCGGCTCTGTTTGCTGAACGTTAGCCGAAGCGCGACTGAAGTCGCGGTAATTCGAACGTTGGGCGCCAAGCGGTTCAAAAACGGACAGCTGTTATTACGAAATCCGAGCGTAATCGAGCACAGAGCCATCTTTTGGCGTTGCGTAACAAGAAACTGCCGGTCGATCCGGGGAATGACAGAAAATCTCGGGGTCTGAGTTCGTACCGCTGCAACCACCAATACTTCGTTCAACGGAAATCAATTAATTCGGGATAACGCTAGGAACCATATTATTTTTACAGAATAGCACCACTCAATAATCTATATTTTGTTGTACATTCATATTAAGTGGTGCAATAACTAAAGTTCGTAAAACTGTAAGCTAAAATAATCTGAAAGGTGGACCTTGCAATCAGGCATTATTTTGCCAAAAAATATTACATATATTTGTTTGATACCAAAGAATGCCGTTGAATCTTTTATTTTCTTAGGTAAGCATTAATATACCTCTAATTATTCAGTAGTTTTTCAGTGCTGCTATTTTGTAAAAATAGGTGGTTCTCCTGCTGTCATTATTTGAAATACACCTTTTCTCTCCCTTCAGTTTCTGTTCGTTTTATTTTCATACATGTCTCAAGTACATAGTGTTCGATTTTCATTGTAATCTATTTTTTTCTTGTGAGTTGAGCTGTACCATTACCATTTTTGTATTATCTTTTGATTTGAAGCTATAGCCACCTTCTGAATAATGTAACATTTTTTTAGTTTTCAATATCTTGCTTGGGTATGTAGATACAAATAAACTGCGAAGACATTTTTTATAGAATTTTTTTTAATTCAGTGGTGTAGCTCAAATTTTTTTAGATCACAAAAGTTACATTTTTTAATGGAAATCATAGTTGGTGTTGCTATAGTTAAAAAGATCTATTTTTTCTGATTAACAAAATATATATATTATTCGGTTTATTTTTACTAATTCTGGTATTATTCCAATTTTATGTACTGCTTTAGGTTTTTTGTCAAAATGGAATGTAAATAATATGATGCTAAAGCATGAAATTTTTCAACTTACACAAATTTCAAGTAATGCCTTTTACTGCTAAATATATTGCCCTGATACTCTGCTAAACTAGTACATATTACAGAAAAGGGCCTTTTTGTATTTTCATGCTAATTATCAGCGCTATTACAGGATGTTGTTTTTTGATGCATTTTTCATAGTTGTAGTAGTTTATGGAAGATCACCAAACTGTTTTTCCAGTGGTATAAATGCATCTGCTTAATCCAAAATGTTCACTATGAATTCCCAGTAGTTGATATATATGCAAAACCCCTATCACAATTTTTTAGAAAATCTAAACAAGCTGTTATCTTCAGTAGGCAACTTTATAAAATTATTTTGCGGTATACATGAGTCCCATTTTTCCTGGGCGTTACCAAACTATATTTTTTAATGGAAAACCCTGGATAAATCTGCATTTTTTGAATTCCTCTCTAAAAATACAAGTTAACCAAATATCTATAGAAATAAAATAGATAGGGAGATACAGTTTTGGCACTAGATAAGGAATAAAATGGTTTTTATTGTATTTAAATATACTGAAAAATCTGCTAATAAGGAAGTTTAAATATCACAATTTTCCATTATTGATAGCTTCATTTTTTAATGGAAGAATATATTTGTTTCTATGTCTTTAAAAAGCTTATTGTATATAAGTTTCTGTTGATATGAGGACGTAGGCATGTGTCACTATCGGTTATTGGTTGTTGGTATCTGTCACCAACAGTTTTTGACAAATTACCGTTTTTTTAGAACCCAGGGTTTAAAGAGAAACTCAAAAAAATGGCCAATCAAACCAGTTAACACATCATATTTAAAATATACAGATAATAACAAAACATAAGTGTTCCACATAACTATGAACTTCACAATACAAGAAGTAATCAAGCTTTGTTAAATCTGGGGATCATGTTTGCCATTATATGGGATCTCCACTTCCAAAATCATGTTAATTGGAGCCAAATTCCAGCGGGACACTTGTCACCCAGTTACCATGCTATAACCTTTAGATGAAGACTAAGGTGGACATCTAAAGGTACAAATTAATGTTGTTTGATGTTTAAAATAGTAAAAATTGAAATGAAAGCTAAATGAGTTTCTTATAGKTTTCTTTTAATACTCTCAGGACTTTCTTGTCCTCAAAAGCAAATTTTAAATATTATTCACATATATAAAATTTGATCAATTTTTTGTTATGTTACTATTAATAATACAAATCTCACTCAGAATTTTAATAATGAATATTAAGTGGTTACTCGAAAAACACTATTAAAAACCATCCTTCCAAGGGGGTTAATACCTCATAACTTTAAGGGTAGTAATGCTGCAAGATTGTATTTTTTTTAAGGAATACATCCTATTAAACTACATTAGTCTGATTTTTACAAATTTTTATCTCTCTTAGTTTCTGAGAAACAAAATGTTAAGGGATGAAAGACAAAAACTCAAAAACGGGATGGAGATGAGGTCTGAAATTAGGTGTGTGTTATACACCCTCAATTAGGAGCATTATATGTTAATTTGAGCCAAATTCCAACGGGGGTACTATTTACCCTCTTTGGATGGTAGCTGCCTACATAGATATTTACCTTATAAAATGCTAAGTTGTGTTTGATTATCATCAGAATTAAAAACAAACACAATTATCTGTACACATCAAGTTTATTTTGGTACAATAATACTGTGCCGTAAAAACAAATACTGTACAATACACAATAAAAAAAGCACATTTTAAAATTCCTGGGAATTGTCGCTTGAAATCTGACTAGTAAAAAGACTAGACAAGCAGTCCCTAGCATTTTCCTGCAAAATCACGGAAGAACCATTATTATTCGAAGCGTCCGAATTAGTAATAGACAACATCATGTTCGGAGACAACAGAGTCCCAGTTGTCGAAATGGGACTCTGCGTCAACTGACTGGACATGAAAGAATTATTCGAACCGGGACTCATTTCGGTGATATGAATGAAATTGTTGTCCGAATGCTTCGAACTGACAGACTGCGATTCAAACAACTGCAGCGTATCCGAAGGAGTGGAGGGGGCAGAATCCCCACCCATAGTCGGCGGAGTGATGCTGTGCCTCAACTCAAACGGGTCCAACGTGATTTTCTTATCAGTCCGAACCTGCTCCATGAAAAATCTGATTTTGTTCAAGAGAAACTGCGGCACCTCGAATCCCTTCAGCTCATGTAACTGAAGATGCGGACTGTTTCTATACTCGTCGCTCTGCGTCAGCTCTTTTATGTCATCCAACAGCATGAGGTACGCCTTTCCACCGCTAGGTGGCATCAGGTTCTTTCCGGCCAACCATTCCTTGTCTTCCTGGTCGCCGGAGTAACGCAATAGTTCTGGGTGGCGCACGTATAATCTGCCCCGCGTCTGACCGTAACCTAACACTTTATTCGCCTTGGCACCCATTATGAAGAGGGAATTCGTGGTTATGCGATTGGGGTCCCATTTGGGACCGTCCCGTTTCACGGGCAGTTTCTGGTGGACGTCGATGATTTGGTTATTTCGGGAAGGTTTGTGTCTTTTTTGGTGCGGTTCGAAATCTGGGTCGGAGTCTTTTCGTTTTGAATGGATCTACGAGAAAAATTGCAAAAAAGTAGTCAAAAATGAGACTAGGTATTACAAATTTCGCAGTATAGAGAAGAACTAACCTTCTTTGCATCAGTGACGAGTCCACTTTCCGAATCACTGCATTCATATGGGGAACTGTCAGGCGAAACCGATGAAAACCTGTACATGCTCTTAGCCTCCTCGAGCATCTGCATACACACATCTTTAATGTGTTCTTCATTTACACTGTCCTTGCCCAAATTAATCCGGATGTTGTTAATAGCGGGCTGGAAAAATTTCTGCAACGACAAGTTTAAATCATTTCCACAAATGCATCGACGAACGTACATCCAAATACTTCTTAATGACATTGTCGATGTCTTTGTTTATGGCGCTCTGCAGATTCCTCCTCAGCAAGTCCAGTGATTTGGCCGCGGAACCTTTTCCATTCAGCGCCAGTTCCTGGAGCGAAGTGTTCCGTAATCCTATGTGCGAAGCAGCCAAGTTCATTAGGGTCGTATGTCGCATGTTAAACGTGTTTTTCTGCATAAATAAGAGTTGGTGAGCCAGTACCTGTATGAAATATCGAACCTACCCATCCAACCATGTTCTGCTGATATCCTTCTGCCTGGCCCGGAGTGATGGGAGGTATCATTATTGTTACAATGGTGAGAGAGCTCACAAAAGAGTTAAAAAGGTGGTTTTAGTATAGCGGCATGAGTTCCTTGACTGATTTTCTATCGCTTTTCCAGAAAATAAGCAAGTAAACAAACAATTACTCACTGTTTTAGAGTGATTATACTAACATAGATAAAATGATAGTAGGATACATCGTTCCATGATTTTTTCAAAGTATTCAATTCACTTTATATTTTGTAAGAATTCAACAATTTCAAGACAAAAAAATTAAAGGTAAACATTGACGAAATGGCAATTGACATTGACATTTGCTCTTGCTCAGATTCCTGACGTCTACACATGACTTGATCGATAAAGTAGTACGAATTTGCATTGCAAGTGGATCAATGCAGGTTTCCCAGCATTTAATATGTTCATTTTTAACCTATTTTTATAATAAATTCGCATAGGGCTTCTAATAATTGTTAAATTACAGTAAAAACAGATTTCTGAGAAGAGATACAGCCATTTTTATCCTCCATATCAATTGACATTGACACATGACACTAGTGACTTATGACAGTCCAATTATTGACATATTTATCCGCCCTAACCTCAAATAAAAATTTTGTATAGTTTTCATTATGGAAGTAAACATTTGGCTGTTGCTCGTATGTATACAGCCGGAAATTTAAAATGTGAATCACAGATAGTTTATTAAATGTGCAATATAAAGTATAAGACACAATCTGGCGTATCTTCTGCAAGTCTCGCAATTTTTTTAACTACGAATCGTGCCATGGAATAATTGTAAACATTCCAAAAGTCTGGTGTAATAATATGAAAACACTTACGTGTACTCGAATTATATTAGTAGGATGTGTTTTATTAATACTATACCTAAGTTTCAGAAATGTTTTAAGTTCCAAGAGAACTTCCGTTATAGTTAACACTGATAATACATTACTGGAAAATAAAGCTGTAGTTGATTATAGTAGGTATGTGCATCGTGATCTGTTTTTACTACTTTTGGTACATTTGAATTCATTTTAGAGAAAATGTATTCCTTGTAGTAGTAGTTTGCGGTGACAGACTACAAGAAACATTAACAATGCTAAAATCTGCGATAATGTTTAGTAAAGCTCATTTGAATTTCATAGTATTTGCCGAAGATCAATTGATAAGTGCCTTCACAGAGAAACTCGATGAATGGAAAACACTTACAGAAGATGCATTTTCCTATAAAGTGATGTCTCTGGTTTTCCCAGTAGACAATCCTGCAGAATGGAGAAAACTATTCAAACCATGTGCATCCCAAAGGCTGTTCTTGCCAGTAAGTAGGAATTATGTTTTTTTGCTAAACATGAGTTCACTGGAAATTTCTCGCAGTCTGTGTTAAAAGACATAGACTCTATTTTGTATGTGGATACGGACACTTTGTTTTTAACGCCTGTGGAAGACGTTTGGAGGCATTTCTCAAGAATGAATTCTAGTCAAATGGCTGCACTAGCACCGGAACATGAAGATCCTAACGTTGGCTGGTACAACAGGTTTGCTAGGCATCCATACTACGGAAAGCTAGGTGTCAATTCTGGCGTGATGTTGATGAATTTGACTCGCATGCGGGAATTTAAATGGGTCGACTACGTCATACCTATCTACAAAAAGTACAAACTGAAGATCACCTGGGGTGATCAAGACATTATCAACATAATTTTTCACTTTCATCCAGGTATTTAATGCTAGTGACAATGCCATATAAAATTGACCATTGACACCCTTTTAGATAAACTATACATCTATTCTTGTCGATATAACTTCCGTCCAGATCACTGCATGTACACCAGCGTTTGTAAACCGTCTGAATCGGATGGAATAGCCGTTCTCCATGGTTCACGGGGCTTCTTCCATTCCGATAAGCAACCGACGTTTCAGGCGGTGTACAGGGCATTTGATGAAGTGAGTCTGTCTCATTTTTGTACATTATAGCTTTAATAGGAACTGTTTTAGTTTGAATTGGATGGAGATCTCTACAATAATTTTTATTTAGTATTAGAGGCGTACTTAGAAAGTATTGTTAGTGGTAATTGTGGACGGATCAAGCGTGCTTTCTCGAAGAATGTTAAGAAGTTCATAAAACCAACAGATGTGAGATAATAATTTTTATGTATTCTAGTTTTTTTTACTAAGGTTGTAATATACTTTTGAAGAATGTAAATGTTACACTTCAATAAACACTCTTGTAAATAATAACTTTGTCTATAATTTGAGCTATTTTTTTCCGTAATAAAGAATTATTATAATGTTGAATGAAGAATTCACTATACACACTATATCTTTCCCTCTATATCTCCGATAATATCAACATGTACCTTATTATAAATACAGATAACTCTAATAACGATTCGGTAGTGTTCCTGTTTTGTTTTTTTGCTGGAGTATTCAAGTTCTTACGAATCGCCGATAGGTGGTGCCCCGTGTAAAAAGTATGACTTTTTAATAAGTTAGGCACAGTGTCCTACTACTTCCTGTTTACTGCTAAACGTTAGGTTTTGTTTTCATTTCAAGTAAAGCTCATGCAATTTCTCGTCTTTCTTGACTTTAAATGTGCAATAGACGAATTTTGGTCTTCTTTAGAGAAAGACGTTCCTAAAAACGTTTGCTCTGCGCGGTTTTCAGTTGTAACAATTTATTTCAGACTTAGTTACGAAACATATTTTTGCATTAGGTGATAATTAGATATTACTTGGCCATTACTGAGCATGATTTCAATTAGAAAGCTATTTTTCGTAAATAAATGCTAATAAATTGACATTATCCGTAGTGCCTACGGACGGTAGGTACAGACGCGAATAATAAAAATAAACAGATTTTTATATTTTAGTTATGAACGGTAAGTACAGAGTTTTAATTGCCGGATTGCCCGGTCATTTTCTGAATAGTGAAGGAGTAATAGATTTATAGTGAACAGAAAATATAATAGTAATTGACAAAGGGGCGCCCTTTTTGAGTCATTTTGGCGAGTACATGTGCACTAGTAGAAGTATATTTCATGTTAAACAACATTTCACAAAATTAGAAGCATTTGCAGCGTGTATGCGTTACTATACTGTTTGAAGACGTGTCCACAGGGTGCTCAGTTAATTGCAGTTACCGGCTACTACATTTTCTTGCTGTAGTATAGTTTTTTTAGCTTGGAACGAAACTACTTGTTTTCGTATAGAAGTTCTGCGTATATAGATTTCTGCAATTAGAAATATGACAGAGATTAGTACCCCCCCTCCGAATATTGCGGCTGCAAAATAGCAATCTGCCATAGTGACGCCTACAAAACTGCTTCCACGGGTAACACATTGAGGTTTTTTGGTGATGATTAAACCTACATGTCGAGCCCGCAAGCCATATTCGTAAATTCGCCGGTTACTGCAAGAAAAAAAGGTTCCAACAAAAAAGTGCAACGTAATCGTCTATACTTGCTTGATTTTGAGAACTTCTCTGAACGGTAAATTCTTTGCTATAGATATATATGGCTCTGGCACTTGTAGGTACTGGAGACTCTCAAGGTCACATTTTTCCTCTTCTGTAAAAGTGTCCTCTGGAAAGAATATCGTTTAGTTAAAATCAACCTTAGATAAAATATGCTTGCTTATGGATTGTCGTCTGATAGCCTGAAACCATTTCGTTTGAAACTGTATTTTAACTTCAATAATACCTACTATGAAAAATCTTTTAAGAAACACGAAGGAATCAGGAATTTATGGAATACAATATGTACTATATATATTGGGCTCACCAGACGTTATTTAAGCAAATTTGATAAATCAAGTGTCGCCCAATATAATAAATACACAGCTCATCCCATAACAGCAGCTTAGCCGCGGACATATACAGGGTCCGCCACTTAAAACTCCCCAGGCTTGTATTTTCTTTATTTTTTTAAGTACAACCTTAAGATATATGTCAAATTGTAAGTCTTTTTAAACCTTTAAAAATAGAATATTGGGTGTCCAAAATTTTTTTTTTGCAGATTATCAAATTAATTTTTGTAAATATTTTTTTACCTTACCCCGTATAATAAATATTGCTTTATGGTTTAATGCCGGCTTTTATTTTCTTCGATTTGTGTCTTTACCATGTATGCGTAATTTTTACTCCTTCTTAGTGAAAAACAAGAAAAACTAGTCGCCGCCATTTTTGTTAATAGGGTTGTTCAGAAATTTTTAAGTGTTACTTTAGTAGCTTATTACGGTACAAATTATGCCTATATACCCATCGCTGCACACAAAACCCCAAAATTTGGAGTAACTTTTAAATAAATAAAGTACAAAGTTCGTTCTACAGAGAGAGAGAGAGGCTAGGAAACGAAACCCTGTGATGAAGCTAGTGCGTGATGTAGAAAACCAAACTAGCCTCATCGCAGGGTTTCGTTTTCTAGCCTCTCTCTCTGTAGAACGAACTTTGTACTTTATTTATTTAAAAGTTACTCCAAATTTTGGGGTTTTGTGTGCAGCGATGGGTATGTAGGCATAATTTGTCCCGTTATAAGCTATTAAAGTAACACTTAAAAAATTCTGAACAACCCTATTAACAAAAATGGCGGCGAATAGTTTTTCTTGTTTTTCACTAAGAAGAAGTAAAAATTACGCATACTGGTAAAGACACAAGTTGAAGAAAATAAAATGCGGGATCCAACTATTTATTTATTTATTTGGATGCATCACCAAACAGCCGAAGCCAATTACAGGTGAGGGAAATAACAATAATAATAAGATATTACACATAAGGAGGGCATACACAATTCTCGATTTCACGAACACTACAGGAGAAAATGTCAAGTAAATCACAGACAGAATTATAGTTATTGCACATAACGTACACAGGAGAAAACTTAAGTTTTTAACAATAGATCGTTAGGGTAACCTACAGCTGGATAGACACCATTAGAAGTAAAAGACAAGAATTTAAGAAAACGTCTTTGTACACTTTCTAAATTATCGATGTAGGTGCCATATCCTGGAACCCATACGACGGAGCAATACTCTAATTTTGAGCGTACATACGCAAAATACAAAAGCTTCAGCGCAGCAACATCCGTAAATTTTTTTACATGTCTAATAATGAAGCCTAACATTCGATATGAGCGCGCAATACAGTCTGTTACATGGGGCACAAAACTCAAGTTCCTGTCAAAGATAACTCCAAGGTCTTTTATGGTATCACGTCGGGATAGCTTGTTCTCGCTTATAATGTAGTCGAAAATAATTGGATTATGGACCCTGTAATATGAACATGCAAAACATTTTTGTATATTCAGCGGTAACTTATTGACTAGACACCAATTTTCAATACTTTCGAGATCGTTTTGAAGATTATGTGCATCATTAAGGGACTGAAGAGAGGCGAACAGCTTTAAATCGTCGGCATACAGTAAACTATGACATTTAAGTCCTATCGAAATATCATTGACATATATGATGAAAAGCAAAGGTCCCAAAACGGAGCCCTGAGGGACAACTGAGGTAACATAGAAAGCAGGAGACACATGTCCGCGGTACCCGACGTACTGCCGCCGACCCACTAAGTAGGACGAGAAAAACTGCAAAAGTGACGGAGACAATCCAGTTGTAGACAATTTACGTATGAGTATAGTATGATCGAGACGGTCAAAAGCACTCGAAAAAATCCGTATAGATTGCATCGACCTGCATCCCACAATCAAGACGCTCAGATATGAAATTTGAAATACACGCTAAATTTGTAGCAGTCGATCTACTAGAAGTAAAACCATGTTGACAGTCTGACAGCAGCGGTCGTACGTGATATTCCAAGTGTCTATGCAACGCAATTTCGAAGACATTGGCAAAATTTGACATAATCACTATTGGGCGATAGTTTTCAACTAATGTTTTATCCCCTTTTTCAAAAACCGGACAAAGTCTTGTTACTTTCCATGTGTTAGGAAAAGTATTAGTGTTCAAGCACAAATTAAATAAGATGCATAAAGGCACGACAAATGCAGTCGCACAATCACGAACGATAAACGAAGGAATACCATCTGGGCCTTTGGTAAACTTACACTTGAGTTTTTTTATTGCCAAAAGAACTTGATCTTGGGTAAGTGATGTCAAACTCAAAACGTTTGAGAAACGAGCATTGTCCGCAACATTATAACTTGTAGTATTTGAAAGGTCAGGGGTTGCAAACTTAGATTGAAAGTATGAGGCAAAGGAGTTAACAATTTGTTCTGGAGATGATAGATGTGACTCATTATAGATCGGGCATTGAAGATATGCTGTGAAAGTTACTCATATAGGACCAGAATATTTTAGGATCGGCCTTAATCTGACTATACTATAACGCAATATTTATTATACGGGGTAAGTTTAAAAAATATTTACAAAAGTTAACTTTATTTGCAAAATATGATAATTAACAAAAAAAATTATTGTACACCCAATATTCTATTTTTTCAAGAGTTTAAAAAGACCTACAATTTCATGTATACCTAAAAATTGTACCTAAAAAATAGCGAAAATACGAGCCTGGAGAGTTTTAAGTGGCGGGCCCTGTATATTTAGAATTTCTAAATTATTGTGGTAAAGACGAACTTGTTGAATCTTACCTATAACCCTGTAACCACTTCCTTCCTCCGTATGCCAAGCAAACAGCCCTTTTCGCACCAATGCTATTCCTTCCTCCATTGAAAAAAACCTGGGTTTTTCATTTGGTGGTGCCAGTTTTTTCTGGTAAAACGTCTTACGCAAGGGGTCCGAAGCAGTCTGCGAAGAAATAAATCAGTACGTAATTAAGCTACATTTTTGTACTATCTACGCTCAAAAAGAACCTATTGTAGCCAATATCTTCAGCTCCGCATTCCAATCTTGAATTCAAAAGATCGCTGGGCGTCCTTATGTAATTCGACGACGACTGCAAGAGGGCCAGAATGTTAGCGGCGTACGCTGTGTACAAAGCCATTAAGGAGAAGTAGAGTAAAAAGGTCATTACACGTCCAGGGTTACTATACGGTGAAGAAGTGGGTCCTTGTTGACATAACCCGCTTAGCGCCAAAAGGGCTACTTCTGCTATTGAGTCCTCTAACTGCATGTTTTTTAAGCCTTCCTGGGAAAGAAGAACGATGGCTCGGATTGACGAACATGTTGTGGTAACTGTTACCCGCTCCTTTGGAGTTATGTTCATCATGCGTTCCCATTTGGCAGCTACGTAAATTGCTGCTGCTGCTATCAGTATCAAAAGTAGTATCGCCAACCAAACCGACCAATGGAAAGGCAGGACATAAACGTTCTTTACGTAAGACAGTTTTGGTCTGAGGAATACAAATTTACACGTTGCGGGGTAAGTCATAATCAAATAATCCACAAAGGCCAATCTTTCACGTGTTATGTAAGCAGCGGTACCTAAATTAAAAAAAAGCTACTGTATTTTTGGAGAAGTTATAATTTGAAATGAACCTGCCAAGGTAGCTTCGTTTCTGGATAGTTCTCCAAACATTCCTCCAAGTTTTTGACCTTTTACTGGATAACCCCAGTTGTCCTGGATAGAAAGCTTGATAGATGCGTTTGCAAAATCCGCCATTTCAACTTCCATAGCGAGGCTGAGTTTGCTGATCATGTCAAAACGTCTTTCCCTAAAAGAACACGATCAATACTATTGACTCTCGTAAACCATAACGTTCCACCTGTTGTCATTCAGATGATGAAGAGTGGAGTTGTGGGTTATTACGATTGCCGCGACTAGAGTGGCATTTTGTAAGTTTCTCCTGATGGGAGGTAAAGAAATCGTGGCATTTCCAGACAGTATGGTTTTGATGTGATCTATGGGTTCAAATAATGTTTCATTAAAGTAAAAGTTTTTGTACATTCTTCTCAATTCGTAGCTGCTTTCCTGCGTTTTTTTGTTGATGAGGATGACATCGCTGTCTATGGGTATTTGCATGTGTTTAAAGTACCTGCAGGAATTATAATCGTCACCTTGATGGGTAGTGATGATCCACTTGTAGGAAAAATTGAATAACCCTTGGGAACTGACCTGGAACATACGTTTATATAAGTGTATACAAGCCTTTTTGGAAATGTCACCCTCGACAAATCACCTATCTCCTTGCAAAAGTCTAAACAAGACCGTCAAGAAAGAATGTAATATAACAATGCAAGCAACGAAAATTAACTAGAGGAAGGAACCCTATAAAGTTTCAGATTCGAATACATTCATATTAGTATTTCGTAATTGCGAAAAAAGAGAAATGAAAGAAAAGTTTAAAAAGGCTTTAGAAAAAAGATTAGACGAGCATCAGGAAATTACGGGTTTAGAGTTAGACTGGATGAAGATTGAAAAAATACTGAATGAAACAGCAGGCAAATGGTTTTAAGGGAAGACAAGGAGAAAGACTTGTTTAATGAAGAGTGTGAGTTAGCCCTTAGAGAAGTAAGAATAGAATCAACGAAAAATGTAGAAGCAAGAAAATAAATATGTTAGAGGAAGAGGAAAATTGAAGGTACCCAAACATTTGAGACAGAATTGACCAATGAAGAATTAGAAGAAACATCTCAGTCTAACATTACATAGTAGGCTGATCTTCAAGTTCGGAAAAGTTTGCCAGAAAAGTAACAAAAGCAGTTTGGAAGAACTTGAAACCGAAAATGGTTCACTGAACTACCTGTACTGCAATTAAGAAGGTTATAGCAGTTTAGAGTCATTGCTATTAGAAGCAAAGATTAATTAGAACTAGTGAATGCTGGAATTGCATTGAAGAGGGCTAAACTCCTACATGAATGTTCAGTATTTATTGAGAAACTTTCTTAATGATGCTATTATTAACAAGGATGTTATAAGCAGTAACTGGGGTGGTGACTAGATATAAATACTGTTTAGTGAAAGTACTTACAGCCTGTAATTGTGTTGCATTCCAATATGTTAAATTCGTAACAAATACTAAATTGTGTGTTAGTTTCAGGGTGTTGAAACTGTCTTCACTTATGCTACGAACAACATTTCTTATTCCCAGCTGACTCAAGGTCTTTGATAGCAAAAATGAGCCTAAAATTTTATATAATTTACTAGACCACTTATTAATATTCTTACCTTTTTTATTGCAAGTGAACTCGACCACTTGATGATTTGGAGAAAGCTTCTTCATTATTGAAAGAATTACATGCGAATCCGAAATTCCTATTTGAATGGTGTACGCAAGGATGCACACACAGACAACAGTTTTAAGGTGCATTGTGTATTTTGAGGAGTTCGATAAGACAATGAGTACACTTTAAGAAAACGATTGCGTGTTTAAGAATTTGTTCCTCGGACGAAGAGTTGGAAGGCACACCCCCAATTATGTAGCATTGGGCATTAATTTTAAGGAGAAGAATGCTGCACTTTGAGTAGCAATCTGTACGAGTTATAAATCAGAACGTTGGTGGATTCGTGACTGAACCTATTATTTTGTATTTAATCAACTTCAACATTGAGGGAGTTTACCCAGAATACCAAACTATCAACAAGGGGGGATATATTGAGTCTATTTGATCTTGTTGTTGATTAAACTATAACAAAAAAACTCTAACCACAAGCTAAGCTACCATCTTCAATAGAGCTCTGGGGCATGCATAAAAAGCTCAATTGTACATATTCTTGAATTTTGTTTTTATCAATGTCTTTAATCACCAGTAGAATCTCAAGGTATTTCAGCGTTACACCTATAGGTACATACACTAGGAAACAGCGATGTTACATCCAATGAGACTATTTTATCTATAAACTCTATGGAATTCTTAAGCGAAAAATCTATTGGCGGTGTAGGTAAGCTACGAAACTCGTTGGTCGACCATTTTTTTAATTTCTTACTACTCACTTAACTAGCGGTACCAAAAACGTGTACTTACGGAAAATTCATGGCATTCAGTGCGAGCCAACTCCATTTTTTATAATAATATATATAACTGTCTTTGATATAATATAAAAACATATGCAAATACCTCTTCATAAAAGACATAACAGTTATTGCAATCCATTTTGTGTACAATTTGTGTATTTCGCAGCTTGCATGTCAATCGGGTTTTAAATGGTTATTTTAAGGAGAAATTTTTGTGTTATAATTCATCAGTGGTTCATTGAGACTGCTTGCATAGGGCAGCGAGACCTATCAACACTTATTATCGTGGCTGTTTGTCGAATTCATATTTTCATTGTAAAATTTATATAGTCTTTCTTTTTCAGATTAGGATGATAACCTTTCTGTATCAGGTAGGTTTTCGCTTTTTTATAGATTCTTTTCGATACAATGGTCAAATTAATAACACGGTCCATTAAGATTATTATTACACTTTTTTGTGGATTATTGGTAGTTTGGAGTTAGAGGGAATTTTTCCTTTACGTTAAGTGGGTTTAGTGGATCTATTTGGTTTTAATAATATTAGCACCTTCAGGATTATTTAAACGAATGATTGTCAATTTGCGACATCAATAGTCATACATACTTGCAGAAATGACTAACTTCCTTTAGTTTGTTTGGTAAAATGTATCCTTATAGTTGAAATAGGTGCAATTTACTTTTAAATTGATTGCCCTCAAAAACACACATTAGTGTGATTTTTTTTCCAAAATTTTGTGTGATTGTAAGGTTACATAGCAAACACTATTATTATAATTATTATTGCTCCCGAAATCCAATCTAGCATATAAGATTAAAGTAACCGTACCAGTAAGAGGCTTAAAATGGTGTTAGTACTGCGAAATCGCTCTTACCAGCGAATTAGACCTGTTCATTTCTGACAATGGTAGTCTTTTCTTTGACCAACATGTCCTTATAACTTTTTTAGCATCAATTCACCTTTTTACAAATTAATATTGTGAAAATATTGCGAATATACTAGTATTAGATTTTCAATTTTTCCCAAATTAGTCAGTCTGCCACTGCAACGTGTTTAGAGCTGCAAATAATATAAACAGATACCTACTGAATATATCTAGAAATTCCATAGAAATCGAGTTTGTAAGTAACCTTACAACGAATTTATTTAGGTTTTTGCAAAAATAGATAATTTTGGCCATCTTAATAATTAAAATTTTCTGCAGGTACGGTTTAGGAAACACCCTGTATACGAAGTCATGTTTGTTTATAAATGGTACTTATTTTTTTAAAATTTTTGATTGTCTCTCAAAATGCTAAACTACTTTGATTAATGCAGCAGGTTGTCAAAGTATAAATACTTTCTGTGTAATAAGAATACGAATACAAAAAAGAACGTAAAGTGCTTTTGGTGTGATAATATATTTTAAATACTTACCCTCTAAGAAAAAACTTATTTCTTGAAGAGTAGGTTCTTACTGAACTGAAAGATATGTGCAGTTTTGAATAATTGGGGTTTATAAGTTACCTATACATAGGGATTGCTTGATTTGGATGCTTTTATTTAAGATATAGGTAAGCAAAAATGATGAAATAATATGTAAAAGGTATCATCAATACGTATATTTGTGAATAAAACAATACTATACATTTTAATATGTGTACGTAGCTCGGTGCCTTTGTGCCGTTTATTATATCTTGCCCGTTGATCTATTTGTAGTATTAGTATCATCGGAGTTAATTAAAAACTCGGAATTACTGAACTGAATCAGTATCACCAAATACGTGGTAACTCCAGCTACTATCTGAAAAGGTATTACACACATTTAGACAGAAATAAACGCAACTTAGGCAATTACCGTGTATAGGAGAGTAAAATCCAAAGGAAACAATCCACACACCGTGAAACCCAGCTTGTTGTGGTGCATTTGTAGGGAATAGATTTCGATCTAAAAAGGACCAAGTCATTTTAGTAAGAGTGAAGTAGGAAACAACTTTCACAAGCTACGAAGGCGTGGAAGGGACACGCATGTTTTATTCTTCAAATTCCAAATTCAATCTCGGAAATCTGAGAATTCCAAGATTAAAGTTGGAATTCCGACATTATACTTTTAAACAAAATTATTGCCAGTTGCTTTTATTATTATTTTTGACTAGCGGATACCGTTAAGAGTAGTCAGTAGGTAAATATACTCTATATCGAAATATATATTAAATTGATTATTATGGTCGCATTGTGTAATTCCTTTTGAGTTTGCATGTTTCGACCTAAGTGATTACTCAATACTGAAACATCCTAATAAACTCAAAAGAAAATATAAAGATATGTATAATAGTATAAATTTTTTCAATCATACTTGTTAAATATCCAACGGTTTTAGGTATATAAGTCGTTGGAAATCGATAATTTATGAAGAAATGATTTCTATCTAGTGGCTCCCACGATCGTTCCTTAAAAAATTGTCATCAATAAAGCTGCAGAGCATGAAATATGTATAAAAATAGTTAACTATAAGAATTTTAAGCTAAAATCACATCACGCCATACATCAAATGAATGACCGAGCTTCTTACCGCGTCCTGAAGCTTGCTACTTCTCGTATTGTTCCTGATTTTGTGCAAAAGCCTCGGACATTTATTTGCCTACAAGACACACGAATTAAAATAGGATCTAAAGCATCCATCAACAACATCTCACTTCCTCACAAGTACTGCTAGTCACCCACACCACCATCACAACATTGAACGCATTAAAAAACGCCCATATCGTGAAAGTGATATTTATTTCCATCTCGTAGTCTTGCACGGCTCCAGCTTTGGAAAAACTGATCGCTATCAAAAACAGAGCGATCACTATGCTGACGAAGGCGACTGTAATGCGGAGAAGAAGCTGAAAGGAGAACATGAAGCTGATCTGCTGTGCTGCATCACTCAGTTTGATATGAATGGCAGCTACTTCGTCCAAGATATGAAGGGGATCCAATAAAATCGTCGAATCCTTAGGCTGTTTAGTTTCATCGGTAGGGGTTTTGGTCACGTTTCCAAAGGTTGTCCAAGCTGCAAATTATTAGATGAGAGCGAAAAATACTGCATCAACATCAATACTTTTTACTGTCATCGAAACGTTAATTAGGAAATTATCAAGATCATTTTCTTTTAAATAATTAGAAATACACACATTCTTGTCCTGAAGTTGCTCCTTACAAGAACGGGCGAAGCGGCTAAACCAAGAAGACCAAGATTTTATCTGTGTTCTTGTTCGGCCAATTTGCCTTGTATCACCTCATGACTAAATTAGAGGGAGCGGTGTGCCAAAGAGTGTCCCCATGTGAAAATTGCATAGGAGATTACACAGCTTCCAAAGTGAGTCCGGAGTCAAGAAATACGCCTAACAGCTTCGCTGGCTTATAAGTAGCTGTACATTTACTCAGCGAAAATACGATTTCTTGCGTTGGATCGTTATTAATTGTTAATTTATTTTTGATAAACCAGTTATTTATTCGAGTTTGGACCCCTATACTACTTAGATGCATACTCTGCAAAGATGCACCAGTATCAAACACTGTAGTGTCAATATAAAATTAGTCCCAGTTAGTGAGAGTGGTAGATCATTAATGAAGATTACAAACAACGTTGGTCCCAGGACTGAACCTTGAGGCACTCTTAGTTTGATTTCTAAGCYCGTGGACTTTGTCTAATTGGCGACAACAAATTGATATCTATGCTTCAGGTAAGAAGCCATTAAGGCCACACTATTGTCACTAAAGTCGTATAATTTCAGTTTCTTTAGTAATATACTGTGTTACACAGTCAAATGCTTTTGACAAATCTAGACAGGCTTCTCTGCTCGAATCCGGACAAGATTATTTCACTAAGAGTGGTTAGTGCTAAAGTGGTTGATCAATTACTTCTAAATCTGAACTGGTAGTGTGAATATAATGCAATGTGTTAAAAGAATTTATCAATTTCGTTTTTTAACAGGTGTTCAAATATTTTGTTTATAGAAGAACTAAAGAAATGGGCCGGTAGTTATTAATATTTTCAGTGCTCCCTTCTTTATGTATGGGTATTACTTTCGAAGTTTTAAGCATTGTGGGAAACGTGGTTTCATTGATACACTTATATAGTGGTTCAGGAAGCTTTGGGCTTCGTTATTTATTTGAATTTATCAAGTCCCACATTGCACCTTGCGTATTGCTAGCGTTTAGTATATATTTTTCACTAAATAATTTTCTTGTCCTTGACATTTCATTACGATATTTCTTCTTGTATTCCTTAATTATATTATGTGTAACTAGTTCTATATTATTAATTTCGTAGAGCAGGCGTAACTTATCGCGCATCCTACTTAAGTCAGAGGAGAACTATATGTCCGTATTATTATATCTAATAGCTTTTTCAATTTTAGAGGAAGGTGATTGCGTACACCTTTTAACAGAATGTTATGAAAGTGCTGAAAAACATCATCTGCATTCAACGTTTGATTACTGATAAAGCTCCAGTCAACGCCGTCGATATGGTTGTAAAGGTCAAATAAAACAGCCCTTGATATAGGTCTAAATTCAATTCAGGAGCTGAGGGAAAGCTCTAAAGCTTTTTAAATTAAAGTAAATTCAAGGCATTATGAAGACTCATTAATTGAAGAGACAAGGCAGGGGTTTACCAGAAACCACATTTCATGGTGATTCAAAGGGCAGTAGCGTATAACAAAACTAATTTTGTTTCTCTTTAACTTACCGCTAACTGGAGTTCTGTCGTAATTGAAATTTCTCAAATACCTATTCAGGGTTTTAAACCGCCAGCGAATCAGATTCATGTAATGGAAATATTGCATCACCATGAGTACCGCCAATAGAAATGGCACATTTTTAATGGCTGTCATCCAAACTTCATCAACTATATTTTCGCTTGTTGGTGCGTAAAAAGCGTCAAATGCGAATAAAAGCACCACAAGCATAATGCATGTTCCAATAGAGAGAGTGATTTCAATAAAGGTTCGTCTAAAAACATAATCGTGCGATAATTTATACAAATTATGCTATAGTTGTACCTGTAAGGAAGCTTAGAGGACAAAACTTGAAATTGCTTATCGATCTCCTCCACATCTCTAAACATTCGAATCATTTTCTTGGCGAAAATGCTAGCACAAAACATCTCGATGGCGCAGAGTGATACTGAGCATATGTCTTCAAAGTATTCCAACTTTACAGATAGGTCTCCCTCAGAAAACGGTGTTTTATTCATGTAAACATTCCAAGCTACAGCACACAAAAATACGGCAAACTGTAACACACTTCTGATGATGTGAAGTGTACTGCTCGTAAATGTGTTCTTGAAAGAATACGGCGCTAATCCAAAAATGAAACTTGTGTAATACAGCGGCAATACGGATATGTAAACATTGCGAGGCTGCTTAAATTTATCGGCGATCTTTAAAGGCCATTTTGGGTGTACCTTTTGGGTCATCTTGCTAAGTACCGTCGTCGATATGTGAATGTTTGTGCGCTAATAGAAGCGTATTTCTAGTTAAACATTAAATAAATTGAGGGCGTTTAACCGTTACTAATGTAATTGCTTGCTTTCAGGAAATTACAAGCATTACAAGTGTAATATTTTAAGGATATTCCAGTGTATGCGTTGAGGTAGTGTCCAAAAGGTGCTAAATTAATTGTATTTACTGAAGCAGTTACATCTTCTTAGAGTAATCGATTTTCGAACGTAGCTTTTTGCGTTGTTGTTTTCGCATAGAAGTTCTTCGTACGTAGATTTCTGCTATTAGAAATATGATCGAGAGTACTGCTCCCCCTCCGAATACTGCGGCGGCAAAATAGCAATCTGCCATGCTGACGCTAACAAAGCTGCTTCCACGAGTAACACACTGAGGCTTTTTGGTGATGATCAAACGCGCATGTCGAGCTCGTAAGCCATTTTCGTATATTCGCCGATTGCTGCAAGAATAAAGCTTCCAACAAGGAAGAAGTGCAACATAATCGTCAATACTTACTTAATCTTGAGAACCTCTCTGAACGGTAAATTTTTTGCTATGGGTACATATGGTTCTGGTACTTGGAGATACTGAAGACTTTCGAGTTCACACTTCTCCTCTTCTGTGAAGGTGTCCTCTGGACAAAATTGTTTAGTTAAAATAACTACTTGTTGACAGGGGTGGAATTTTTGAACTCGCACATGTAACAACTGGTGTCAAGAAGTGCATTATGAATTTCTGGATCTGGTTATCTGGTTAAGACAGTGGTTCGTCTACAGAGGGTAAGATCTCGAAAATAAGGAGAACGTTTCGAAATATTTACCTACGTGGATGTGAATTAGAACAACTACTTACTATAACCATTTCATCTTCTAAAAAAATGGTCACGTACAATGCAGTAACTGCAAGGCTATTTAGATGGATACACTATCAATCTATGTCGACTTAAAATAGCATTTAATGCCATTATTATAATCTTTTACACCATTCAAATTATTTATTTATTTATGTAATCAACAGGCATTTTTGCCCAATTACAGATTACAATAAAAAATCAAGATTATATAGCACACACGCATAATACAGTTTTAAAAAATACCAAAAACAAATTAAATCTTAACAGCAAAATATTTGCTCAACTAATTGATTAAAACGTGAAAACGTTTTAACAGAATTCTTGAAATTCGCAAAGGAATTATAAAAGATTAGGTTTCTATACAAAAACACACATACTTCTCCAGGGAGAGTTCACTGTCAAGTTCGTTCTTTGTTGTTGAATATTTTCCGAACGACTACCATAAGCCGGAACCACAAAATAAATCGCACTCAGTACATCAATACAATCACACAAGTTATTTATAATTTTAAATAGGACAATAGTGTAATTTATCTTACGCCTTTCACACAGTTTCGGTACAATGCAATTTAATTTACTAGTTAAACATATTTTTGTTATATCTTCTTTCTTCGCACAAACGAAGAACAAACTACAAGAACTTTTAATTATAAATCCTAAATTTCTATATGTCCAACTTACAATACTTCGAATGTGTCCACTCACTGACAAATTCCTATTAAATATAACCCCTAAATTCATTTTTAAATAATAACCATTAATGTTATACACATATACAATTATGTTTTTTATGACTATAAGATATGAAAAAGTATTTCTCGATGTTCATTTTCAAGCAGTTATTATTACACCAGTGACTTACGCTGTTCAAATCTTTCTGAAGTAAGATACAGTCTGATATGGCGGTAATTTCTTAATAAAGTTCAAAGTTCGATCCTGTATGCACATCACTGAAGTACATGTCATTCTCACCATGCTTTAAATTAGTTTTATTATTTTTTACAAAAGACCAAAACGTATTTACATTACCTAGTATATTTTTCTCTACACTGCCAACGTATATCCTTTAAGCAATTTTAATATCTTTTTTTGTTTTGTTTCTTAAGAAATTGCATATATATGAATATCTTAGGAACTATCTTCTTTTGTATTTGTACCGAGACGGTGTCTATAGGTGATTTTTTCGCTGTGTTCCACGCGGCGACGAAAAAGCATATAAACACTGAAAATTAATATACAAAAAATATCATAGTTGTATTAGTAACCGCGTCGAGGTAGAAAAATTTTTCTTATGTCTTTTTAACCAATGAACTTGGTTAGTGCACATTGTACCCAAACATATGAAAGGAAACATTTGGTATTTTTTGAAAACTGGTTTTCGAGGTACACATTTTTAAAGCCCCACTCTTTTCTAATCTACGCCATACAAAATAAATTTCGACTTTATTAGCCCCCTTACCAATTACCCTATAACCACTTCCTTCCTCCATGTGCCAAGCAAACAACCCCTTTCGCATCATCGCTATTCCTTCAGCCATTGCAAAGAACTTGGGCTTTTCATTTGGTGGTGCCAGTTTCTTCTGGTAAAAAGTCTTACGCAAGGGATCGGAAGCAGTCTGCAAGACACGAATCAGTACCTAATAAAGCTACGTCTTTTTATCGCCTACGGCCAAAAAGAATCGATTGTAACCAATATCTTCAGCCCCACACTCCAATCTTGAGTTCAAAAGATCGCTGACTGTTCTAATGTAATTCGACGACGATTGCAAAAGGGCTAGAATGTTAGCGGCGTACGCTGTGTACAAAGCCATGAGTGAGAAGTAGAGTAGGAAGGTCATTACACGTCCAGGGTTACTATATGGTAGAGAAGTGGGTCCTTGTTGACATAACCCGCTTAGCGCCAAAAGCGCTACTTCTGCTACTGAGTCCTCTAATTGCATGGCTGTTAAACCTTCCTAGAAAAGAAGAACGATGGTTCTGGTTTAGAAAGCTCTTATGGTTATTGCTACCTCCTCCTTTGGGGATATGCCCATCATGCGCTCCCATTTGGCAGCTACGTAAATTGTTGCTGCTGCTGCCACTATCAGGACTAGTGTGGCCAACCAAACAGACCAATGGAAAGGCAGGATGTAAACGTTCTTCACGTAGGATAGCTTCGGTCTGAGGAATACAAATTTAGACGTTCCAGGGTAGGTCATAATCAAATAATCCACGAAGTCCAATCTCTCACGTGTCATGAACGCAATGGTACCTAAATTAACAAGGAATTATTATATTCAAGATACCTATAGTAGCAGCGATAGGATTGCACTATATTTGAAAGCTTTAGTTTTGATATGAACCTCCCAAGGCTGCCTCGTTTCTAGACAGTTCCCCAAACATTCCTCCAAGTTTTTGATCTTTCACTGGATAACCCCAGGTGTCGTAGACAGTTAGCTGGATAGATGCGTTTGCAAAATCTGCCATCTCCACTTCCATGGCGTGGCTGAGTTTGGTGATCACATCGACGTGTCTTTCCCTGAAAAAAAAAAACGCGATCAATACCACTGACTCTCATAAACCATGATGCTCAACCTGTAATCAGTCAAGTGTTGAAGAGTTGAATTGTCGGTTACTACCATTGCCGCCATCAGAGTGGCATTTTGAAGGTTTCTCTTGATTGGAGGTAAAGAAATTGTTGCATTTCCGGACAGTATGGTTTTGATGTGATCTATGGGTTCAAATAATGTTTCGTTGAAGTAAAAGTTTTTGTACATTCTTCTCAATTCGTAGCTACTTTCCTGCAGTTTTTTGTTGATGAGGATAACATCACTGTCTATGGGTATTTGCATGTATTCAAAGTATCTATAGGAGTTATAGTTATCATCATGATCGGTGGTGATGATCCACTTATAAGAAAAGTTGAATAACCCTTGAGAACTGACCTGCAACATAACTTTATAAGCAGGGCTTTTTGGTCAAACAAATGGAGAAACTAGCTTCACCAAAAAAAAACATCAGAGATTAGATGAGTATAAGAAAAAAAGACCAAGACTGGTTTGATGAAGTATGAGAGATAGCGCTTAGAGAAAGGGATAAAACAATTGTAAATACACAAGCAAGTAAAGAAAAATATAAGGAGAATTTCTTAACAATTATGCAGAATGGAATAAACGTAAATAGTCGAAAAGAAAAATGATAACTAGATCTGCATGAAAACACTTACAGCCTGTAATTCTGTGGGGTTCCAACAATTTAAATTTGTAACAAATACCAAATTGTGCGTTAGTTCCAGAGTGTTGAAACTGTCTTTACTTATGTTGAGAACAACGTTTCTTATTCCCAGTTGATTTAAGGTTCTAGATAGCAAAAATGAGCCTAAAACTCTACATTATAGACATTCCTAAATTATTCTTTAATATCACCTTTTTTATTGCAAGTGAAATCGACCACTTGATGATTTCTGGAAAGCTTCTTCAGTATTGTAAGAATTATATGCGAATCCGAAAACCCGATTTGTATACTGTACGCAAGAATGAACAGGCAGGCGATACATTTCAAGTGCATTTTGAGGAACTCGAGAAGACAAATTGTCCACCTTCAGGAAACAATTGCGTGCTTAGCACTTGGTAAGTTGGAAGGTACATCCCCAATTGTATAGCATGGGGCATTCATTTCCAGGAGAAGAAAGTTACACTTCAAGTAGTAATCCGTGCGAGTTGAAAATTATAGAGCGTTGGTAGATTCGTGACTAAACTTATTACTTTGTGGGTAATCAGCTTTAACATTGAGGGATTTTATTCTGAATACCAAACTATCTACAATGTGGGATATGTTGAGTTTCTTTTATCTTGTTGTTGATTCTTTTCCAATAAATTTCCAGTAACAACACTACAAACGACAAAACCAGCCCTCCTGCTAGAATTGCGTTTGCGAAATAACAATCTCGAATATCCACGCTTATGAAATTTATTTTCTTGCTCATACATTTGGGTTTCTCTGCAAAAAGCAACCTCATTTCTCTAGATCTTATTCCGGTCTCTTGTATACGTCTAGCTCTGCAATATATGAAAATAATCGACATACTCTAATTAATATACCGGCATACCCAATTTTTAAAGCCTCAATATATGGGTAGTTCTTTTGTACAGGTACGAACCACTCCGTGCGTTTTTTGTATTCGATTTCGGAAAGGCTGCACTTTTCTTCTTCAGCAAATGTGTCGGCTAAAAACAAGCTTCTAGTTCATATAGTTAGAAAAATCTAAAAAAATTGTTTACATATATGGATGATTTCCGAGATTATCGCTGTGTTAAATAGAGCATATGTATGTGCTTATATGTAACTTTTTGTAAAAAAATTTCAGCGATAAAGTCATGTTCGAAAGCCCATAACTTTCTAAGGGATAATCTTCTGTTATTCTACGGCTCATTTTTCATGGCATACCCAATACAGACTAAATTTAGAGACATTGCTAAATATTAACGTTCTCTTAATTGTTTCGAATATTCTTGGACATACCTATCAGCTTGTATGCGGTTGCTTCTTCAATATAAAAGGCCGATAACCCCTTTCTAACTCGTGAAACTCCTTCACTCAATCTGTAATATTTTGGATCCTTTCCAGGAACCTGAAGTGTCTTCAAGTAAATTTTAGTATGATTGGGAACATGGTCGTCCTTTGAACACGAAGGCTGTATACGTTTTGGCAAAGTATCAATAAAATATACATACTGTCAGACTGCAACCATTGTCTTCAGCACCAATCTCTAAACCAGACCTTAAAAGATCGTTGAAGGTTCTCACATGCGAGGAACCTGACTGTAAGAGGGCCAGAATATCCGCTGAATAAGAAGTGTAAAACGCCATGAGAGACATGTAAAGTAGGATGACGACGAATCTTCCTTTGGAGCTACGTGGAAGGCATTCGGTGCTTTGTTGACATAAAGCACTAAACGCCAAAAGAGCAACATCCATCCAAGAACCACTCAACCCAACCTTCTACAAATCCGCCTTTTTTTATTTAATTTATTTGCTGCACCAAAACCTACCTCTTTAATCATGACCAACTGGCGATTTTCCCATTTTGTTATTACATAAAGCACGATAACTGCCAGTACCAACAAAATTCCAATTGTTAACCATACTGACCATTGGAAGGACAGAAGATAAATATTAGCAACACGCGATAGCTTTGGTTGACGAAATATGAACTTGCATTTTGAAGGCACCGTAAGGATAATGAAGTCCATGTGATTGACTCTTTCACTGGTCATGTATGTTGGTGTTCCTTGAATCAGGTGTTATCAAAACATTCTTTGAAAAATCTCGAACAAATACCCCCTAAAACAGCTTCCTTCCTAGCTATCTCCCCTAACATTCCATTGTATACGGATTGATTATTTCGGTATCCCAAAATCGGCTGTACTGACAGCCTCAAAGATGCGTGGTATAAATTTGCTAATTCCGTTAATAAGGTGAAAGTTAATCTTGTTGATGTTTCTAGATGACTTGATCTTGAGTAATGAAATTTTAATTTCATGCGACTGGAATACTGAAACTCACCGTTTGTCGTGAAGCCTATCCAGAGTGAAGTTAAATCTGATTACAATGCTTGTGTTAAGAACTGTTCCCTGAGGTATTTGGGGGATATAAGCTTTCTTCAACCTATAGTTCCTGTCTTCTTTGTTGTACTCGATAAAAGTGACGTCGCTGGATACAGGAAATTCATGTGCTTTAAAAAGCACAGTAGTTTCATTGTAGTTATTGTAGACCAGCCATTTATGTGGTGGTTTAAACTGATCTTCTTTAAAGAGCTGAAATAAACGTTCTGGTAAAGGCGTTACTCATACTAGTCGCAAGTCTTCTTCAGTCTTTTTTATTACAAACTATCAACTAATAACATTGTAATTTTTGCTTACTGCTTGAAAATCTGAGGGTTTCCAGCATTTCAAATTAGTGACAAATACGACGTCATTCCTTAGAGTATCACCATCTAAGCTACCAACGTCCAAACTATAAATCCTTGTGTAAATTCCATGCAAAGAAAGAGATTTAAACAGTCGAAAAGAATCTGAAATAAACTGCTAAAGACAAACGTTTTTAAGCAATTGTAGAAAGTAGCTACTTTTCTTTTCACAAGATAATTCAATAATATCTCCACTAGGAAAAATTGATCTTGACATTTTAGCTAAAATTTCTGGTTCACTAATACAAATGCTACAGAAAAGAGATAACAGAAACACCATCATCAGGCACAGGTGCATTTTTATTTGAGTTGTACATGCTATGCGTTACGTGGTAATAAACTTTCATTTATTTTTTATAGTCAATTACATCGGCTTGCACCGATACTGCTGTAAAGGAAGTTTAATGGTATTTTCAGGTTTATGAGTCTTTGAACGAGTAGTAAAAGGAGTGGAACAGTCGATACTTCATAGAGAGTAGTTCCAGTGTTTCTCACTTTTCGCATCATTGGTTAAGGACCTAGGGTAGGTTGAGCCAAAACTCAAATTCCGCTAGGGAGCGCCGCCGGTTATTTTCATCGTATTTTGATCTAATATGGGTTTAGACAAACCCTGCATTTATTGCGCTCACTTAGTTTGGGGCAATAAATTTGCATGCCAGGATGGATGAGCTATAACGGAGAATTTCTTGTTTGGGCACGATTTGTATCCTGCCGTTCAAAGAGCAGGCAGACGAGTTCGTTTGTAAAATACGAGTATAACTGTGATGACCTTCCTATTTTCTAATAAAACGGTTTCTGTAGGGACGTGAGGTTAAAGGTCATATTGAGATGTTAGAAATTAAAGGGCTTGAAAGAGTGGACCTGTATATGAAATGTTACTAGTATTGCATATATGATAACTAAAAGCTGATATTTAATATGCTCAAAGGTACGAGGCAGTGTGGAACTGATTTCAATTATAATTATCCAACGTTCTTGCACAGAAATACAGGTACGATAATTATACAAATTATTACACATTGAAAAATTGACAATGTAAATAGTCGACTATTTATCAAGATATTGTTAAATTCTGTTCCTTAATCTTTTGTGGTGTAAACATAAAATCTGGTTAAATCATTCATTTTTTTTTGTCTCTACCGCCTGAGCGAGATTTTAAGGACTGCAGAAATAGTAAGGTTATTATAAAGTTAAGCTTAGCTTCAAAACAAAACACGGTAAGGAATGGCAACGACACAGTTCAGTTCGCATAAAAAAAGTAAGACAATTATGTCGGAGCCGCAACGAACAACCAAAATAGGACTGACAAGGGTAATTTCAACTCATTACAAAATTACTACAAAAGTGGTATAACAAATGCTGCAGGGCATATAGAATTGCAAAAAGTAATGGTAACAATAATGTAACTGTACCCGGCTTTTATTACATTGATCCTTGGGCTAAATAAACTGGCATACCGGAACACATTCATAATACTCAAAGTATACAAATATTTGACGCTGCTCAAAAGAGCAGATTTTCATCCTTTCGGGGATAATCATTGGCAATGTATTAGTATAGTAGTTCCTAGGAAGGCACTAATTATTTCAGTTAGAAAAAGGTTGTAAACATAAGGTATATCTACATTGTAGACAAGAAACTATTGTTTTCTTGTATATGTGGATGTGTGCGCGAACATGCATGTGTCGTCATCTGTGCAATTGCATAAATACTTCTTAAGGTTAGATATCATTGTCTGTTATAATACCTCAAGAAAGTGAGAACAAATTAAATATAATTCGATATAATTGTGAGAACTGTTGGCAAATGGCGATAGTTCGAGAAAATGTTGGAGAATTATTTTATAATTTATAAATTCCCACTCTCGCTTAGTATTCGATAGATTATTTTTTTGCTTTTTATAATATGCAGTTTCCTTAATTTTACCATTGATTTCGTCGATTGCCGTAGTGCTAAATCTATTCTTATATTCATTTTGCGTTTTAATAAATTATTCGCAGAACGACTTCCACATAGAGATTGCGCGAAATGAAAATATGTGGACAACTCAAATGCTCGGTAAACTATCCCATTTTTMTAGAAAMTGTATGGTACCAGAAATAATCGTTCAACACATTCCCAGAGAAATTKTGGTATATCTACAATTTGTTTATTATATACTATTGAAAAAAATAATTGCCTTATTTGTTTAGATATTACCACCATTGTTAAATGGAACAAAATACCTGCACAATATAACGGTATGATCGCTAATTTTTATTATATCCTCTATATTGTGAAATTAAAATCCAAAATTTGCATTCTTATGCACTTTGACGATACCTTTCATACTTTAGTATCTACGAATACTTGGCGAAACATCACAAAATGGAGTAGAATGCTATAAAATGCTTATCTTCAACCAATGCGGGAATTGTTCAGGTTGAACAGTTTATTTGCATCTTGGGATAGGGTGAAAAACAATTTATGACAGATAACCGGGTGCAATTAGGGGCGGATACCTGTAGGAGGCGGAAACATTAAAATTTTTGAAACTTAATCTGGATCTAGCGCCTACAGTTTTTTTCGACACAAATTCCATTTTGTCTACAGAGCTTATATTTGTTATCTGAATGGCCACGTCGCCGTTTTCCCAAAATTTTACTTTAAAATTGAAACATTGAAGCCTAAAGATTGTTATAAAATAAAAGTTACTTTTTCTGGCTTTGCAAAGACAAAATTAAAATTTCGGCCTCGATGCGTTGTAGACGATTATTTGTAATGCAACATACTAAAAAATGAAGGCAATCGGGTTGAAAATGGCTAAGCTGAACGCCTAGAAGTTGTACATGTAAACAGCATGGGCTACCCAATACCCCTAAACAACTCAAACAACGGGTGTAATTGAAATTAATAAAATTACGTTTAGATGCCACTTTCAGAAGTGTTGTCTCATATAAATGGACATAAGCAATTTAAAAAATGGGCTGTCAGATAAGGTGTTAAACAAATTTTTGTTTGTCTTAGGTACTCTTCTTATAAAGGATATAGGAACTGCTAGTTGTCAGGTTTATTATTGTTCGATTTAAAGTTTGTTTAGTAAGCAATACAAAAATGTATCTTATCCCTCTGCGTCAAATTAAGGAAGATTTTTTATTAATAAGGTAAATGACACGAAGCTCAAGTCATTGTCATACTGTTGATAGCAGCAAACTCCTTTTATACCATTGATAAGTCCTTTATAATTGCTCATACTGGATATTTTTTGCTACGCGATACATAACTGACCCTTTTTTATATTAATGATAATGTTAATTGCGCGTAGCTTCATTAGTTATTGTACTACTTAGTAGTGGCAAAATTGAGGGTATTACTTGGATGAATGTTTGTTTACGTATGGATACAAAAGATGTAATTGTGTAACCTACTATAAAAGTCGACGTTATCCACAGACACAAACAAATTTGACTGCGCTGTGTAAATTGTTGATAACAAAACGCTTTATCACTTGGACAACTTTCTTCTCTCGTTTAGTACCGCACACAGGATTGAATATAATTACGATTTCTATTTAAAGATCTAAATGTACACTGGCAGGTAACGTTATCACACCTGGTATTCGAAAGGCGCAGGGGTGAAATTTAATATTTGTTGCGATATCATGTGACTAGAAATGGACTGTGTCGTGTATTGACTAATTACTAGCCTATACGGTCAACCGCTCCGTATCACTCTGTTCGTCGAATTTTTGAAAAGATGAGTGAAGAGGAAAGCAAACCTCTGATAGAAACGCCGGTGCGGGAATCTGCTTCCTCCAGTAGCTCAGAGGATAATGTGAGTATAAATTGTATTAGGAAGACGATAAAAACTAAGTGGTTTTTAGGGTAGAGAAATTCATGTACCCCTTCGGACGTATGGGGCAACTAGGTCTACGCGTGGCAGTATAGTACCACTCGATGAAAGAATAACTTACACCTGGAGTGATATTAATGTGTTCACTACAGAAACCGTTTCGACGAAGCGAAGTATTTTCAACTGCTTTCGAAAAGCTCCTGGAGATGCAGTACCGAGGAAACACATCCTGAAAGATGGTAAGTGTACTTTTACAAAAGCGGACCCAACACATAATCCCGAGGCATATCAATCACGATATCTAACGGTAAAAAATTTTTCCTTGTATTCGAAGCTGTTTTCAGCGACATCATGAACTCTATGGCCGAAAAACTTATTAGAGGTATTTCCAGTGAGTGGGGTAGCTTATCCTGGAGAATTACTGGCAGTGATGGGAGCGAGCGGCGCTGGAAAAACCACCTTACTCAACGCTTTGACGTTCAGATCCTGCAGAAGTACTGTGGTAACTGGTCTACGAAGTATCAACGGAGTTCCAGTTAATTCTGCTTACTTAACGAGCCAGTCGGCTTATGTTCAGCAGGATGACCTCTTCATCGGTAATCTGACGGTGAAGGAGCACCTCGTCTTCCAGGTTAGGTATGGCGGGCAGCAATCGCGGAAGTTTTCAGACGGATTTTCGATTTCAGGCGCTAGTGAGAATGGACAGGCATGTGCCGTATAAACAGAGGATAATGAGGGTGGAAGAAGTTATTACTGAGGTAAAAAGATCACAGTTGTTTACGGGTATTAATTATGTTTTTTTATCAATTCATTACCTTAAAGGAGGCACATTTATGTGATAATTAATGATCTGGATCAAACAATATATTTGTTACTACTGCCATTACCAGAGCGTTATAATTGTCACGGAAAGTTGCTTCTTTATTAGACCATGAATACAATCGGCCTATAAGTGTGTATGTTGTTGCTTAAATCGATATACTCGATGGTGTGTTTGAATTGTGTGCTCCCAAGCGTTCTTCTTATCATCGTCGTTAATACCCGCCATGGTTTGATTCTGTAATTATCAAATGTATTCGTTTCCAACACAAAATGTTTAGAAAACAGAAGAAGCGTAAAACAAGCTTTTATCTCAATCTATTCAAACAGGATCGTAGTAGAAGCAAATATTTAATTTATGCAGCTTACAAGAATTACCTCTTACATACTGAAAACGCAGTCAATAACGATTCGCGCAAATTTTGGTCGTTTATTCAATTCCCGGCGACATGCGCTTCAACGATCGTGAAATTTCAAATCCACAAGACATTGTCAATTCCTTTGGCGTCTTTTTTAATAGTGTTTTTCGTCAATCCGACCCTACTTTTAGCTTAATAACAAAAGTGTATCCAACGTCTGTCTCCTTGAATCACTTTACCGAAAATGAAAATTTAAATGCACTAAAGAACTCTAAGAGCCAACTTGGTCTGCTTCAGCCAATTTGTTTCTGAGAGTCAAGTACACTCTCAAGGTCAAGTTGACGTCATATTTACTGATTTTCGAAAGGCGTTTGATCGAATTGATCATTACATTCTCCTAGCTAAATTGGAAGGGTTTGGTTGCACTTCTACACTTATTCAACTTATTAAACTAAATTAATTAAATAAACCATTTTGGCCAAACTCTGGTGTTCCTCAAGGATCCAGTTTAGGTCCCTTTTTGTTTCTTCTTTTTATCAACGACGTACCAGACTCAATTAATTGTTATAAATTATTGTTTGCAGACAATCTTAAATTATTCACTAAGATTTATTCTTCAGACAACTGTTTGATCCTTCAAAACTACTTAAATTTTTTAAATACGTGGTGTGATCTGAATAGATTAGATTTAAATGTTCCAAAATGCAATGTGCTTTCATTCACTCCTAGACATAATACATTACATTATCTATATCAAATCAATAATGAAGTCCTAAATAGAATCAATAAGTTTAAGGATCTCGGGGTCGTGTTTGATCAAAAGTTTACGTTTAACGACCATATATTAGATATAATTGCAAAATCATACAGTTCTTGTGGTTTCATTTATAGAAATTGTAAGGAATTCACTAATTTATGCACTTTGCAATTATTATATTGTTCTCTTATTCGTACTAGGCTAGAATACGTGGCGTTAATATGGTTTCCTGTTTGTAGATGTTATATAGATCAACTCGAATATATATAAAGAAAATTTCTTAAATTTTTGTCATTTTTAAGCGATGGTTTTTATCCGCCGAGAGGCAGTGATCACCAAATTCTTTTAAGTAGGTTTAATTTTGCTTCACTGGAAACTCGCTGTACTTGTATTATTGTCCTATTTCTTTATAATCTAGTGAACCATAATTCAGATTGTAGTTGGTTGCTTGGGAAGATTAGCTATGCTGTGCCCCGTGTCAGTTCTCGTCAGAACCTAACTTTTTCCTATTCCACTGGTGCAATATGTATTTATTTAGTGTATTTTGTCGTCATAAAAATGTGTTACACTTCATGTTATTTTTCTAACTGTAATTTCCCTGTTATTGGGTGCTTAACCTATAGGAAAATAAATATTATTATTATTATTATTATTATTATTATTATTATTATTATTATTATTATTATTATTATTATTATTATTATTATTATTATTATTATTATTATTATTATTATTTATTGGGTTTTAAAAAAATACACAGTTCTTTCACTGGTTCTTTTGGCTGTGTCCAAGTGTCAACAAGTCACCTCAGGGCACAAACCACTAGCTATACTAATTTCCTAATGTTCTTCTCAGTATATGTGCCGTACCATAGATAGCTATCGACTGTAACTTTTCTTGAGATATGTTGCATGGTAGCTGTCGAATATAGGAGTCAAATTGCTTCGAACAGGTACATAGTCCTCCTACAATTATTGGAATAATGCTAGTCCTTGTGTGCCACATTCTACATATTTCTATTGATAAGTCTCTGTACTTCAACAATTTTTCGGATTCTCTCCTGTCTACGTTGTGATCACTAGGCACGGATACTTCTATTATTACGCATTTCTTGTTTTTGTCGTCCCTTACTATAATATCTGGCTTATTGGCAGAAACTGTCCTATCTGTTTGTACTTGTTGGTTATATATTAATGTAGTATTGTGAACATTTATGACCGCTTTTGGTTCATGTTTGTACCATTTGTCTGTCACTACGCCAAGGTTCTTACAAATTTCRTAGTGAATGTATCTACAAATTTGMTCATGMCGTTGTATATATTCTCGGTTTGCTAGTATACTACAGCCTGAAATTATGTGATCTATTGTTTCCTTCTGCTGCTTACATAATCTACATAATTGATCCGTGTCCTTCTTCAAGATATTCCTATCGTAGTATTTTGTGCGCAGTGCTTGGTCTTGTGCTGCAATTATAAACGCTTCTGTTTCTCCTTTCGTGCGACTGCTGTTTAACCATCGAAACGTATGATTTTTACTTATTGTAGATTTATCTATACATCTATAGAAATTTCCATGAAGTGGTTTGTTTATCCACTGATTTTTTTAGCTTTTCAATTAATTTTTCTCTAACTTGCATTTTGGCTTTTTCATGTTCTTCTCTATTCTTAATGGGTTGTTCATCAATCTGAAAGTGGTTTCTTATTTTCCTGGCTTGATGTGATACAGTTCTACCAATTCCCTTTTCCTGTTCTAACGTTCTGCAATAGGTAGGTTTCTATTTAATTTCAAATACTGATTCATACTTATAATGGCTAAATTGTGAGCTGCTTCAACCTGGCGCAAGCCTCTTCCACCTTCGTGCCTTGACACATACAATCGGTCAACATCTGCTCTTGGATGCTGCATTTTGTTTTGAGTTATTATTATTATTATTATTATTATTATTATTATTATTATTATTATTATTATTAAAGAGGAACATTTTTTAAAAGTCAATATAAATTTAGCGTCGTCATAATATCATTGATCAGAGAAAGGCAGGACCATGTAATCAAAATTTCTACCCTCTTTTGTTTGAGGTTCGGTGTATACAACGTATCCAGTATAAAAGCAAAAAAAACAAAAATTACAGAAAAAATGTTTTGGATTTTCTGTACTGCATCCAAAATATTGTTCCAGAAAACGTAAATTTTTGTAGAGATATAGTTTAATAATTAATAGGCATCTTGATTTTATCAATACTTGGCTTTTTTAAAAGACAAACCATTTAATTTGAATTTCAGTATAATATAGCGATCGACAGGTTAGAATTTATTTACTCATGTAAGAAGAGGATCTTAATTTCTGAGATATTAAAATTTATAAATAATCACAAATGGAAAAGTTCTGGATGATAAATTAAAAGTCAAGGGCAGTTTAAGCCCCTTGATATTGAATGATTTTTACAATATTTTTTTTCCGTTAAATACGGTAGTGGTTTGATTTTTTTGAAACTTATTTAATCTTCGTGCTTAATCCTCTCCATCTTTCTTCATGGGATTCGCATAAATTAGGAAAACTGACATTGGCTCTCAATCTTAGCTAGTTCTAACAAAATGCAAGGCGACAAAAATAGGCATCCCTGGTCGTATACCGGGAATATCCGGAGGGGAACGAAAAAGGTTGTCTTTCGCGTCTGAGATCCTGACCAATCCATCCTTGATGTTCTGCGACGAACCAACTTCGGGTCTGGACTCCTTCATGGCACTGAACGTGGTGCAAGTGCTCAAAGCCCTCGCCCAGAAGGGCAAAACGGTCGTGTGCACTATACACCAGCCCTCTTCCGAAGTGTATGCCATGTTCGATAAGATCCTGTTGCTTTCGGAAGGGAGGACTGCGTTTTTGGGATCGCCCGATGAAGCTGAGGTGTTCTTCGCCGGGTAAGGGAAGCCTCGAGATCCGGCGGAAGCTTTCATGCGATTTGTTAAAGGCTGGATGCTCCGTGTCCGAGGAACTATAATCCTGCTGATTACTTCATGCAGCTCTTGGCTGTGATACCTGGCAGGGAGGAGAGCTGCAGGCAGGCGATTAATATGGTTTGTGACAATTTCGAGAGGTCCGAGTTGGGGGTGAAAATAACTTGCGAAGCTGCTACGGGAGTAAGTAAAGAAGCCATTTCAGGCGACAACCATAGTTATCTCCTTTTCGAATTTTTAGGCGGTTGAGATGGGGCTGGACTTATTCCAGACCACTGAAGCATACCGTCGACCGTACAAGGCATCATGGTTGATGCAATTCAGGGCGGTACTGTGGAGATCATGGCTGGCCGTCATCAAAGAACCGTTGCTTCATAAAGTTAGAGTCCTACAAACATTCGTATGTTTTCCCGCCCCATTTGGCTAGTGTTAAGACCATTTGTTTCTTCAGATGATCGCACTCGTCTTGGGGCTGCTCTACTTCCATCAAAAGCTAGACCAAGCTGGTGCCATGAATATCACGGGCATACTGTTCATGTTCCTCACGGCGATGACGTTCCAAAACTTATTCGCAGTAGTCAGCGTAAGGGTAATCTGTCCGCATTGATTGAAGATGCATGATCAACTTGCAGGTCTTCTGTTCTGAACTACCAGTCTTCATGCGCGAACACCGGAATGGAATGTACAGGACCGATGTCTACTTCTTGTGCAAGACCTTAGCTGAGTTACCTTTGTTCGTTTTTCTTCCAGTTCTTTTTACATCGGTTTGCTATTACATGGTCTGGCTCAACCCGAACATTCTTAGGTTCTTGACGGCTTGTGTCGTCGTTACTTTAGTCGCCAATGCAGCTACAAGTTTTGGTAAGGAAATGACAACGAATATACAGGGTGTTCCGCTGTTATATCTATGCAAGTGTAACTTTGTTAGTAGGTTATATAAATAGAGGAAAAGGCGCTCAATTTGATGCTCCACAATAATATTTTTGCATAGTACTGTACTGACAACTGACACAATGGACTGAATTAAAAGCTCGAATAATTCTATTGTTAAGCATCAAATTTAGTAACTCAATTTATAGTTCTCCATGGATGTATAAGGTCTTAATCGGATGTTCGTAGGTTACCTCATATCTTGTGCCAGCAGCAGTGTATCCATGGCTCTCTCCATTGGACCACCGTTGGTTGTTCCTGGCATGCTATTTGGAGGATTTTTGCTCAATTTGCAGTGAGCATACCGTCCAAAAATGCTCCACAAGTTTCTGTTTTCTCTTCCTTCCTTTAGGTCACTTCCTCCGTACCTCCAATGGCTTTCTTACTTCTCCTGGTTTAGGTATGGAAATGAGGCGTTGATGATTAACCAGTGGAAAGGAGTTGGTGCTATCAATTGTACAATTAGCAATTCAACTTGCCCCAGAGATGGAAACGTGATGCTAGAAATGTACAGCTTTTCTGCAGTAAGAATAGGTTTTTCTTTTACAATTTCATTAAGGTAGCAATGATTATATTCACAGGATGATCTGCCTTTCGATATTCTGGGACTATTTTTGTTGGTTTGTGGATTTAGGTTTTTGGGTTGGTTAATATTGTACATCAAGACTTCGCTGTGATAAAGTAACAAGTTACTACGTTAATACAGTTACCGCAAATGTCGAGGAATGAAATAAGCAAATTTTGAAGGGCTTAAATAAAGTTTTAATGACGTGTATTTCTTGTTTTATCCTACATCCAAAGATTATTCATAACTCATTTTTAAAATAAACATTATTCAAGCTACGGAAGCCAACGCATCTTGTTGGTAAACAGTTGAATACTGTATGGTATATAATATGGTATGTAATACCGAATGTCGATAAATTACAATAATGAGCATTTGCAAAAAATCGAAAAAAAAGCGCTGAAACAGGTAATTTAAGACATAAAAAGAGCTTCATTTTGAGACGTTTGAAACAGAGCCAGTCCATTACTATGACGAAGATATGATGTCAAATTAAATCAAACCATATGCGTTTTTTTTGGCATTCGGGCCCTTATTATCTATGGAAATCAACCATTACATCATTTGATATTAAAAAAACAAACAAAATGATTACTAATGGAAAAATCGATCCATATGACACTTCAAAAAATTATTCGATTAACGTGTGTTAAGCTTTCTGGCAAACTTTTGAATGTGTAAGATGTTTTTTTCTTACTAATTATAAATCTTTTTAAATCATCAAATGTGGAGACCAAAGTCATTTGATGACATAGTTTGTTTCACTTGTGAACTTCGTGTTTACGTAGGTACATATTGAATAATAATTTTTCTAATTGCCTCATTATCAATCAATTCATATGGTGAATAAAAAAAAACACCTCATGACATCATAACATAACTGGAATGAATGAATGAATGAATGAATAAATAATACTCTTTAGAGTGTGAAAATAAGGTTTACTCTTTTTCGTGAACAAAAGTGAAGAAATGCGTAGGCCGAACAGTTAACAAGCAAAATTCGTCGATACCATGTCATTTGATACTCGATAATTCTGGTTTCCCCGGAGAAACCGATCCACACGCAAAAGAAGGGCGAATGCCGTATCGTTTTACGGCAAGGGTCCCCTCTACCTGATGTTAAAACAAAGTCCAAGTGGATTTCTTTCACAGCTCTCCGGTAAATAATTCAAATCCCTTAAACGAGTGACGCGGGATTTTGTAAACAAATATTTGCTAGCCGATTATGCAATCGTGGTGTGCATGGTGCAAAAACAGCACAGATGTAGATTAACGTGAATGATGTCCCATATGGGTTGTGCGGGTGACAGAATTTCTCTCAATGCGATTCAGGAAGAGGTAGGTTTTTATATTACGTTTCTTGAGTGCTTATTGTTGGAGAAGTTATAAGGTTAAGATATAAATGATTATAAATATTATTTTGCTGCACAATTTGTGTATTCAAGCAAAGAATGTGGCTTAAGATTTATTCGTCTCTTAACACAATAACTTCAAAGAATACTACAAGAGCGAAATTGATGACAGATTGATGAAAACACGCAAAAAACAATAAGGTCTGTTTTGGGACAGTTAAGAATTTAGTTTTGTCAGCATTGTCACATCTCGTGTCTAAGAGAGATTGTTGTTTGAATATAGTGGTTCCGTAAAATGTTGTACATGTTAGTTAAAAATTCTTCTGATTTACTGTTTGTGCATACAATTAAAATAAATAGCACTGCATGCGGTAGTATAAACATTGTGAAATACAATAGGACAACTATTATTCATAGTTTCTTTAAATTTGTGAGCACCACTTTTATGATAATAAGGACATCTGAGAAAAAGCACATTTTTAGCGTATTAGTTTGGCCAAACAATCTATCAGTATGAAATAAATCGCTGAGTTCCGCTTAGATGATACTAGGCATCACACAATCTATCGGCAGTATGTTTAGTACATTGAGAAAGCTACTGATTTTTGTTTCGTTGCTGAAAAGAATGTCCAATTGTCAGTTGAGCCAATGTAGTTTACTAGCAAACACAAATCTAGGGAAAAAAGAAAAAGTAATACAAAAGTATGCAAGTCTGCAATAATAAAAAAAGCTAATGTGTAACGGGAAGAACATATAATTTATAAGGGTACGTTTGCTTTTTTTAAACGGAAGAAGATTTTCTGTAAATTAATTTGCCTGTAAAAACTGTGTTTGAAATACTTTCAATTAATAAAGTTTCAGAAGGCTGGACTTTTTTAAAGCCAGAGGTACCTAAAAACCAAAATTCAATTTAAGATGAGAGCAACGAAGGTCATTGGTATCGAATATAATATTATATAGCAGTCTCGTAATTTTCCGCAAATAAGGCACAACAAATACTTTTATGGCAATTTTTATTATCATGAATGCTAGTTTAAAGAAACAAGACAGGATAAAAACTGTAGGTATGGTATGTGTATTTATTTTCAGCTTAATTAAAACATACGTGATAATAACCTATAGAAGTTCTTACACATCCAGATTATATTTTTTCCAACGTTTATATAGAAATTTAAAAGGTTACAGAACTTTTTGCATGAAAAGTTCAAACTACTTATGAACTACTATTACTTATAAATCATACCATTACTATAGTCCTTAGTGCACAATTAACACCCCCTCTCTCGCCAAAATGAACACGTAGTAAGGTGGATTCAAAATTGCGTTTTGGAGTTCTTCAACGTTTTGGTAATTTACTATTCTACCTAACCAATTTTTATGGATAAATGTTATTACCTTTCAATACTCTTGGAATATACGACTTGCTGACATCTAATCTTTTTCGTTCAGCTTCCTTTCCCTAGTATTTGTTACTGAGCTAGTCATCACAAATAAATATCAGGAAATTTTTCTTAAAATTTTTCAACTGCATGTTCTATTCCATACCATTATATCTGCAAAAGGACAGGGGATTTAATATGAATTCTAATCATCAAACCAATATAGTAAAGGAGGGAGAAAGTTTAACTTTGTCGCAATGACTGAAGAAAAGAAGATTTGAGCAATATTATAAAGCTAGAAAATATGATAAGAATAAAAATAGCCAATGAACTACACTTGGAAGCAAGATAGAACAGTATACATAGATGAAGAACTATTTCTACTTTGAGGTGAATTATTGCAAGTAGAAGCGCATGTAAGTGTAAGATATAGCAAAATGCAATATGACATCAAGAATTACGACATTTAAATAATATGAGACTAAACATAACGAGAAAAGTGACAAGAGTAAGGAGTCGAAGAATTATTATAAACCGATATAGCTGCACCGGGAATACCATTTTCACGAGAAGGAAATAGGTAGTAAGTGTTTGTAATCAATTACAGATGAATATTCGTATATATTTGGATTAAAAGCAAGAGTAGTAATATTACCAAGAAATCTTAAATTAAAAAAAGCACAAGAAGCAAAGAATGGTATAAAAATTTCAGAGGAATATTAGGAGAAATATTTTGCGTAAAAGCCCATTATATAAGTATGTAATAAGGTATTTCGAACATTCAAATTTTTCATAAATTTTCTTGTTGCAATTATTGTCAACACATTGATTACCTACTTAATTAAAGAGTATTTATATTTGACCTCTACACATTGCAGGTACCTAGATAAGGCAAAAAAGTGCATACTGAGGTGCGTTACAAGTGCTTAATTATAAATGTTTATCTTTGGTCGGTGTTATTTAAAAATAAAAAGTATAGTGAGCATGTGTACTAAAAGTTGATCACGAAATAAAATACTATATGAGTGTAGTGTACTTTTTTGGTCTGAAACTATTATAGTTTTTTAGACACTAGTGATTGTATTTTTGTTGGTGCATGCTTATACCATCCAGACTCTTTATCAATAGAAAGAGTCCGATACGAATTCCAACAACTCTCTCCGGTTGTCCAGAAGTTATGAGAGGTGGTCACCAATGGAAGAAGGTGTCACTATAGTATGGAACGATTTGAGCGTTTACGCTAAGACTCAAAGGAAGGGGGTGCTAAAACATACCCGAATTATCAATGGGGGTACGTGTTTTCTTTATAACCGTCTCACCCTTGATGGAAATCATTTTGTTGCAGTTAGTGGCGCAGTCAAAGCTGGGACTTTAGTAGCTTTAATGGGATCCAGGTGGGATTTTTTTTTAAATTAAGAATTGCTGATTTGAACTCTTTAGTTGGTTACTAATATTTTACTGTTTTAGTGGAGCTGGAAAAAGTACGTTAATGGCAGCTCTAGCGTATAGAATTGTAGGTAGGTAATTGGTAATTAACATTGCTGTTAACTTTTTGTTGAACTGATGAAACGATAAAATGAAACTTAATTTTGTTCGGTCTCTATTTATATTTATCAAGATTACACTAAGGTTTGCTAACAATTTTGTACATAGCTTACAAAAAAAATAGCAGCGTATAAAGTTTTTTCCAAGACATCGTTGGTGCTGTATCATATCCATACATATCCACATGGTAGAAGTAATGTAAACCTTTTATGTAATGTGTTCCCATCCAATTTCTAATAACTTTTTCCAGGTGTTCTCCACTAACAATACCTGCAATGGGCCAGAAAACAATAGTTAGCTTACCCTATTTTACGTGATTCTCCCCTTGTACATTTTCAGCTAGATGTAAGCAACCCCGGATTATCTCCCTTTATGACATGTTGTTTACTAAGGGATCTTTTGGCACATTAACCCATCTTGAACGCTTATAATTTGTAGACAATTGAGATGATTTGCAAACATATAATAAAGCTGAGGTTACTATAACTTAGGCTTAATAAATATCGCAAAAAAGTGATAGTATTACATAGTGCAAATAAGTGACGTTTCGATTACGCCTGTGGCCAAAGATAACTTACATCCATGTTGCAAATATAATTTAGTTTATAACCGACTTCTAACGCATAATTTTCCTTAATAACCTTACTACTGCAGGATCAAGTGTCGAAGGCGACATTCTCATCAACGGCAGACCGGTGGGTCCCTACATGCGCCTCTTAAACGGCTTTGTCCATCAAGACGACCTCTTCGTAGGATCTTTAACAGTTGTCGAACACATGAACATAATGGTAAACAAAATGTGTTAGTACAGATAGGTTTGAAGATAATTCCTTTAGGCAAGGCTCAAGATGGATAGAAGAACAACTCATACAGAGAGAAGACAGAAGATACACCAGATTCTGAGAGACTTAAATATGTTGAAGTGTGCTAATACAAAAATTGGATCTGATGGGGATGTTAAGATTCTCTCTGGCGGGGAAAAGAAGAGGTTGGCTTTCGCAACCGAGGTAAATTTTGATGGTATGGGGGTTCCTTGTATAGTAGGTAATCTTGCAGCTTTTGACGGATCCACCTCTACTTTTCTGTGATGAACCTACAACTGGGCTAGATTCTTATTCTGCCCAAAAGATAGTCAAGATTATGAATACTATGGCAGCAAGAGGAAAGACGATTCTTTGCACTATCCATCAACCTTCATCGGAAATATTCAACATGTTCAACCAGGTCATTCTGTTAGCTGATGGGAGGATAGCCTTCATAGGTTCAACAGCAGATGCAATACAGTTCTTCGACAAGTATATGCGATTCATAAGCGTAGGAGGCATTAAACTACTGTTGTTATTTTAGCCTGGGCTTTGCGTGTCCTGATTCGTTCAATCCTGCTGATTTCCTAGTTAGGACCCTAGCCGTCATGCCTGGAGCAGAAAATGCTAGTAAATTGTCTATAAAAAGGATCTGCGACCAGTTTGCCGTTAGCGATTACGCAAAGGAGGTGGATGTTGTTGTACAATACGAATTTCATATGGGAAGTGCAGGACAAGTAGGTATTTCCCAAGTAATAAATTCGTTTAATATGAACACAACTTTTCAGCTGAAGGAATTTGAATTACAGACAAAGCAGTAAGTTAATAAAATATCGACAAGAATTTTCTTTCCTGTCCAGCTAATTTTTCAGTAAGCAGATATTCCTTTGGACGCAAATTTACTGGCTCACGTATCGGTGGTTTCTTGAAACACTTCGAAACCCAGTAGTCCAAACCTTGCGACTTATCCAGAAAACTGTACGTGCCCTACAAAAAAAGTTATTAATTAGATAATGCCACATTTTTTATAGGCAATAGCAGTCATCCTTGGACTGTGCTATGCTAACGCTATAACACCAGAAACACAGATGGGAGTACAGGCGATCCAGGGCGCTATATTCCTTTTCGTGGCTGAAAACACGTTTAATCCTATGTACGCTTCTCTAGCTGTGTTTCCACTGAACACGCCCCTGTTCTTGAGGGAGTATCAGTCTGGATTATACTCACCCGGGGTGTATTATTTGTCTAAAATCATTGCGTTGGTACGTAGCAATGGAAAGAGATCGATTTGATGGGTTATGAATTAGTTACAAGTTCAAACCTGCGAAGCATAAACGAACGGAGGCTAACAAGCGTATGGAATTAGAGCCTTTGCTCCTATATTTTATAATAAATCTCTGTGTTCTCAAGAAAATTATCGATTTTTATATTATAACAGTTTTTATAGACAAAGTAAATTCTTCAAAAATATTTAAAGGATTTTAGAAAACTTTAAATTCATTCTAAGTAAGGTTATTAATCTTGTCACGCAATAAATTAGTAATGGATGACTCTGTTTCATATTCTAAATTAATTTGTGATAAAAACTCATTATCATTTCAATCTTGTGAGTCTGTTCTTGCTACCCCATTTGCGATATATTCGTACCTACTCTCACGATTTAATAACGCAGCTGAATCACGGTGGTAATAATTCATCGTTGCTTTCAGATACCTGGATTAATAATAGATCCAGTAATATTTGTCGTGATAGCGTACTGGACAGCTGGACTGAGGTCGACCGCATATGCATTCGCAATGACCACCCTAATAACTGTACTGACGCTTAATGTGTCAACAGCTTGCGGTAAGCATCGCATCTTTTATCAAAGGACCAACACGATTCTCTTGGAGTCGTCTATCACGCAATAGTCTTTTGATTTTGATTCAGGAAGCATTCGCGACGAAATCTAGATCTTGTTATATCAAGTAGTCACGAAATTATTCAGAAGACCAGATTGTTCTTTGAACTTTTGGATTATAATTCTTCAATAGTAAACAAAAAACTTGATTTCAGGTATATTCTTTTCAAACGCTTTTGATAGTGTTCCAACTGCGATGGCCTACTTAGTACCTTTTGATTATGCCCTAATGGTGACGTCTGGTCTGTTTATTCATCTTAGGTAAGCAAACGACATTTAATAACTTCTACAGGTTGGGTAGTGCAACATTAAAACAACTTAACTAACTTTCTATTATAGAAAAACTTTATAATTGTTTTGGTATAGTATATACAGCCTGTCGATAAAATTTCTGACCTTCTTCGGCCTCTAATAAAAAGTTTAATTTTGTGTCGTCGTTTAATTTAGGTTAACCAGATATTGACAAATCCTTTACACCATCCGTTTCGTGAAATCGTGGAACAAGTCCACTAACAGTATATAGGCCTGTTTTGGTAATCCATGTTAAACTACTGGCAAACCTCCTGATGACTCCGGAGTCAATCATTATCTACCATTATTAAAATTTGGATACGTTCAGTCTCCGTAAGACGCACCATTTTAATTGGACATGTAGACCACAGATTTAAATTACTTCTTTGAGAATTGTCACTCTAAATTCTATGTTTAAGAGTCGAGTAGCTTTTGTTAACTTTAGGATTACTTCAGACTGGACTATGTACTTGTTTGACTAAAAATCTTTTGTTTGCTTCACTCGTACTGTAGTATACCATATTACTAGTTTCGACATAAGCATCTCCGCTAAAATTGGAGACGTGAGCCCATAAGAAGTTTATCTTCAAACCTAAAATAGCTTTGTTGTAAGCAGGTTTTAGTGATGTTAATCTGTTACGTTTTTTCTTCTATAGGAATTGAAATATCGTATGATATTAATGTTCTTTATGAACTGAAAACAGTTGGTTATGTGTTATTAGTGATCAAGTCTTTATGTGGAGGCGTTAATGTATGGCATATAGGGTTTATTCCTTTATGGATTTTGGGTAAAGGAATGGGTATTAGATTTAAAAATTTGATTACTTTTTTCACTGCAAACTATTACATATACTAGGTAAGTCACAGATGTAACTTCAGAAATAACTATTACTTCTGATCATGGCCGCTTAGTTTTTATACAGGATGTTTCACGACTGATAATGACCCTGACGAAATTAAAAATGCAACCCAAAATACATTTGCAGAAGTAACATTGATAATTGTTCATCGTCTTAAAAAATATAAAACCTAGAGAGCTGTATAAATTCATAAATTTTGACATAAACTTCAATCATTTGCTTTAAGTAAATTCGGTATTGTAAAACAAATTTTATTTTTGAAAAATGTTTACTCAACAACATTAATGTAATAAATGCTCAATATGTCGCCCTCCGCTGTTTTTACAAGCTTGAATTCGTGCCCAAAACGATCTTTTAACATGTATTAACATTTCTGGAGTGATGGATCCACATGCATCACGTATTTTATTTTCTAAATGTTCCACACTTCCAATTGGTGTTTATTATACTTGCTCTTTTACCATTCCCCACAGAAAAAAATTCAAAGGAGTAAGGTGCAGACTTCTCGGTGGGCAAAGATTAATTGAACCTCTTCCTATCCATCGGTTAGGCAAAACCAAATCAAGATGATTTCGCACTATTCTATGATAATGCGCAGGTGCCCCATCTTGTTGGATCTATAGATCTTGTCTTACTTGTAAATTTACATTTTGGAGAAGTACCGGTAAAATGTTTCTTAAAAAATTTAGATAAGGATTGCCGTTTAAACTACCGCGAAAAAATATGCCCAACAATTTGCTTCCCCAATATTCCTCACCAGACATTCGTCGAGTAGATAGTTTGAAAATGTCCTTCTCGAATCGAACGTAAAAATTCTTGCGCATAATAATGCATGTTATATTTGTTAACTCCAACATTATTAGAAAATCTTGCTTCATCTGAGAAGCAAATGTCATAAAATCTCACATTCAAATATTGGTGTTCCCGAAAGAAGTTACAAAAAGCCAGTCCTTTAGGATAATCTGTCTCCTTTAAGGCCTGAACCAGTTGCAAGTGATACGGATGAAATTGATTGCCTTTAATTATTCGGTGTACTGAAGACAGACTAATACCGTTTGCTCTTGAGACTACCTCTTGCCTAATATGAGGATTTTCGTCAATCATTTCCAATACCCTAATTTCATTGTCAGGGTCTGTTGCTGTTCTTTCTCTTGACTTTTTCAGTGGTGGCCAGTTTGTCCTTAAAGTTAATTCTCTTCTCTTGAAAATTGTATCGGCAGGAGCTCTTCTATTTGGAAAACGTTGTCTGTATAAACGGGCAGCAGCGGAGGCATTTTTCTTGCATTCACCATAAATCAAAATCATATCTGTTTTTTCATCATTTGAATACATTTTCATTTTTAATAAATACAGTGACAGGAACCATAGCGCACAGCCGTCATGGATTCCCAATTTATTTTTAAAATAATATCATTATGTAAAATAACCACATTGGCTATGAGAATGTGTTTGGGTTGCATTTTTCATTTCGTCAGGGTCATTATCATTCGTGAAACATCCTGTATATAATAAATATAGCCAGGTGCTGGCTTAGTGCCTAGAATTTTCTTCCAAAGCAAAAACAAGCAACAAAGAAATCAGATTTGAGAGCGACGACAGCAAATGAGGAATTTTTTGGAACAAGGACTCAGGTTTTTTTAAGTACAAGGCGATTATGTAGAAAAATTAACGTGTTTTATATCTCACGTTAATAAATAACGTACAGTTAAATCAATAGTAAAAGCTGCAACGAATCCTGAAGTTTTTGGTTACAATTTAGCTTCTCTTTATGAAACGTTGCGCATTGACTAGCTCATTCTATATTTACAGCTCGCTGTCGGGCGTTCTGTCATGGACGAAATACCTGTCGTGGCTCATGTATTCCATGGAGAGCATCACCATCATTCAGTGGGAGGGAATACAGAACATAAGTAGAGGCGCAAGGCGCAGCAGCTTTATCCGTTTCACACGTGTATCGTTTCAGGCTGCGAAGTTTCAGACCCCGGCATTCCCTGCCTGAAAAGGGGGAGCGACGTTCTGGATAAATATTCATTCTCAGAGGATCATCTGACGCGCGACCTGTGGAGCATGGCGTTCCTGTGTATAGGCTTTCATTTGCTGGCGTTCTTCTGCCTGTGGTGGCGTACGAAGAAGAAGCGCTCCTAACTTATGAATACGGTTAGGGCAACACTTTTTTCAGGATAAGATTTGTTTTCGATGGGTATCAATGTGTGTTAATGCGTTTAATAAAATAAAAACCAACTGTCTCTCACCTGTTCTTCCCTTAATTTTGAATTACTTTTAATTAAAACAAAACTTCCATCACTTAGAATTTGGGGTGCTCGATTAATAAGTATATACATTTTTGTCTAAAATGACAAGACAATTCCTTTATCAGCTTTAGTTATCTTTAATTATATCGAAGTTAATATCCAAAATTAATACATACGGGGTAGCTACACAGAGCGAACAATTTGTTTGGAAGAAAACAAATATATTTACGGCAAACAAATTATTTGTTTGTATATGGCAAAGTAAATGATTTGTTTGTTTCAAACCCTCAAAATTCTTGAAGCGGCTAAAATAACATTTATTTAACATAATATATATACAAAGCTTTAAATTAACTTTTGAAACTATTGAATCAAGAATAATCATTTCCTTTCTAGAACAAAGTATTTGTTTCACTAAACCATGAAGATGTTTGGAATAAACATATGATTAAATTTGACTGAAACAAATATTTGTTTGGAATCAGAGAAGAGGTAAATGATTCTCTGCATACCAAATAAATATTTCTTTGCAGTAAACATATCACTGATTTAGTCTAATGAAACAGCTATTTCCTGGAATCAAACAATTGTTTGATTGAAAGAATTCATACGCTCAATTCATTATCTCTGTTATTGCAGCAAACTGCACGTGAGTTTTAATGAAATATATATTTTTTAATTAGATTGTATAAATATTGCATTCAAGCAAGCCCTTTAAACATATAAATAAATTATTTTTAAGTTAGAGAAATAAATTTTGATTAACCCACTTCGATATGTCCATGTATTTCATGCAAGTGTATTCCTGTGGCTTCCTGTTTTATATAGAGCGTATAAAATTTGTTTCTTGTAATTAAAAATGCAATAGTCGCACTCAATTCATTTCCGCAAAACTGTAATTGGTTTAGTAAAAACATCTGATTTAAATCAGCCTAACCTAGACAAGTCCATTGACAAGGTAAATTTTGCTACTTATATGTACGAATATAATGCAGACGGAAAGTATGATATTTATTTTAATTTAAAGGACAATCACAAATCTACTAGTTTCTATAGAGTGATAAATGTGTTCCATTTTAGCATTACAAATATACTGAATAAATAACGCATTACTTGTAATAGTTGTTTGGTACAAAAAGGGGTACTTCATTGAGCATACTTTACTAACATATATCTACTTCAAGATGTAGAGAAACAACGCCGTAATTAACATCCTTACGAATCATAGATGGTCATTTTATAACAGAGCTTGCGTTAACGATCATGTCCTTGTTTGAATGCCTTATTTTTCACATCATATTAAGCAAATACTTTATTTAGGCTTCATACTTACTTTTAAAATCTGTGGCCATTTTCCTCTTTTGTTTCACAATGTAATGAAATAAACTGTCTTTATTACTTTGAATAAATATTGTTTCGAACGCGTTGTTGTTGGGAACCGATTTTAGCAGTTTTAGGTTTTTTGATGTTATAGGGTGTGCTATGTCTTTAATGTGTTAGGCGACTTGATTTGACTTGTCGAACCTCCCAAATCTGAAATGAGCAATATGCTCTTTAAATCTAAATCCTATAGAGCGCTTAGTCTGCTCAATATATTTAAGATTACGTTTACTAGATTTTATTTCATAAATAAACTTGTCTTCTTCATCCACCTTATCTTTTGGGTTTCCTAACAGATTTTTTATACTATTATTGGCGGTAAAAGCCAATTTTAAATGTTTAAAATAATTTTTATCTTTCTGAACCAAAATAATTAAGTTTTAATTGCAGATTTACTGGCTGCAGGACAAGCAAAAATGGGGCAGGTTTCATAAGTCTTGAAACATCCCCCTTTATAGCTGAACTAATGCAATTTCCGGGGTTTCCCTGATCCTCTACCCGCGCGCAAACCCAGTGCGCTCCATGGAGTGACCTCTGTGTAAAAATAGGACACTAAAGCCTAAACGCCGATCGATGATGTCCAACTACCCCACTGACACGCGAGCCCTGTTTTACCGAAACCCTCAAATCATTAAATAATACCATAAAAAAGCAGCAAAAAAACCGCACCCGACGGAACCGTTTTCTACAGTTTTCACGGAAACGCCCACGCCAATCAGATTAGCGCGCCAATCGATAACAGCCCACAATCGTTTGCAATTCTAACTAATTCGTTTGTACGACAGCGCTAATAGAGTAATTAATTACTGTTTCCGCGGCAGCAATAACCGATTGTAAACAATAATTATAATTAGATTTGAAAATGAAAATGCGCCGGGGCCGGCTTGGTGCCCGCGCAGGCGCAGTGGAGCGCAGTGCGGAGCTGTCATGGAGCCCGTTTGACAGCACGGTGTGTTTGTGTTCGAAAATAACGCATTTTTTACACGAATTAATCGTAACAATACATCGAATCGTTGCTGGCTGTCGCCTAAACGTGTCGTCCATCGAAATCCGTGCGGTTTTCATTTGAACTGTCGGCGTTTCGTTCATGAACTGGTGAACAACTCGGGTTGGGCGAAGTTGCGATTTTTTCTGCCCCAAAAAACGTCAGCTGCTCGAATTATGGTAAGTTTTTTGATAACTAAGCTCGAAACTTGCATAATTTCCACTGTGATTCGTCGAATGACCGATATCTAGTAGGTTAAGGCACGAATAGGTTAGGTTATCTATGCAAAGTCACTTGGCGATTTTTCTTCGATTTTGCTGGTTTGAAACGTGCATGTGTGCGAATTTATGCTCCCAATCAGTTAAGAAGTCATGCTAAAACCACTAACCACATGCAAGCCACGCGTCACCGCCTCTAACATCATGCAACACTTTTTTTTCTGTGTTCCATAATCACTCCCATTTCCCATACTAATTTCGCAGCAAACATGCTCCATTTCTGCGTAATTTCGATCGTAATTGTATCATAAATTGTCAGAAATCACGTCTACACCCTGGAAATTAATGTCGTACTAATTCGGCCAATATTGATCCCTTTCAAATGATTTGCATGTAACTGGGCTAGTTGTCCATCCATTTGTTACGAAAACTATCGACAGTTTTGAATGATTTCTTTCGGCAAGGACATGATGAGTTTTGTACCAATCTGTGTTTGTAAAAGCAGAAACTGAACTATTTGTGAGCGTTATTTGTAAACATTATAAATGGCGTGTATTTGGTTGCCTATGCAATAAGGCGCGTAGGCTTTTCTATTTTTACTACCGCTATGAAGCGAAAATAATGTTACCCTAATCTTGTTTACGATAACATGTTTGCTATGTTGCAACTGGGTTATAAAAACGTCTGTCAAAGCATCACAATTTGACCACCATTAGTCGTTACGATACGTTATGTCACGAAGATGAAGCTGTTACAATTTGGCGCCCAACGTGGGGCTATCGAAAAAAGCCACGTGTCAATCTTCCAGAATTAAAACAAATTCATCTTCATCTAAAATAGCTTGTTATGAGAGGGAAGGCTGTCAGATCACAATGCCGGAATTGCAATTGTAGTGTTCCCAAGAAAACTCCGGTTCCGTAGACCTATTCATTTCTGGTCGGCGATTATATGTAGAGATGGAAGTATCTAACGTTCTAGGACTTGCATGGAGCTAAACACTTCATCAAAACACCTGCTGTTACAAGGGACACCGTTTAATTTGCTCATGAATTAAAAATGATTTGAATTTGGATCCGTTATGATTTGGCGCCCAACGTGGGGCTACATAAAAAAGTCGAAGGCCAATCTTCCAAAACTGAAGCAAAGAATACTTTGTCATGGGAGGTTTGTCAGATCACAATGACTAATTTGCAATCGTAGTGTTGCGAAGGAAACGCTGGTTCCGGAGAGCTACTCATTCGTGGTGTTCGGTAATTATATGTAGACCTCTCATAGAGACGGGAGTATCTAACATTATCGGACTTGAAAGGAGCTAAACGAAGTATCGAAACACCTACTGTTACAATGGACAATGCTTAATTTGCTCACGATTTAAAAATGGTTTAAATTACGACTAGTTATAATTTGGCGCCCAACGTGGGGCTAAAAGAAAAAGTCAGAAGTCAATCTTCCGAGACTAAAGCAAATTAATCTACATGTAAAATACTTTGTTATGGGAGGTTTGTCAGATCACAATGGCCAATTTGCAATCGTAGTGTTATCAAGGAAACGTTGGTTCCGGGGAGCTACTCATTCATGATCTTCGGCAATTATATGTAGACTTCTCATAGAGATGGAAGTATCTAACGTTATCAGACTTGCATGGAGCTAAACGCAGCATCGAAACATCTACTGTTACAAAGGACACCATGTGAAGAAATGGAAAGCTCTTTAAGATAGACATAGCAAATATGGCACTCAATATGACTCAAATGGATTATTCTTTTGCCCATGGAGCGAAGCGAAACTACATCACCACTGAGAGAGATGCTTTAGCTATTGTCTACGCATTCCGAGGTTATATAGAGTGAGCTTCTATCACGGTAAAGACTGACTATCAGCCTTGACGTTGGTTGATGTCACTTCGCTCTTCTAGTGGAACCCTAGCACCGTGGGCTCTAATGTTGGCCTTAAAATTGATTCTATACCAGGAAAAACCAAAGTAGTGACGTTTTTGTCGTCCATTCTGATCAGATGTACATGAAATATACGTGCTGGTGATGGTAACTTTGTACCAGAGTTATAGAGAATGCCAGGAAGATGCGTCAAAGTAGTATGCAGATCAGAAACATAAGAAAATGCAACCTTTCTTGCCTGTTGACGGTGTGTTGGTGGATATACTTGCCCTTAGCAATATGGCTAAACGATACACTAGCAAGGGCATGACGACTGATACATTATCGTACATATCAAGTGGCTAGCGTCGATAATCTAAAACCGTCCGTCGGCAGATATTATACTCTAACACATTATGTTACAGGTAACGCTTCCCAAGGTGGACCTTTAGGACTTACGCATGGACAAGTACGGGCTAGAACCACGCCATTGCAGCTTACTTATTAGGTACCAGGAGAAGACGAATACCAAGAAGACTACAACCATGTTGAACCACTTTCTGAGTGTCACTGAATATCCATGAAAAAACTTATATGCACAGCTCCCTGTAAAATCAGCTGCGGCTGTAATGTGTTTCAGCAGTTTTAATGTAATAGGGTGCTTTGAATGTAAAATAAAAAATTAATTAGTGCAACGCTTGGATTATCCCAATTAGTAAATCAATACATAACATAACTTGGCGACAAGTGTCGGAGTGGAACCAATGCAAATAAGCCTGAGTCCCAGTCGTAATGGCGATAACCAGAAATATTGAACAGTTCAATCCTAAACTGAGTGATGTATCATCTAACGTTGTTAGAAGAAATCTAGCCCATATTCCACCAAATCTGAAAAAGTATGCTGAACCAATCAAAGAACAAAAAGAACACTACACTGCTAAAAGATGAATAATTGATGAACCATTCAGATTTCATACAGCGAGATCAGCAAGAATGTATAATATATATGTGACACGTTTAAAGAATTTAGTTAAGTTTTGCGATTTTAGTAATTTTCTAAATGATTCCTTGAGAGACAGAATGGTTTGTGGGCTGAAGTCAGGAAGCATAAAGCTAAGGCTGAAAGAAGATAGCTCACGTTTGAGAAAGCTTACATTACAGCTATTGTTATGGAACTAACAGATGGTTAGCGTAAAGTTATAGGTTTTGAAAACGGCCAAGTAAATAAAGTGTTTCAAAAGTCGTTCCGAGAATCAACACGAGTGAAGTCGTTATCATCAGTGAGGAAGCAAAAATGTAAGAGCTGTTACCGAGTGCATTTTAATAATAATAATAATAATAATAAATGTCCTGTGATTATGTTTGTGGTCATATGGAGCAAATAGTCGAGTGTTGTCACTTTTCTTTTCTAAAATGATTAGATGTAAATGTTGTACTGATTGAAAACTGTTACTAATTTTTCGTGTTTGTTTACAGATATTGTGAAAACTAGGTCAAATGTGTACTTATCAAAGAAAGGAACTTCAAGATTTAATTTACCTAAACAGGCTGATACAACTTCATCCATTACATACTGCGCTATAAGTGATAATTTATTATCCACGAGAGTATTTGTTTATAAAAGACAAGATATTTGTGACAATTTCAAAGAATCTTTAATATAATACAGGTTATTATAACCACTGGCGGATCCAGGATTTTGGTTTGGGAGGGGTAGATAGAAATTTTGAAATAGTGGGGAACGACACACAAGTAATTGATTTAGTTTTCATCGAGTACTGTATAGTATTTTGTTCAATACTGCATATCAAAACCCGATAAAAGAAATTTTAATTTTTGTTGTTATGGTTCTTATTAAACAAATAATTAAGTAGTGATCGCTTATTTTAATTGATTATTAGAAACATAACCGCCCCTTCTTTATGGTCTACATTTTCGATGCTTAAATCCGCGCTATTTTTTATATTATAAAATAATATAAAGAAGTAAGTTTCGTAGTTCATAATGAATTTACTAGTTGTAATCATATACCTATTTTGTAGGTTTAAGACCTTGCTTGTGATTCTAAAAAACAATCTGAAAGGCTGTCAACTTAAGAAACCGAAGACATTTGACCAGAAAAGTTTCTAAATCAAGCTCCAGAAGAGATTTACATGCGAATGAAGATTGTTGTTGTACTGGGATTTTGGGATGTAAGGCCGCCTATACGGGTGACGCGTTAGTAAACCGTAAAACCGCTAATGTTGAAGCTAAAGTATCTATGTCAACATTATTAAGACGAAAAATTATAAACCGCGTTCTTTTGTTGTGACTGGTGATACAAAAAATAATTTTAATTGCTTAGCGATGTATCGAAAATGGAAGGTTTTTCTTGAATTATCGACCAGGGAAATGTACAGATTAACCAGTGGATATAAATACTTAATCAAAAATGCCTAGGTTTAGTAGTAATCTACTTGCAGATCAAGGATGTCAACCTTCTGATCCTTAAAAGAATTCGAGAGTTAGCTTCTTCATCCATTGATGATACTGGCAACAGCTTGAAAACTGAACTAGAAGAGGCTGAGAAAAATTAATTTTTTTTAACAATTGTAATGTTAACGTTTATATTTATAAGTGTATCGTTGATGTGTATTAGCGTTATGAATAAAATGTGATTGAATGTTCAGCTTAAGTGTATTAACAAAATTCGCTCGTCCGTTGCTTTGTATATAGTTTTTTATTGACCAATCAAACGTTTTTACATTTTGTATATGAGTAAAAAACAGTAATTGTCAACAACAGGATTGAACAAAACTCATTTGTAACTCAATAAGTGAACACCTTCTTATAAATATGTAAAATTTAAAAAATGCTATACCTATTTGATGGATCAAGTAAGGACTCACCTAACTGGAAATCTTGCTTGTATATAAACGTCTTGCTTCAAAAACATTACAACGAGATAACCGCAGCATAGTTGCAAGCAACTATCTATCAATCTCATTATACGAACAGCCGATTACCGCTCACAATGGTTTACAAGTATTACCTGAAACTGTCGTAAATAACAGACGGGTTCGGCACTTCCACAGTTTTGCAGCGGAGTGGACCGTATCCAAAAATTGTGTTTAGGCTTTTTTAAAAAAAATTTCCTTACAAATAAATCAATGAGCATTATTTGGTATTATTATTATTATTTGAACTACAAATATTTCTCATCCAATAGCTTTTAATGTATGACTAAATGGTATTCTTTACTAATTTAATTAGTAGTATCTATTTTTATAACCATGAATGGTAAACATTCCAATTTCAATCCGGCAGCCCACTTTCTAATTTTTGATCACGGTGTGCAATCGTCCTCTGCCCTGTTTTCCTTTAATCCGGAGTATCATAAACGTAGTTGCTACCTGTATATTTTTTTGGAAATAAGAGGAAATCGGAACTATTCTACTCCTACTGTATTGTATTGTATTGAACTGAACTGTATTGAAAGTTTGTCGCTAACTACAGCGATTCGCTCGAAAAGTCACCTAAATTAGGCCGCCCGACGGCATAGTTCATTTTAGAGTACATTTTGGAATCTACAGCTTGAAATACATCTGTACGTCGATTTTGAGCTAAAACTGGGTCCACCGAAAATCACAAAATATCAAAGGCTAACCCTTTTGTTCTTTTTTTGGGCAAAAATACATCTGTATGTCGATTTTGAGCTAAAACTAGGACCCACCCAAAATAACAAAATATCAGAGGCTAACCCCTTTGTTCTGTTTTGGTCAAATTTTTTTTTTACCTCCAAATCGAGAGTATTTATTAATTTGAACCTCCTGAGTTTGGAAATGGTGTCAGTTTATCGTTACCTACAGCCATTCGCTGGAAAAGTCACCGAAATTAGGCCACCCGATGTGCTAGCTCATTTTAGAACTCATTTTTGGAATCTGCAGCTCAAAATACATCTGTACGTCGATTTTCAGCTAAAACTAGGATCCACCGAAAATCACAAAATATCAAAGGCTAATCCCTTTGTTCTTTTTTTTGGGAAAAAAAATTTTTCACCTCCAAATCGAGCGTATTTACTAATTTGAACCTACTGAGTTTGGAAATGGTGTCAGTTTATCGTTAACTACAGCCATTCGCTGGAAAAGTTACTTAAATTAGGCCGCCCGACGTGCTAGCTCATTTTAGAGCTCATTGACCTACAAAATTTACGATTACCCCCTATCATTGCATTTTCAACCCCATCGAGATGATATGGGGTCATTTGAAACAAAGAATTCGACCAGGGAACACCGGTGGAAAATTTAGCAATGAAATGCTGCTAAAAATTAGACACGAAGCTGAAATAACAGAAATTCAGTGCGGTATGTACTGGACATTGAAAATCGGTACAGAGCGAATCATGTACAATAATTAATAATAGAAGTTAATCGTGATTTTAGCAGTGAAAGTGATAGTCAGTTTTTTTATTTAGTTTATGACTCTTGTAATGTGCTTATTAACAAGCTGTATAAATTTTATTGTGCACTATTGCAAATTTTTTCTAACAAATGTAAATAATTTTCTACTTACTAATTTGTATGTTTTTATATTAAATTTGTATAAACTCGCTATGACATGCAAAGGCTTTTATTTTATACATCGGATAATTTAAACCCAATAAAGTGTCACATAGAAATAGATCGCGGATAGCGCCAGTTAGCATCAGGTCTGCATTAAATAAAATTTGTTATAAAAGCTTCTATGTTTTATTGATTGGGAAATTATCACAACTAACAACTTTCAAATATTTATAGTGGAAAAGTTAAAATTTGAACCAACAAGATTTTCATGAATTCTTCTTTAATATAATAATTCTTGAAGTGTAATCCACTTAATTCTTTAATTGTAAAGCGTTATCGACTAACAGGTAGTCATCGTCAGTACAATATAGCTCAAAACATAGAAAAAATAAACTTTTATAATACGAATGACGAAGACAAAAAAAATTTTGTACTGACGATGACTACCTGTTAGTCGAAAGCGCTTTACAATTAAGTAGAATACGCTTATACGTCAGTCTCATAGAACGTGGCTTGATACTTTAATAATGCGCATTACATAATAAATGTATGTGTCAAATTTTAAGAGAACGGATTCACAGACAAAAAAGTTATTAAAAAAATAACAAAAAAATAATATTGACAAAAATAGTATGGAAACTTGTGGCATTTATTTCTCCAGTAAAATCACGTGCTTCATTTTTACTCATCAAATCGTCGCAAATATGCGAACATTGTACACAGTCGTAATAAACCGTGGCCACCAGTTATTATGAGTGGTGCCTCTATTTATCTCAGTAGCCCACGAGTAGGCTATGGCTACCTTATTAAATCGTTGCTATGGCTACGACTCGCGGAGACCTTGATAACGTGTGGTTTTGCACCTTTCCAGCTAGATTTAGTGACGCGTTGAGCGTGTGGGTAAGCGTGCAAATCTTAGTGATTTCGTTTCGTGGGTGTCTTTTGACAATTATGGATTGAATTTTGGTGTGATATGACGCTGCGAAGGAAGATCTTGTATGTGCAAAAGGGACTGAAGGCAATCCGGAGATGTGAAACGGTAGGAAACTATAGTTATTTGTAACGCCTACGTTGTATTAATGATATACGTGATTTTACTTTTCAAACTTCATCTATTTGACCAGAAAGCCACTCTAGTCCTTGATGTGATGTAAATTTGTTGCGCTTACCTCCGACAATGCCTGAAGTGTGCCATGCACATGGATTTTTTGTTTGACTGTTCCTGTCAAACATTCGTTCTACTCGCTGACAGCCTCATGGTACAGGATTTGTATTTATGCTTTTGAATATAAAACCCTACCTGGTGTCAGGTATGTAATTACTTGGCGGTAGTCCATACTGTTTTGCTTCAAATAACCCACCTTGAGAAGATTGCCCACCTGGTAGTTCAGATTTTCCTAACAGTGTAGCAGACGAACACTTCTCCTGAAGCTGGGAAGAAAGCTGGCTTTGTTTCTTCTGCGCTAATAGTGCAGGATCTTCCTCTTCTCCTGAAGAGCTGTACCACCTTTCTTGATGTAAGTCTTTCACATCCGGGCTACTGTCATTTATCGCCGGCAATGGAAACGCCGCGGCCTCAGCTTGTGCGGACATTGGGGAAGTTGGTCGTAGGTGTTTATGATCTTCATCCCCTTCAGACTGTTCTGTTCTTAATTTGCTGTTACGTAGCGCACTCCTCGTAACAACTCCGGACGGCCGTGGCTGCCCCTGAACACTTCTGTAGTGTTGCGATGGCATTATGACGTTGTACTTCAATATCCAACCTATGCCACTGGTTGAGCGCCAAAGATGTAACAATAAAAAAATACTTGGAACGTTTGCTACTTTCCTGGCTTGGATTGTGCTTCTATCCGACTGATCCTTTAGAACACCACTACCCTTAAAGGAGGGGTTTCGTTACATCTTTGGCCTTTTAAAGAATTCGCTCCCCCGCGTCGAATCTTGTCCGATCACGGCACCCAGTTTACTTCGCTTGAGTGGAAAACATTTTGTCAGTCGCTTAATATGCAAATTATTTATTGTTCAGTTCGCCATCCTCAGGCTAACCCTGTTGAACGCTCTATGCGTGAGCTGGGCCGTCTTTTCAGGGCATTTTGTTATAGTAAACAAAAGCGCTGGGCATGGGAGTTACCTAAGATTCGTGAAGTGCTAAACTCTGTAGTACATGAATCCACGGGATATTCTCCTTGGGAGCTACAGACTGGTAGGTGTCCTCCTCGCTTGATACCTGAGATCTTGCAGCTTCCAGATTGTGAGTCTCAACAGGATGCACACGTAAAAATTTTTCTGGCTCGCGAGTCCTTGCTCTCTCGCGCATCCAAACGAGTTAGTCGTTGTAAATCACGTTTCAATTTTAATTTTGCTGTGGGCGATTTGGTTCTCCTGAAATCCAATCCTGTCTCCTCTGTGTTATCTTCGGAAACAAAAAAGTTATTGCTCCTCTATGAGGGTCCTTACAGGATAAAAAGAATAGTAGGGTTACATACCTACATCTTGGAATATAACGATGGCCGATCAGAAAGAGGTCAGTTTCACGCTTCACATTTGAAGCCCTATTATTACCAGTAATTAATTGCCTTTATATTCTTAATAGTTTACTTTTGTTAGCGTTTTAGAAAACATTTTTTTTCTTGTCTGWAGTAGTTTCCTTCGCCTTATTTAGTTGTTTTCTTCTACGCTAAAAAAAAGTCGGGGGCAGATGTGATGTAAATTTGTTGCGCTTACCTCCGACAATGCCTGAAGTGTGCCATGCACATGGATTTTTTGTTTGACTGTTCCTGTCAAACATTCGTTCTACTCGCTGACAGCCTCATGGTACAGGATTTGTATTTATGCTTTTGAATATAAAACCCTACCTGGTGTCAGGTATGTAATTACTTGGCATTACTATTGCTGTGCGGCGAGCTGTTTGTATTTTTGTATTACAGCGTGTAGAACAATAAAAAAATACTTGGAACGTTTGCTACTTTTCTGGCTTGGATTGTGCTTCTATCCGACTGATCCTTTAGAACACCACTACCCTTAAAGGAGGGGTTTCGTTACATTACTTATCTTTTGTGAGTTAATTTTCTATACTTGCACATCTTTACAACCTGGTACCACCGCTGCCAAAGCAGCTGCTTTGCGTTTTATTCAAAATTTATTCCGCTTTTTCCACTCGTTCATCTTTTTTGAGTAGACGCCCCATGTAAACTCGGCATTACTTTACGTGCGAATTGTATTCAGGGCTAACAATTCCGTGCCGGCGGAGAACAATTAATTTTGGATGAAGTATGAGCCATTTCGCGACCTACATAACAGTAATTAACCCGCACGTTTTCTGCGATCCGCTAATCCCCTAACAAAATGCGTGTGAAGACGGCTCACTTTGTTTGGACCTACGGATAAGACGCTCTCAAAGATGGAAAACCTAATTCCACGAGGGAGGAAGATAAAAGCGAATCGTACATATTTTATAATTCGAAGTATATTCGAGGAAGTCACTGGGGACTGTGTGTGACCTTCGGCCCTACTTCAAAGCGGTTTGCAAATGCGATGGTTTTCTCATTTCTGATTTCTCATGTGAAGTACCTAATCGTGATATTGTATATGACGTCAATTATGTTTTTTTGGTTGATCAGACTGACGTAGATACTCTATTTGACATTAATTTTGAATTTTCACTTTTTGTAATACACCTTCATGTAATACCTTTTTCTCAATTCAATTAACATAACAACGATCGGTGGTCTGTTGACATTTTGAAATGGCGTCGATATGTATCTAATGGCAGAATTTTATATCCCTACGAATAGTGGTACCTATAATTTATCTTATCCTTTGCTTGCAAATGCTACAGGTCTCTTATTTCTGAGAATACTAAAGAAAAATTAGTTGAAGTAGGACAAAATCTCTTGAGTTATAATAGTATGGCCTAAATCATACAATTTTCCTTTAAAATTGACATTTTCTAGGATTTGGTATTAGATTAAATTGTCTAGGTTTAAAAAGACTTGTAGTAAATGACGATTATAGGCAATCAAATTTTTCCAGGATCATCTAAAGAAAAAAACAAAGCAAATTTCATAACTAAGGTATGACATTGCAACTGTCATTGATCTAGTAAAAGAACTTCGATTTATTTTAAGCCCGAATTTGGTACTAACTTTTACGTGGTACAAATCCAGTTCATGGTCTTCTTTTTTCGTCGTCCATTTCGAGTTGATAATAAACTTGTCTAAAATCAAGATAACCAAAGCATATGATTCCTGACAACGAACCAAAAATTTTTGTAATGTTAGACAGAGAAAATGTATCATCTTATCACTTTTTTTCAGTGATCTACTACTAATAACAATGACGCTTCCTTCTTTGTTACGACTGAATTTATTTTTGGACAATACTAGAAGAAGAGAAAACCACTATTACTATAAGCAGAAAAAATCGTTGAGAAGTCCAACTGCATACAGATTTGGGGTTCGGTCCACACCACTGGTCAACAACTGCATAGGCAGATTTTTATTCACTTCAAAATGAAACAAGGTCATCTTAGACAACAGTTAATTCTATCAGGTTAAACGTATACAAAGGCAATCATACAATAAGTATATATGAAGACGAGTTGTACAAGCTAAAGCAATACTGAATCATTGAAAATTAGTTAAAGCATTTATTTATTTTCATAAACCCGTGTAAAATCGACTTCACATATTATACAAGCTTTTTGTTTTTACCTGACAGTATCAACGCTCTTCTCTGCCATGAGATATATCTTTTACACCGTGCCCTGTGTGTAGGTGCTACAACAAACTTGTTATCAGTTACAAATTCCTCGCAAAAAATCCTCCAAAATTTCATATCAAAATTCGCATTTATTTCGAATTTATTAAAAATAAGAATATTTTATTTGCGTGAATTGGAATTGGTTATCTGTCACCCTATCCTCCAGATTTAGCAGTGCATTAACAAATATTTGAAACGTGTCTACAATTTGATAACAATGAATCCATATAACGAAAAATTTTTTAAATGAAACGTATCTATACACCAACCTCAACGAATACATCGGTTTTAATTATTTTTATTATTCCGCGTTTTTTACTAGTGTATCCACATAGAGCTGCGGCGAAATTTTTTATACGCCTTTATAGCAAAAAGAACGCTGTCGACCGCTTAGCTGCGCTATAGATTGCCAAAGTCAAATGGAAAACATTCACGGGTAATTTAGCACAAATATATTCATCACAAAAATAAAAAAATAGTGAATTTTGATCGCGTAAAGATTTTAGAAGCCGCATGCTTTATTTAATTGGCCTGTTAATCGCTGAAGTGGTCATTTCTTCTTCGCTCTATTTCTGCTAAACACCTGAGTTGATTTAATTTTTTTTTAGCTGAATATGAAATTACGGCCTTTGGTCATTATTCCATTCAATTATACTCCTGCTTTATTTTGAATATTAAAGAAGTTACCTCGATTGCACTTTTTGAGGTACAAGCGCGTAACATCGTTTTGTTTAAGATTTTTTCATGGCTTCCTTAAAGCTTTTTTATAATTCTGAGTATACCAAAGGCTGTACCATTGCACTGACTAACTTTGGATAAAATTTTGCTTTGATTCAAGAATTATAAACGAAAATTTGACGTGTTAATCCCAAAATCTATATGCACAAGTGTTTGAATGATATATATCTATATTTGATAAATTTTACCATAATTTGTAACCATCTCAACTAAACGGGAAATTATTTTTAATAGTTATAATATTTCAGAATGATATACATTTTTTTTAGAATTTAGTTACCTCTCAGTGCTAGTTATAAAAGATTCCTTCTTATTAATTTTCGATTGTCATTGGTGGTGTATTTTTTCAAACTCTTACCAATTTTCTAAAGTTATTCCAACTGTCTAACTTATAAAATATCAGTTCAACAAATTACGAGCTTTCTCAACTGATAAATTTTCCTGAAGTTTGCTCCCAGAATTTTTTTAACTCACCTGGCGTTAAGTCGGGACTACAGCGAGGGTACATGGTACAACACAGTGAAACTGTAAATTTTGCTACAGATATAGAACTACTATAATAACTTTAAAAACATATACTGAAAAAAGAAAACTTTCAAATTGTTTTACTTAAATAACTACGAAGTTTCTCTAGTAATCGATAAGTTAGAATCTTTATTATTAATATGTTAGTGGAAACTAAATTTTGGATTTGGGTATGCACATAACGAAGATGAGACTGCTTTGTCTAAAAGTTGGTTGTTTTTTGAGGCAGTTGGAAAAAACCTGTAATGTGGAATACAGGATGTTTCACGAATGATAATGACCCTGACGAAATTAAAAATGCAACCCAAAATACATTTACAGAGGCAACATCGTCTTAAAAAATGTAAAACGTAGAGAGCTGTATAAATTCGTAAACTTTGACATAAACTTCAATCATTTGCTTTGAGTAAATTCGGTATTGTAAAACAAATTTTATTTTTCAAAAACCTTCATTCGATAACATTAATGTAATAAATGCTCAAAATGTCGCCCTCCGCTGTTTTCACAAGCTTGAATTTGTGATGGATCCACATACATCACGTATTTTATTTTCTAAATGTTCTACACTTTCAATTGGTGTTTGGTATACTTGCTCTTTTACAATTCCCCACAGAAAAAAATCCAAAGGAGTAAGGTCCGGGCTTCTCGGAGGGCAAGGATTAATAGAACCTCTTTCTATTCATCGGTTAGGCAAAACCAAATCAAGATGATTTCGCATTATTCTATGATAATGCGCAGGTGCCCCATCTTGTTGGAACCATAGATCTTGTCTTGTAAATTTACATTTTGGAGAAGTACCGGTAAAATGTTTCCTAAAAAATTTAGATAAGTATTGCCGTTTAAATTATCGCGAAAAAAATAAGGCTCAACAATTTTATTCCCCAATATTCTGCACCAGACATTCGTCGAGTAGATAGTTTGAAAATGTCCTTCTCGAATCCAACGTGGACTTTCTTGCGCATAACAATGCATGTTATGTTTGTTACCTCCAGCATTATTAGAAAATCTTGCTTCATCTGAGAAGCAAATGTCATAAAATCTTAGATTCAAATTCTGGTGTTCCCGAAAAAAGTTACAAAAAGCCAGTCTTTTAGGATAACCTGTGTAAGGGGTAAATAAACGTTCGTTGATTAATAAATAATTAACTGCTGTTAATAAAATAAACATGGGACGTATTTGCATAAGAATACCAGTAAATAACATACCAAAACAAAGAATTCCAATACACTCCCTCCACCTCGTTCATGACATCCAGAAATTAATCAATCAGTGGCTTATTATGGACTAAATGGAGTATTCGTTCACTCAGTAACCACCGGAAACAAACGGAACAATCTTTTACTGTACTGAATTGCACAATCAAATTTAGATAACTCACCGGGGGGCAACGATGCCCCCAGGCTAGTCACAAAGTGTCTTCTCGCCTGGGCCCCCCTCTTCTTATTTCCATCTTTGGCCTAATTTCCTACATTGTTAAACAAAAACAATAGTTTTCAACAACTACCACCTATTCTACTAAGCAGCCGCATCGGCAAGCGAGCGCATGCATGTTTTTGTGAGTTTCTGACCATCACAGGGTCACCTCCAGGACACAACCCGGAAGTCAACGTTCTTGAGGGTAAATCACTCAGACGTTTCAGTCGGAACAGCAATCGACAGATTTCTAGCGTAATCGCCAGACAATCCCTCGTTGCTGACGGAACATCAATCGCCAGTTATCAACCTATCATATGAGCTCATATGTAACATAATCTAGGTACTCACAGGTTACTCTCAAAAATCCAATTAGCATATAAGAAAGGTAATTTGCTCCTGGTTCACTTCACGTCCACAATCATTCAATAGCCGTACATTCATGCCATCAAACTCAGGCTCAGCCACAAAACGAAGGAAACAATCATCGCTAAGAATTAATCAACCCACACATTCCAGCACTCCACTGATACTAATGTCGCGCTGCTCCGAAAAGGGTCTCGCCCAGAGGTTTCTTTCTTATAAACAAACCATAACTCGTCTGAACTCTCGGTTCATACCCGACTAAATAAAACATAGTCAAAATAATCTTGTAATCGAACTTTAAATCAATATGAACAGAATTAAACATTGCCTTTCACCTGTCTCCTTTAAGGCTGGAACCAATTGCAAGTGATACGGATGAAATTGATTGCCTTTAATTATTCGGTGACTGAAGACAGACTAATACCCGTTGCTCTTGAGACTATCCTTTGACTAATATGAGGATTTTCGTCAATCATTTCTAATACTCTAATTTCATTGGCAGGGCCTGTTGCTGTTCCTTTTCTTGACTTTTTTCAGTGATGGCCAGTTTGTCCTAAAAGTTAATTAAAGTCTCTTGGAAAAGAGCTCTTCTATTTGGAAAACGTTGTCTATATAAACGGGCAGCAGCGGAAGCAAATACCATTATGTGAAATAACCACATTGGCTATGACAATGTATTTCGGGTTGCATTTTTAATTTCGTCAGGGTCATTATCATTCGTAAAACATCCTGCATAAATTATGTGGTTTGGTAAAATTTTTGAAAAAATAACAGATTTAATCGTCACAAAAATTTATTTTGGATTAGTTTAGAATTGAATTTCTGGGATCACTTCCCAGCAGTCTAAAAAAAATTTGATCATCCAACAATTGGTATATTTACTGATCATTCGTGTCGTTATTCGTCACAACTGTGGATCCTCCCTTATCATCTTTAGTATGAACAACAAAAAATATATTAAATTTCCACCAAAATGATTATATATATAAGGATAAAGTAAGCTTAAATTTAACATAGATTCCAGAAATGAAATAAAAAGTACTGCATTATATTTGAAATAAGCGAGTCTAGAAATTCTGTATATAATAAAGGGTATACTAGGGGGGTAAACTTAAGTATTCAGTAATCCCTTTGGACGAACCGTCTTTTGTGATTTAATTCTTGCGATTAACGCCGTTCCTTTTACTGATAACCGCTCTGGATTAAAAGTATTTACCCTAATTATTTTATCTTTTCCGCCTGGCCGCCATCGTCGGGGTGAATCTAGAAACCTGTGGGGGATCGTGTTTTTGTGCTACATTAGTAATCGATAAGGTATTTACCGGAGTAAACGTTGGTCCTGGCTATATTTAGCTAATGGAGTGGAACTAGAATTTCATTTATTATGTGCAAATTATCCGGGCGATCGTTAGCGCACTGGGTGGGGAAACGTTCATTAATAAGACGGTGTACGGAGAAGGTATGTCGGTTGGTTGCCAGGTATTTTTTAATTGTCGTGAGTGTGGAAGGGCGGCCGTCGTTGTTTGACAGGCAGCTGCTTTGTTTGTCTGTTGTATTAATGTCGACTGTATCTCTTCAATTTATGAAGTAAATATTATAGCGTTTGTATTGAGACATATTTAATTTATTGTATAAGCCGATACCGTATTTCGAAATAGAGGAATGTCTTGGTTATTAGCAGATTACTGATCAAGTAATAATTGGCTTAAGCTACAATCCATGTGGCTTAGCAACTTTTGGAGCCTACTATTAGATTACTATTTATTTTAAATATCCAAAAAAGACTATAAATCTCTCTTCTCCTCTATAGGTTCATAATGCCATTCAATGTAAAACCTAGTTTTGGAACCACAAGTCATTAGCAATAAAGTCTTTATAGCACTTGTGATTTAAAAGTTAAATTTGTGTTCCATAATTTTTCTTCAAATTTTGATTCATATAGAGATAATTAATTAATCTTGTTCCTGGGCTTGTTTTTTGTGGAGATATTACAAGACGTTAAACATAATATACAGTGATTAAGAAAAATTTGCTAGTATGTAAGTACGTTGATTTAATATTAATTAATAACAGATAACTTCGAAAAGATCTGGCTGATTTGGTGTAGAATTGCACTGTTTATGAAACATGTTGAAATCTTTATCTTGAATAGCTTGTAGACAAACTGTTTTCTGTAAGTCTGCATATAATGACGAGATGATCATTTTACAACCAATAAATAAAGATATGGCTATCTGTCAGTTTTGCCATTTAAGGAAACTGTGATCAATGTCACCAAACAACAATACATTTAATGAAAACCTGTTTAAATTATTTAAAAAAAAACATATCTTTTAATACTAGATACATTTATTTATTGGACCGTGTGACTTTAAGTGATATTATATTTTAATTACATAATACCGGATAACTCCCTATTGTATTCGATTATTATTAATTCTTAATATTTAATATTATTTGACGATACTGATTCAGCACTATCTTTCTGAGCATCGTTATGTGTTTTGAAAATTTTTGTTTTTCTGCGAGCGGTACAAAAGTATCAGGCGTCTCTTACGCTGTCATTTTCCTTAGTATTTAAAAATGACTCTTAGCAGCAAAAGTATTTGATTTTAATATTAGGAGCGAAAGTAGTCATTTTTAATCCTATTAGTATCAAAAGTGTTGATTTAAGCAAACTTATTTAAGTAACGTTTTATGTGTCCAACCACCAAATGGATTCAAACTTTGTGAATAATGTGATTATAATTGTAACCAACTGTTGCAAGCAAAGCTTTACCTTCTTTTAAATCTAAATCAATGGATAATGATCATGTCAGCATAAATATGTTACTTATGTGTGGACCAAATATTTTACCCTCTACTACTAATATCGTTAATGGTTGCCTTCTCGATTGCACCTAGAAAATATCTTATGTAATACCGCTACCAAAATCCAAMGGACCTAAATCTTATTCGGATTTGGGGGAATTACAATATTGCTTGTTTTAGCCAAGTTGTTTTGTCTGTTTGTTTGTCGGGTTTAKAAGGKGTCATAGTTGCTCGACAGCCCTGCGTTCTGTTATAGATGATATTTTTAACAGCTATAGATGCGGTGTGGCAAAAGCTTTGACTTTGTTAGATGCCTTATTGTTTTCCGTTTTGAACTTTGTGGGTTTCTCAGAACAAACCGTATTACTCTTAAAAAGCTATTTATGTAATCGTAAGCAATATGTGAGAACTGATTCCGGTGCGTCAGACCTAAAATTCGTATCGTTTGGTGTGCCCCAAGGCTCCACTCTGGGTCCACTGCTTATCGCTAAATATACTTGTTACTTATCCAAATGTCTAAAACACTATTACAACGTTCATCTTTATGCGCTAGGCAATTAATGTGGATAAAGCTAACAATATTATTAATGATGATTTAGACAGGTTTGTTGAGAATTCGTTCAAGCACAATCTGATTTTTGGTAAAAATAAAGAGTATGTTTCCAATAATATCATTATTCGGGTAGGCAGTTGAATTTTATCTTGTACAAAGGGGGCAATCTTGGACGCTTACTGGATACGAATTTACGATTCAAAGGTCACATTAAATATTATCGCAAAAAAGTTTACATGAAACTTCAAATGTTATATCCTAATCGTAAAGTGTTGCCCGAGACCATTAAGATTATATTAACGGATATGCTGGTGCTAAGTCATTTTAACTATCTAGATGCAGTGTATGGCCCTTGTTTAGACAAATTAACACACAACCACATTCAAAGAGTACAGTACTCGTAAACTTAAGGATTTTGCCACTGTTTGGTAACAATAACCAAAAGAGGAAACAGCTTCAAGTTATGTCAAATAATTCTTAAACATAACTTCTCGCCAAAATACCTTGGAGTGACCCTAGATACGTCTCTAACGTACAAAAAACATAGAAAACGTCAGTAAAAAATTACAGACTAGAAATAACATTCTACATAAGCTTGCTGGTACAAGTTGGGGTGCAAATGCAAATGTACTCCGTACTTCTGCACCCGCCTTACTTTATAGCACTGCTGAGTACTGCTGTCCTGTTTGGAAAAACAGTCATCACACAGGAAAAATTGACATCACTGGAACAATTAAGTCAACTCCTAATGAGTTTCTGATTTCCCGAGATCTGGAACAGCTACCTACAACTCTGCTAACTTCTAGAAAACCTCTGTGGAGAGAAGATTTCCTGCGTGCTCCTTATACCACTGAAGATGGATGGTGTTCTGTTTGGCAACGTAAGAAACATGATATATTCAATCAGCAGTTTATAGACGATCCTACGGAAGAGGTAGCAGGAACTGACCTCCCAAGAAGGTCTTGGGTCACTCTGAATCGCCTTCGCACTGGTCATGGGAAATGCAGGTTTTTTCTTAATAAATGGGATTCATTTATCAACCCTTCTTGTAAATGTGGAGATCCCTTCCAAACAATTGGACATATGGTCAACAGATGCCCCCGTACAGCATAGCCTGGTGGTTTAGCGTCTACCCATCGTGTTGATTAAGGTGTTAAAGACTGGCTTAAGACAATAGAGATCTGATTGGAGTTTTCGGTGGTTTTCTTCAATACTCTATCCAGAATAAATACATACATGTATGTAATTGTGGATAAAGCGCAAATGCGAGATCTCTTATCGTTGGATGATTTTTTTTCTTTCAACGCTTTTATAAAAGTCGACCGTAGTCGCACGAAATTAACAGTACTGTGAAATGTATTAATGATTTTCATAAGATTATAGATACATAGTATAGCTTTTCCAATACCACAGCCAAAGTATCGTTACTAACAAATATCGCACCACTAGGAATCGATGCCAGATTTATTTCAAAGTATCGACGATTTGTAAATATGGAAGTATCGAAGCCTTCATTTAGATGCGAGGCCTTTCGTTTTAAGTTTGCTTTGCGAAAAGCAAAAATCTGTTTTCTGTTTCTATCTATAATATCGTTCGTAAACAGAACACTAAAGAAGCGAACGAAAATAGGGACAAAGGCTATTCGTTGCCAAAAGCAGGCGTTATGTCCTACCTTCTCGGGCTGATGCTGAAAGTTGGGCCTCATAACTTTAGAGGAGCCGCAATTTACACAGGCGGCTGTGGAAGGCATCTGTATTCATTAGCCCAGCTAACTTTATAAACAGCGAGGTCCGAAACGCGCTCTTTCACGTGCGTTCTCTCCCCCTAACCGAGGGCACCTGTACGTCCCGGATTTCGTTGTGGAAAGTTTGATGGAGTTTAGGATTTTGCCCCTTTATTTGTTCGATTTGTTCTTTTCTGCGGTGGTAAATTGGAGGGGAATTTATTGAAGAACGCCGGGGAGGCGATGTTTTATGGCTATAAATAGAAAAGCATACATTTGTATCTTATTGGGGTACGGCAAGATTTACTTGAGCATTTATTAAACACTTTAGATGCTCAGATTTCTCGCCCGGGGTTGTTGTTCTGTTGTTTGCTTCCGGGCTGTTTTGTCGTGGTCAAAGATTTCTTCTTCTTTCTTTAGATGTCGCTGTCAGCATCTTTAGTGTTGACTTAATTATAACAGTTACAATCCTTAAAGCTCTTTGAATATTAAATAACATTTGTCGATTATGTTTAATAATATTAGCAGTTTCTAGAATTTTCTGTCGTAATTCGTCGATGGAATTAAGTGTTTCTTTGTAAACCATATTCTTCATTTGTGACCATATTGAGACGTCTAGAGGGTTAAAATCTGGACTTCTAGGTGGACAAACAAATTCACTGCCACGCCCATTCCACCGGTGAGGAAAATGTTCATTTAGGTATTGGCGTACTGGAAGAAGAAAATGTGGCGGTGCCCCGTCTTGCATAAACCACATGTTCCGTCTTTTGGCTAGTGGTACATCTTCTAGTAGTGTGTTTCAATTTTGTTCAAGGAAGTTTAAATAGGGGGTCTGTTCAGATTAGGAGGAAGTTCAAAAGGACCAATAAAAACACTATATATCACACCACACCAAATATTTACCTTGAATTCATGCTGAAAATGTCGTTCCTTTAGACCATGTGGATTTTCGAAGTCCCACAAATGGTTGTTTTTTCAATTAAAAACACCCCGCCTAGTAAACGTTGCTTCATCGGTGAAAAGGAGGTTATTAAGAAAATCTTGGTGTTCGGTTTGTTTACCTGCGATAAATTGAGCAAACCGTAGGTGAACTAGTAAATCTTGAGGTAACAAATTTAGTACAGGAGTATAGTGATATGGATGGAGATAATCTTTCTTTAAAATTCTCCAGATAGACGATTGGCTTATTCCTGTTGCCGCACTTAACCGACGAGTACTGATATCTGGATTTTCCGAAATACGAACTAAAACCTCGCCTTCATGATCGACGTTGATTGTTTTTCTAGCACCATTTAAGCTTTTAGGACGAAAACACCCTGTTTCACCTAGGCGCATGTAAATACGTCTGTACAGTTTGTGACTGGGTTGTCTTCGATTTGGCTATAATTCTAAATACCTTCTGGCTGCACCAAGTCCACTATAATTTGACTGAGCAAAAACACAAATCATATCACGCATTTCACTGTTAGAAAATTCATTATGTCGTGGTATTCTCTTATTTTAGAATTTTTACCACAAATAATACTAAGTAAATAAGATTTATACAATAAACACTCCTACTCAGTGACAGTTAAATTGTCAAATATTTCTTTACACGAAAAATTGATAAGTGCTGACACAAGCCTACTTGAAAAAAGTCAAAGTAATAATGGTGGCTTAGGAGTCTTTACACCGAATGTTTAAAATGCAAATAACTCAAAAATTAATATAGTTACATGAAATAAACAAGAATGCCTTTTTATTGAAAATGGAACTGCCTTTTAGATTTTCTAGTCATTTTAACGAGTTAGGCAAAACAGATATGTTGTAATTTACTTTAATTAACAAGATGTAACTAACGCCCTTTACTACATAGTGCTAAATTTAGCATTAAATTCGTAATTGCCAATTTTCCAGACCATACTGTTTAAAATCACATAATTATTGAGAAACTTCAAATGAAAATTCCAACTTTGAACATCCTGTATCTCGTAAACCTGCAATATTTGGATAAGGCATGTTAAGCTAAATCAGCGTATTTTGGTTTGTAGTATCTCCAGTTTATAGATTGCCCATTCTTGTTGAATCACCCTATATATAGTTAAGTGGTGCCCCCAATGATAGGCTTTTATAACTTGACAGCACTTGTTTTTTTGCCATCGCCATGCCAGTTCATTGCTGACAGATGCCATTGACATCTGTTTTTCTACTAAATACCTAATTTAATGTTCACTGCTCTTTTATATCTAATTGGGTATTATCACTTTTTTTTTGAAAATTACGTAAAATGAATCTTGAAGTGCATATATATCGTAAGCCATGTAAAAAAAACAAAAAAATATTTGTAGGTAGAGAATTTCAGGTCTGAAATTGGAATCTTATTAGTCACCTCCAAAACGCTTCTGTGTTTATTGAAAGGACGGTGTAAGAGGTCGCACCAAAAAGTGATTTGCGTAGTTTTACAAGAATCTATTATGTATGGAAAACAAAACAAGTGTTGTTTTGTACATGGTTATAAAAGTACTTCAGTCGGTACAGCTAACAAAATTTTTGTAACCGTTCCTCGATATTATTAACGTATGAAAAAGTTGTTTAGGCCCCTAGACGTGATATGTAAAGTTAGTTTTTCTGTTGTGAGTTTTATTATTCTTTTTGGGGTTATAAGTGTTTACCATTCAGTTTCCATTTTGTTATAGCTTGAGGGGTATATGAAAAATTATATGCGTTTTAAGTTGATAGAGGGAAATGTTATAATAAAGAATGACGTAGTTCCCCATATATTCGACTGTTAGCTAGACCGGAAACGAGCCGCAGGAGCACCGAAAATAAATGGCAATTTATATTTATTCTGACCTCTAAAATAAATGTCAGGTTTAGGGTACAGTTTTGATTCTTATGTTTTTATGTTTACAAATAGTATGTTTCCAACAACCCACTGTGATCAAATTATCAATGCTATGTTAATTTGATAAAAAGTTCACTTATGCTGTTGCTTTTACGTCCCTCATTTCCGCCGCGTTGAACCGCTCGTCGCTGTACACAAATTCCATAATAATGAACATGCCTTCAGAAGTCATAACGCATAAGTATTTCACTTTTTCTTGGCGTATTGTCACAAAATGAACGCAAACAACAAACTGATAAATTGACGGGCTGAGGCTGACGCGTGACGCGCTGACCCCAGATGTAAACAAGCGGCCATTTACAAGATACCTGACGTCACGGCCAATATGTTCGCGTTTTGGCGGTCTCTTTAAATATTCACATTTTTAGTATTAAAAATACACCTTACGATCCATTTTTTCGAATTTATAAGGTGTCACAGCTGTTTTGTGGATTAGATGCTACCTATTAATATCCGATTTAATAAAATACAAACACATGGCAAATACCCAATTTGACTTGACCACTCTCCCTCGCGCAGACGACACGTCCTTTTCCATCATGCCGGATCCAATCGTTTCGCAGTTCCATCCGATGGCCGTTCGTCGATTTATTGTATAAATAACGCAATTTGTATCCCAGGTGCATGCGATCTCGTTTTGTCGTGACTAATACATTTCCATTTACGTTTCAAAGCGGGCTAAAACATTCGGATGACGTATCGACGTGTGCGCCACGGGAACTACCGTCCTGCTGTATTATCTAACTATTGTGGCAATTTATTGGGCGCAAAATACATATTGTTCCGGGCCGATCTGATAAACAGGTTTGCGGCAGGACGACACAGTCTCGCCGAAAAGGTAATCCTGATTCATTGCCGGCCATTCGCCCGTCCGAATTATCCGTCAGAGTAACACATTGCACATTTTTACGACCCGGTTAATTTATTTCGTCGAGATTGACGACGGCATCCGGCGTAATTACTTTAATTCGTTTGGCGTGGCGCAAATAACGGCAATTAGCACGGGGGAGTCTGAAAAAATGTTTATGGATGGGTTTCGGGGGGTATAGTTGTGATAAGAATACGATAAAACAGTTTTAGATCAAAAACTGCAAATACGAGGGTTATGTCAAATTTCTGCACACAACACAGCTCACGAATGAAACGTATTTTAAAAAATTGCATTAAAGTAGTTCAATATAATTCAAAACACGTTGTCATCGCTTCGGCAGTAATGTAATGTCGTTAAATACACCATTTTGCAGGATGTTTCTGCAGTTGGAATGCATATGCCGTTGCAAGGCTTTTATCCTCCCAAGTAAATAAATCGGACATTATTTATTTATTCATATACAGAAGCACAAACAAGACGAACCTAAAACAGTGCTTACAACTTATTCAATAATGAAATTAACATAGTATAGAATAAACCACACCGCAAAACAGAAACTATTAAAATGTAAAATTAATACCTATAGCTTAATCCAAATTAACACCTAATTTATGATTATAAAATTATGTAAGAAGTAAACCATAAAAATGCAAAAGGAAAAGAAAGAATTTATTGGTGAAGCACTTTAAAAATTTTTCTCCGACATGAGTATACAGAATCACTAAATATATCATGTCAAGTGATGGATAATTAGCCTGCTTAATGAATTGTAGGACTTCATACTTCTAAGAAGTGGGTAGTTTGCATATGCATTAGTGAAATGTACTTGTACATAAAATAATTTGTGAGACCTAGTGTTATACACAGAAGGCACCTAAATATTCAGCATACTCAAAATAACTGTCGAGTCCACTGCATCATTACAAATGCTGTGCAGATAACTTCGTCGCTGCTCCTGAGGTAGCATGCKCAAGTGTTCACATATGAGATCAGTACTCTGCAGATCCATACGAAGCAACATATCKACGGAATCTGTTCTGAATCCTTTCAAGGCTATTAATGTACACAATATATTGGRGATTCCAAATAACCGAAGCATAGTTCAAAATACTATTGACGTAAGCCATKAACAAAAAAATCTATTAAGTTCCATTTTCTAAATTCAGAACAAACTCTAAAAATAAATCATAGACTATTATTTGCTTTCCTTACAATACAGCAAATATGTTCACTAAATAGCATCTTTGAATCAAATACAACGCCCAAGTCTCTAATTGAATTTACCCTATTCAACAAGCTACTGTTTATACTATAATCAAATTTTATAATGCTCCTATTCCTGGTAAATAATATCGCGCAACATTTATCAATGGCTATTACTCTGCCAGTAGGATTGCAGTCTGTCAATATCCTCCTAGAGAAGTTTGCAGTTGTCTACAGAAGAAACACAAGGATAGATTTTTAAATCATCGGCATACATTAAAAAATTTGAATGTTTGCAGCAATTGGATAGGTCATTTATGTGGATAGTAAACAACAAAGGACCTAGATGTGATCCTTGAGGAACATCTGAAGTAATTTTTACTTGATCAGACTTAACCCTGCCAATATTCGCAAACTGGCTCCTATCAAACAAATACGACCATATTCAGTGCTCTTTTATAAAACATTCTTGCCCGTATATACTCAAGTTTGTCTTGCATATAGTCAATTCTTGTTTACTAGAAGGATATTTTCCAGAGGCATGGAAGCAAGCTGTGGTTATACCTCTCCCAAAAGTAAAAAATCCTCAAGGACACAAGGACCTGAGGCCAATTAGTATTTTACATGTGCTCTCAAAAATTCTTGAAAAGGTCATGCATATGCAGATCTACGATCACTTGATGAAATACAACATTTTACCTAAACTACAGTCAGGATTTAGACGTGGTTATAGCTGCTCTACTGTACTGGCGAAAGTAACAGATGACATATTATGTGCACATGATAAAGGTATGTTAACATGCTTGGTCTTTCTTGATTACTCAAAAGCTTTCGATACCTTGAACCACAACCTGCTGCTAGCTACATTGGATTATATAGGATTCAGCAATCAGGCTAAAAATTTTATGTCAAGTTATTCGTCGAATAGATCTCAATGTGTGAAGTTACATGATAAATTATCTGATACGGTTTATTTAAGTAAAGGTGTGCCCCAAGGGTCAATCTTGGGGCCTCTTTTATTTTTAGTATATACACAGTTTTATGATGAATTTCTGGATCATTGCAGCTTGCTTCTTTATGCTGATGACAGCCAGGTTTATTACAGTTTTCTGCCATCGCAAATAACTGATGCCACTAATAAGATTAACGCGGATCTAAAAACTATATATCTGATTTAACTCGGGAGCGCGGGTTAATTCTCAATCCTAGTAAAACGGCAGCTTTATTGTTTGGTCCTAACAATAGTAGTTATACCCACTCTTTCCGTTACTGGAAAAATATAAAAACTTGGGTCTAATTATGGATAGCTCGCTTAGGTTTACCAGCCACATATCTAACTGCTTAAGGAAGTCTTATTCTTCACTTAAATTGTTATATCCTCACAAAGATTATCTTACAACCAAGCAGAAATCTTTGTTGGCGGAAACCTTAGTTCTATCTCACTTTAACTATTGTGCTGAAATATTCTCACCACTGCTTGATTCTATTACTAGGTATAAAATACAAAAGGTGCAGGATTCATGTCTCCGCTTTATATTTGGTATATGTAAATACGAGCATATATCGCATAAATTAATTGAAATTGGTTGGCTTAATATGGGGAAGCGTTTTGAGTTATTGACGCAAGCTTTTTACTATAAAATATTATTAAATAAAAATCCAGGTTACTTATACGAGAAGATTAGATTTAATACAGACATCCATAACATTAATGTGAGACGTAAAGGTCGAATGTATTTCCTCAACACAGGAAATCGGTGTAAGAGAAATCATTCAGTTACAACATAGTTAAATGCTACAACTCTCTGCTTGACTGTTGTAGAGTGACTAGTTTAAACAAATTTAAGAGATGCATGCGCCATTGTTTGCTTTTGACGAGATAAAGGTCTCTATTGCTATTGCTCAAGTGATTCAGTACAATTCTCTCTCTGCGTCCTCTCTGGATGCGCACGACCTGATTACGGTTATAATTCTTGCTATTCTTTCATTGATTGTGCGCAATCAGATCTGATCTGTATTCGACTCAATTTTTTGTAGTTTAATTTACCTTTATGTAACTTAGTTTAATTGTTTTCGATTTGGTGTGAACCTCGATGTAAGCATGTAGTATTCTCCATAAACATTTATTATGTTGTTATACCAGGGTTAGGTGGTAGAGCAGAGGAGGGCTTTACACCCTCCAACTGAATCTCGCCCTGTGATTTCAGCCAATTTCATTTTATTTTATATTGCTTGTTCATATGTACATATAACAATGTGGTTGTAAAAAAGGCAATTATTATTATTATTATTATTCAAACCACGMAAGGAAAGAATCACACACACCAGTGTATTCCAATTTATTAAGCATTATAATATGATCGATTTTGTCAAACGCTTTGCTGAAATCAGTGTAAATGCTATCAACCTGTTGTTGATTGTCCATTTGTTGTAATAAAAATTCTGTGTACACAAACAAGTTAGAAACCACTGAGCGACCATTCATGAAACCGTACTGAGAAGAACAAATCAGGTATTTTACGTGGAAAAAGACATGATCGTGTAAAATTGATTCAAATATTTTAAAATTTTGCCTGATTTAAAGATAGGCGAAACCGCAGCAGTTTTCCAGATTCTAGGAAAGACACCTCCTCTTAATGATTTATTGAAAATTATCTGAAGAGGAGTCAACAGATTATCCTTTATGAAAATCACTAATATCATATCAGGGCCTATTTCCTGTTTTTAAAGAGCTTGTACTTTATTCTTAATATCTTCCGCAGTTATTGAGGGCGCACTTCATGCAATTCTCCTTTCCACTGGAGGAACAGAACGAAATCTGGAGAACTCATGTCAGGGCTGCACGGAAGGTGKGGGAATATTTTACAGTTTATTGTATAACACAACGCACGTGTTGGTTCGCCTGTCCCCGTCCATTCCTTCCCTGTAACACGCGTTTCCGTTAATGAGCTTTACAAATTACGCCCTCCCTATAGATACAGGGTAATATATTTCGGTCTAGGCAAAGCTGTGACAAGAGCCCCTAATACCGCGGGGGTAAGTGACCATTAACATTAAATGATTTACTGGCAATAATGGTGGAATTCATGATCAGAAGGCATGGATAATTGGTATACATTGGCCGAGATTAGCAAGTCACGAAACTGGATCCTCTGTTATGCATAGTTATATCTAATCTAAGCAAGCTTACGGTCTCCATCAATCCTTCACGGAACTCAGACGTCATCTGCGGCGGCATTGTGCACGGGGGTGTGTAAAAAGGTCGACCGTGTACAAGCTGTGACGCTGCGAGATTAATTGGGGACCTTGGATGTTATGAATTTCGACAATGTCGGTCGCTGGGGATACCCCAGATTATGTACTGACTGACGGAGACGAGGACATCCAGTTTTATAAGTAATGCAACTTTCTTACCGTTTTTACAACCCTGCAATACTATTTACCTTTCATTTACCGGCACAGTTGGAACAGCACGCGACCCCTCATAAATCAAACCATCTCTTTGTGATTTTGCGAATTTGCAGTGCAAGCTTTAAGCCGTTTTAAAACTCGTTTTTTGTTTGTGTAGTGTATATTATTCTAAGTAGTTTTTAATCATTCGGTTAATAAGAGGTTTTACATCGATCGTTTTTATCTACGCCTCAAAATGAATTGTATGTAGTTTTAGATGAGTAGCAACCTTATTTTGCACAAGCAAAGTATATCTAGTTATAATGAAATTTGTAATCTAACTAGACAACATGCACATCTGAGCATTTTTTAATATGCAAACAAAAATCTCGCATTCCTAAATATTTTTATTTTGATTTTTAACATTCCTGTAATATGTATATCCTGTGAATATGTTGAATGCTGTGTTAGCCGAAAATTATAAACAATACACTTTAATATTTTTACAATCTTTTAACTATTGGAAACATGCGGTTAACGGTTAACATAACTAAATATTTAAATAAAAGACAAGTATTTTAAAAGAAAATAATAAGAATATATATTTTTTATCGAAAGCTCTAAATACAAAAACAGTATCTCCATACATCTAATATGTTTTTATAAAAAGGTCTAACAAGTTTACACTGACATAACTTAAATATATTAATTATTATCATCATCACTACTGTCAAATTCTGAATCACTGCTAGCATCATCATTAACATGTGTTATAAAATTTTAAAAATCTGGCGATATAGAGCTATTTTCAATTTCAATAACATGCTTAATACAGCTTTTCCACAGCTCTTTCATTATACTACTTACCTCTCTACGCACTAAATCTACAACTCCCGAACTTAAACGCGGACATGTGTTGTTTCTTCGTATTCCTTTTTTAAGCGTACTCCACACTAATTCAATTGGGTTTAGGACACAATAATAGGGTGGCAAACGCATAACTGTATGTCCATGTCCTTTCGCTAGTTCATCAACTCGATATTGTTTAGGTATGTTGAGATTTTTTATTATTGTCAACATATCTTTTTTGGTAACTTTTCCATCCGTAATTGTAATTTTACTCTTTTTCATGTAATCAATTATTTCTATTTTTTTTGTAGCTGATGTTGGCGCCTTGTTCATTAATTTTGAATGATAACTCGCGTTATCCATGACTATAACAGATCCTGGTGGTAGCCCTGGCAGTAACTGCTGCTGAAACCAAGTTTCAAAAAGTGCAGAGTCCATGTCGCAATGGTAGTCAGCAGAACAATTTTGCATCTGTTTCGCCGACAGTAATAAGCCATTTTCCACCCATCCATTACTTCCTCCCGCATGAAGAATTATAATTCTTTTTCCTCTCGAAGGTGGTGCTTGCAGAACGCAGTTATTTGTCCCATCTGTCAGACCTTTTTTTATCAAGTCGTGGGTATCGTACCACGTTTCATCCAAATATACGATATTACGATTTTCTTGGCGGTACCTTCTGATTTCGTTTATATAATCTGATTCTTTTTAATCGGGTTGATTCCATTATGGACAAACGTTGGTTTAATGTACTATAATTAAAACCGATGCTCCCCAAGTATTTTCTGAACCACTCTTCGCAATAACTTATGTCATATCTTAATTCCAAAAGTTTTAATTTTAGACTGCCGTAGTTAGAGCTTTATTTTCCTTATACATTTGGTTAATCACTTTTTTAATTTCTATCCCAAGCTATTTTGATATATTTACAAAATTTCTCAGAATTGCGTGATTTTTCTTGCATTGCCTTTATTTTCAATAATATCTTTCACAGTCGTGTAGGGGACACCAACCATTTCACTTGTCACTTTTAACGGAGCACTGCACTCTTTTTTTATCAAAAAATTGTATACATTTTTTATGATTTCTTTGGCATCTTGGGTAAAGTAACGACGATTCTTCTTGTTTTCTTCAATTTGCACTTCCATGTAAGCGTCCGCAATTTCATTCTGAGCGATACTTGGAGCAGCCTTTTCCCAAGGACGGAACATGTTTCGCTTCTTTTGTCTCGCGCACAGAAATATTAAAACGGAATGCTATTTTGGTTTGCCCGGTAGTGAACTTTAATTAATCCTACCGTGCTTAACCATCTTCCGAAAATCGGACCTAAATTTATGGTATTTCGGTTAATTGCGGTAACTTGTGAGGGGCCGCCTGCTGTTCGAGATGAAAGATAAATTTTATTACAGGGTTGTAATAACGGTAAGAGAGTTGCATTACTATACTTGTTTTATTTGGGTAAATTTTGGAAAACATGTTCATTAGTACAGTGAGTTGATAATTTGCGGTACAGAGAAGAAAATTGCAGAATAAAATAAACACTTCTAATTTAGTCTTATCAAGGACCTACATGTGTCCGAGGAAAGCTACAGAAAATAAATAGATAATTAATTATAATAGTACAGAAAATAACAGAAATCTTTTGCAATTTCCTAACACTGGACAAGAATTGAAACTGCTGGTTGAGACAGTAAAAAAACAATTTTTTTTTCATGTATTTGATAGAAATGGACAATATCGTTCAACACAAAATAGTTAAGGAAAGTGGGACTTTTCTTGTTAGCAACGCTCTTTTTCATTTATTTATTAGGATGAATGTTACGTGCACAACTGCTTAAATTATTAAACAAAATACTAGAAGATGTGCAAAATGACTCGGAACCTGATAAATCGGAGTTCATTCCTCCACTTAATGTTTCGGATACTGTCGATGTTGACGGTGCAGAGGCGATTGAAGATTGCTGCTCAGTTGAATTAGTAAAATTTTTTTTTGAAATTTTTACTCTATTTTCGATACTGTCTTTTACTCCACTGCTACGCCAACCACCGTGTCTCTTCAAAACTTGAATGTCGGCTCCACTGTCAGAAAAGTCGCTGAAGTTCTGCGGAAACAATGTCCTGTGAAACTGTTTGGCTCCGGTAGACGTAACGTGCAATGCTATTATTGTCACAACCTTCATAAGGAGAAAGTAGCTATCAGGAGCATTATTAATGTCATTCTTCATATTGTCCATTGATAACACTTTTGAGTTTTTTCTGCGACATAACCATCTTTTTAACGTTTAAGATATGCCAGCAATTTTTTATAAGCAGGAATGCCCATGTTTTCGTTAGTGCTTCGTAGCATTGAATACACAGACTACACAGTGTTGAAGCTTTAATAGTTTTCACCTATTTAAAATTAGTTCTTGTCATAAATTTCATAAATGAAACAAACCTTTTCACAAGAGTACGCAATTGGTAAACTTCCTCTTATTTTGTTTTAGACTGTAGGTAGCAAACTTGACTCTGCTTCTAATACTAATTCCAAAGTTTCGTCTATAATTTCTCTGGATTGATTCATTTTGCAGTTTGCAGGAAAGCTTCATCACAAATTATTTATTTACTATTGTGATGTTTTGTTTCTATGTCGACAAGTCTACACAAACTTGACACAGATTACTTTGAGAACAGAAAAAACAATTTATTTTTAAAATTACGGTAAATTTCGCGATATACATGAAAAAAATACGTGTCTCACGTGTAAAAAAGTGGGTTTTCTAGCCATCACCATCACTTTTATTTACTTGTAAAACAATCTACTGTTGAAAGTGATGGAAAAAATAACACAAAAACAACAGATACTAGAAAAGGAGCAACAGTTACACTAAGAACACGTTCGATTTTCAGGAATAAACTCAACAGTACAAAATTGGATGAAAAGATGATTAAGACAAATTTTTAAAGAAAGGTAAAGTTTTACTTTTGGATACTCTTAAGAAATAACTGGGAGGTTACTAAATTCTGAAAAAATAATGTATTTTGATTAGGTATATTTACATATGCAAAATACTGAAATCCTGCATAATAATACATAATTCACGCATTTGCGCTTATAAATTTTGCGATTGGGTCGTTATATCTTCGCTTCCAATACTTTAATCGAAACAAACTGTGCTGCCTACAGTATATCTAGAATTCGAAAAAGGACTTGGAGTAAACCATGGAAAATAGAAAATTGATCGGTTCTTCGCATTTGTAGCTCTAAAAGTAGCATTGGAACTAACTTTTTTGTTATTCAAAATAGAGTAATAGTATATTTGAAAGAAATAACAATCTAATATCAAAGTTTCTTGTTCAGGTGAAAAATTTCAAAACAGAATGAGTCCAACACATCATCATTCTACGGTATGAATTACCCCTATTTACCTTTTCACTTTTGCCTTATTTGTTTTGTCATCCTGCAGTGTCATAGCACGTTGACTGAAGCAGAAATTAATGTTCGATCTCAAACCCGCATTATTAAAACAACAATAATTAACGAGCGACGTTTTGCGTTTTGATTCAGCATGCACCCCCCATATCAGCCATGTCGAATTCGCATAATCGTTCCAGGCTGTGATACCTTCCGCATCACGCGACCAACGCATATATCAAACCTTAACTATTACTTATTTCAATTACTTCTCCAGTTTACATGTACACGGATTGTTTTATACGTATGTGAATGATTACACGTCTCAGAATGGCAAACGAGAACGTTTCGTTTCACCGCGAATTTCCATACAAATGTTCCGCATTGGGGTGAATATTTTGCGGGGCTGTGACTTACGGACGTTTGAAAAATTAAAATGGCGAAGTTTTGTAAGTGTGCCAACGCGTGTCGATGTCAAAAGATAAGAATCTAGCAAAATTTACACTATTTGCGGTTCGTTAATTTAATACAGTGACTATTAAAGAACGAAAGTAAGTTTTTGTCTAATAATGTTTAAATAATTTAGAAATTTGGTTCAAAGTTAGTATTTTGTAATTTTCTGTGTCGTGTGTACTATTTAGACAATAACTTCAAAATGAGAAATTTCAGCTTTTTACCACTTTTTCTAAAAAAATAGCCAACAAAACAAAGTGAGAAAAGTGTGTTGTGCTATCTAGTTTTCTTTTTGAGAAATCAAAGAACGAATTATTTTTTTTATTTTGCGGCTGCGTATAGAAATCGATAAAAGTATGACAGTTTTTCAAATGGCAGAGAAACCAATTTTAGTACAATTAGCCATTAATATTAGTCTCCTTGAAACTCACTCTAAAATGAGTCATACTTAGTTAAATTTGGCTGAGGCGTTTGGAAGAAATTAGTGTCCATTTCCGGTATAACCGGAAGTCTGCCATCTTTGAAAATATTTTGTATAACTTTTTATTCGAAACATATAGGTTCAACTATATTTTAATTATTTGTAAGGCCCACTTGTGCTAAGAATACCTATTGGCTGACTTTTAAAATTATTAAGACATAATAAAAAAAATTACGTACGCTAGAGGAGCTTTCTCACTAACTAATAAAAAGAGAACGTTGAAAACTGATCCATTCTTCTCTAAGTGGATTGAACCTTGAATTAATTCTTGTAAAATAACTTCACCAAGTTATATYCACAATAATTTACTAAGGTAAAGCGCTTTCGTCTAATATGCCATCGTCAGTACCATTATTATACATCACCGGAAAAAATTATGACACTGACAAAAATATAAAATGAAACTAAAAATCTAAACTAGCAGTTTTGACTAAAAATGGAAAACTATATTCAAACTAGTAACGTAAAAATTAGCGCTCAAATAAAAAATGACTCCAAGACTCTACGGATTACCTAAAATACATAAGGACGGCTGTCATATTAGACCTGTTTTTTCTTATATGTTATAAATTAGTAAAATGGTTAAATTTATTCCTACGTGAAGTTTTAAATTTTGACAACTCTTTTGCTATTAAAAATACTTTAGACTTGACCGATAAACTTAGAAATTTTAAAATGCCAGCTCATTCTTTCCTTGTTTGCTTTGACGTGAACAATTTATTTCCATCAATTCCTCCACAAGATTGTTTAAATATTTTAAGTAACCTTCTTCTTCAAAATTCCAATTTATCATTATTACATATAAATAATTTCATGTCTTTAACAAAATTTGTATTAGATCAAAATTTTTTCCTTTTCAATAACAAATATTTTATACAAAAATCAGGTTTAGCTATGGGTTCTTCCCTTAGTCCACTTTTAGCTGAAATTTTCATTAATAGCTTAGAATCAGAAATATTTTAAAAATACTGTCTTCTCACCCCACGTTATTTTTTGGTACCGCTATGTAGATGATGTGTTATGTCTTTTCTCAGGAAATCAACAAAATCTAAATAGTTTACTTGCATTTATAAACTCATTACATAATTCTATAAATTTTAGTTATCAAACAGAAGTTGATAAGAAAAAACTTGTACAGACAACATTATCCCCTATTCTTCTGTGCACCTATAAAATAGCCGTGTTTCATTTTCTTTTTCGCAGACTTTTTAAAATTACCCTTTTTTAAAATGCTTTCGAAAAAGAATTGGTTATAACAACGGTTTTCTAAATTACTTAATAGAAAAATTGTACCTACTTTAAATACCTGACAAAATTTAAGTTTTCTTTTAACACCATCACATGTGATATAAAAGTTAAAATTTGGTACCCCCTTAGGTTTATTGGTCAAGTCTCAATTTACCTTTCTAAATTATTTACATCTAATGACATAAATATTGCCTTTTCTACTGTAGGCAGTGTCTGCTCCCGTTTTGTCCATACTAAAAATAAAATTTCAGTTTTAAACCATTCAGGTGTTTCTTATTGGGGAAATGAGCATCTAAAACCATTTAAAAAAATGTAAAAATACAGACATTGTAACTACAAATGTTTCGTTAGCGAATCATTTATTATCATTTAAACATACTTCTACTTTAGACAATTTAAAAAGTTTACATTTATCTAATAAATCATCATAATTAAACTATTTAGAAATTTTAGAGATATATAAAATTTTAAATGACCAAAATTGGACAATACTAAATGATTCTTGCACTTTCAGTTGTCCCATTCTAAATTTTTTATTTTAACGCTAATTTTTACGTTGCTGGTTTGAATGTAGTTTTCAATATTTAGTCAAGAATGCTTGTTTAAATTTTTAGTTTCTTTTTATATTTTTGACAGTGTCATAATTTTTTCCTGTAATTTATAATAATGGTACTGATGGTGGCATATTAGCCGAAAGCGCTTTACCTTAATAAATGTATTGTTGATTTAACTTGGTGAAGTTATTTTACAAGAATTAATAAAAAGAGATTTTAACGAATGAACAAAATCGTATCAACATCGGTTACCATTAAAAAATAGTTATATACCTATTTGGAGGTTGAATAACGCGCGCGCTGTGTCAAAATATTAAAAACTTAGAAGGTTTGAGGGCACTCTGTATAACTATTATAAGATAAAACTGAGGAGAAAGCATTAATTTTTATAAAAAATATTGTTTCTATATTGTAATGCTTTATTTCTCTTGTTTTTTAGGTAAGTGCCGCCCTTGGGTTATCTATTTAAAGGATTACTGTAAGTACTTAGAACGTATAAACTAAACGCCAGATATTTGAAACACTGTACGATAGTCACTCAATTTCCAGAACCAATGGAACGAAACAAAAATTAAAAAAGAGTTGCTTTCATTAATTTATTTGTATTCTAAATGCAGCAGTAATACACCCAAAGACCTTTAGTTTGCTTTGACATGATAATGATAAGGATAATGATGTTTAAAATAGCTAGGGTAGACGAAGTTGTAGGGTCCAGGGTAGTTTTCTTGGTATGCCATATGGGGAACAGCATCATTACCTACACCGACGATTTGTCTGCTTACTCCATATTGGTAATGCTCCTGATCGTACCCAGAAACAGATGAGTGGTCGTAATACCTGTTGTAGTAGGGATATGCTCTACTATACATATAGCTGTTGAATGGATAGGCGTCACCATAGTGGGCTGATTGGTAATAGCCTGGATAGGTACTGACGTAGTTAGGCTGTTGGCCGTAGAAGTATGGTGTTTTCATAGTTTCAAGGTATTCATTGTATATTCCAACTGGGATTACGTGTCCTAAAGGCAAACAGWTAATAATGTATAAAGTAMCSCCGGTGTGATTTCAGCCATTTGTAGTATAACGAAATGTTTTACCTTTGATGTAAAAAAAKGATKACAAAGACAACAGTTTTGTAACCAATCGCTTAACGTTAACAACAATCTTTTCTTATTTTCTTGAATTAATTTCAGTATCAGTATTCATTCCATATGTAGTTACTTACCAACTGGAGTGTCTGCATTTTCATGTAAAATGTCTCCATGGGTTGGGTAGGAACTCCCTCCTATACCTGCGCACAATTAAGCTAAACCAATCCTTAAATACCAATACTCGCAATTCTTTCTTACCGTTTAAAGACACTTCTGGGTGGACATCTACAGGTTTCGCTGTAGGGTGTCCAAAGGCAGTGACGGCTAACGTGCAGATCAAGATCCCCTTGAAGAACATTCTGAACGGTGTGGTTAGCTAGATTGATTGGTTTACGGGTTGGATCCCTTTTTATTAGGAGCTTTTTATCTTGTTGTCAACCCGGCTTTTGATTTGTCTGACCGAAGGGGGTATACGAATTACTTATCGATGTAAACGGTGACCTCTGTAAAAATACTGGTCCTGATTAGAGAGCATACGAAATGAATGTAGCTTATCAGAATAGGCACACGTTACTGTCGTAACTGTGAATCCTTTTTATTTGATATTTTGACATGGCAACGTATCACTGTAATCCTGTTATTGTTGACAGTAGCAAAATATACCAGAGTTTTTGATAAATGGATAATTGAAACACGATAAAAAAAACTCTTACAAGTTATATCTAGATATAAATACAAAAGAATTAATAGCAAAAAGTATGAAATTTTAATAAATTACGTACAAGGGTAGTAGTTTACTTCTATGAACGTTATTTTAAATAAGTTGCCTGAAATAAAATGTTTAAAGTAGATAACTGCAGCCTGACAATAACCTATAGTATATCATATCTCTCATTAGGCTTCCAGCTCTTTCAAATTTTATGGTTTTTCTTTTTACACCTGTCTTTTTCAATCACCATGGAGTACACAATCTGACCTAGCATGGCATTCGATAATTCCTCGACGTCCTATCCATCGAGCTGGGAAGATAGTTTAGGTATAGATATTTGCTGTTAATTTGAATTTATGAACTATGGACTAATATCATCCCATACGCATAGTTGTTGATGATACTTTGTATCGTCATCCAGTGAGGACTTTTACTGCACGAATAACCATCATTAGGATTTCAATTCATCCAGTTGTACCGAGTTACACCATGTTTGCGAGTTAAAATGAAACTGCTGTTGTTAAATTAACGTTCTAACTTATGTCTGTAAGGTACTTGTATGTAAAAGTGAGGAACACGAGCTCACATTATTTTCTGTTCTATTGCAATGTTTTTCTCTATGCTATGGTAGCTCTTATTATTTGTACCCTTTACCTTCTTGGCAAACGCATAATTATTATTTCTGTGCTATTTTCGATATTTAGTTCACCTAAAGCACTTAAACTAACCCTTGCAAGTAAACATTTTGAGCTGTGTGATCTACGATATCATAGAAATTTTGCAATATGCGAGAATGTTATTATGGATTCAAAAAATGCAGCGTCTAAATTTAAAATTCTATTAAAACATGATCAAATTTGTTTGATTAAATAAGTAATCAACATGAAACAATTAATTAATAATAAAAATAAGATCAAGAACATACAGGTTGTTTCAGGAATGATAATGAGACTGAAGAGATAGCAAAAACTCAAAATAAGTGTCCTCAAAGAGGGTAAAACATAAGAGAGCTGATCTTGTATCTGTAAATTTTGATGTAAACCACAATTACTTGCTTTAACTAAATTGAAATTGTAAAAGAAATATTCATATCAGTCGGTTAGGTAAAACCAAAATCAAGATGATTTTACACTATTCTGTGGTAATGCGCTAGTGCCCCATCTTACTATAACCATAGACCTTGTCTCAGCCGGAAAGTTCCATTAGTAAAATCTTTCGTAAAAAAAACTATTTCTGTTTAATATATCGCTTTGCGTTCACCGCAAATTATAATCATATTTTGCGATACATTTGACTTTTAATGAATACAGTGACCTCTAGCATAGCCGTTATGGATTCCCAACTTAGTTTTTGAATAATACCTCAAATAACCACACTGGGTTTGAAAACTTATTATGCGTCGCATTTGCAATGTTGTCAAGCTCATTATTATTCGTGAAACACCTTTTATATTAATTGCATTGGATTAGCAAGTTTAATGCATACTTACTCACTTAAATCAACTGCAAGTTCGGAGAAAAAAATATTTTTATTAGTAGAGATTACAGTAAAATGCTGGGTAAATTTGGGGTATAAAAAATAAGATGCAAAGGGTGTAACTGCAAATCATCTTTTGGACACAGGGTGCAATTACAAAATAAATACTAGCATTTATAATTTTAGAACATACAAATGAGGGAATAATCCTAAGTTCACAAGGAAATTCTGAACATACATCATTTGAAATTAAGGCACAAGTGACGACTTTTATCGTAAGTTTCATTAATTGTAATTCCATTAGTGTAGGTATACGCTTTTCTTTGTTATAACTATATCTGATTCAACAATTTTGTACCCACAAATTTTTGTTTTCTTCTTACCTTAATAATTCTTGAAAAAATGTTGAAACTCAATAATTGACTTGTTAGCGACGCAAATCACTGTTTTATATAGAAATAAAAATCTTCGAACTTTAATTCATGATTTTATTTGTCTTAAAACTATTACATTAGAAGGGTCGTCATAAATAAACAACAATCTAGTAGTTCTGTCCTGCGATGGCCCTGTTATAGTAGGGGTACTGTCCACCGTAGGGGTAGCCGCTGTAGGCGTACGGGCCCTGGTATTGGCTGTTGCCATAGAAACTCTGACGGTAATACTGCTGGCTCTGTCCGTAGGGATAGTAGCCTTGTCCGTAGATCGAACCGAAGTACCTAGCGAAATAGGGGTAGTAAGATTCGCCAGCKTCCGGGGAGTATGGTCCGTAGTACTGTCCTTGGTAGGAGGAGGGGTAGTTGTATTGTTGTCCCTGGTAGTATGGGGGGTAGTTGTATTGCTGTCCCTGGTAGTTGGAGGGGTAGTTGTATTGTTGTCCCTGGTAGTATGAGGGGTAGTTGTATTGCTGTCCCTGGTAGTTGGAGGGGTAGTTGTATTGTTGCCCTTGGTAGTACGATGGGTAGTATTGTTGTCCTTCGTAGTAAGCTGGGTAGTTGTATCCATATGACCTGGGGTAGCTCCAGTATTGGTAGGACTGCGAATAGGGGATACGGTTGTAGAAGTAGGGGTAGCTGGAGGCGTAGTTCCTCAGGTATTGGTACTGGTATGGGTACTGTTGGTATTCGGCTTGTTGTGCTTCTACTGGAATCTCGTTTTCACCTGGCAAAAGGAAATTAAAACTTAATGTATTAAATTAAAAATGCCATTCTGCAGAAAGAGACGTACTAACATGTACAGTTTGTCTATTTTTGGCACTCAAAGGGTAACTGTAGCGCTATAAATTATTATCTTACTCTTAGCACATCTCGTATATGAGTATATGTTTCATGGTATTCTATATGTAGCCAACTATTGTGGACCCACTTTGTATATATTAGGACATTCGATTTTGAAACATAGTCAAATATATAAGAAAAAAGATTCTTACCATAGACTCTGCTAATTCCAGCTCCGTAAACACCAAACTTGTAGAAACCATAGGGAATCCCAGCTTGGTTTTTCTCAACTGAGTTGAAATATGTCCATTAAGAAAAAAAAGATCCAAGCTAGACGATTTTTATACTTACCATTAATGGACGAGCTGTCAGCAACGTCCCTCTTGATCTCAGCGGCTAGAGTTGCCACGAAGCAGCAGAGCAGTACAGCCTTGAAGAACATCTTGACTACGTTGCGGCAGACCAGACTGAATACTGCAAGAAGTTCGACGGCTTTTATTCGAAATTTTTATCTTGTTCCACGCTACGATTAACGCGTTATATTTTGCTCTAATAGGGGTTATTAATTAATTACAGAGGACACGTTGACCTATTGATAAAAAAGAGATTCGCGGGAAGAATACTGTCGATGCAATTTTTATCTCGGCTTTTTCGCTATGACTTTTTAGTAAACATCCGTTTGTTGTTGTGAAGAGGATGCTGGTTTTGTAATAATGTGTTTTAGTTATTAAACCTGATTGAATTTTGCACTGTATTGATTTTGCTCGATTTAAATCGCATCACATGCGCGGATTATTTATTATTCATTACTTGGTTATTCCATTGGAATATCCATTAAAGCGTTTTTAGTATCTTTGAAGTGCAGCTCATGAGGTGGCTTTTTTGCGCCAACAGTTAATATTTTTTGGGACGAAAATGTTTGGTTAAAGCAAATTCGTGTACTTGCAGACTTTCTTCAGCTCATTTCACACATTAGTATGAGGAAAAAAGTATCTAAGATAAGTGGTAAGATTTGCGTCGATCTCATTTCACTGCCTGTTAGTATATACGAGGGGGTATTGATTGACTCAAGAATAATAATAACAGAATACCATTTCCATAGCAATGCACATTGACGAGTGTCATTAAGAAGCTATATTACAAAAAAAAACACACCAAGAAATTGATTGCTTTTATTAAATGCGAGAGGTAACCACTAAAAGAAAATCTGTCCCACAAATTAAAGATTACATAAGATTTCAGTAGAGTACACGGAGACCAGCAGTACATGGATATACTGCAAAGAATTGTTTCTTAATACGAACTTGTGCAACACATGCTAACCATGATTTACTGCTCACGTTTATTTTATTTGAGAAGAAAAATTTTAAGTTAAAATGTATGTAATGTCATTTTTCTACCGTCTCTGTTAATCCTATTTCGCAATGCTTCTTTTAAATGCTTGCTTAAGGTTTTTTCTATTTATTTTACGTTGTGTCCAATTGATTTTTGTTTAAAAATGAATTTTTAGATAATTGTTCTTTATTAGCCTAAAAAATTTGTTCCGGAAGGCCTGCAAATTTATTACAAATTAAGTGCACTTCTTTTCACAAAAAGTTACAATTAAAGAGAGGTTTAAAGAGTAAAAGTGAGCGTAAGTAATTATATATAATTTTAAAACAAATTTCAACAGAAGATAATTAACTAGGTAGCTTGGAAATAAGCTAATTCTTGTTAATGTGCCTTACCTCACAAGATTTTAAATCAGATAACTATTAGGACCGTTAATTAAATATTTTTTAGTTCATGACTACTGTGTTATTTGATTTGGTATTTTTATAACCTTTTACGGCAGTGTATTTGCGCCTTTTATCTGAAAATGGTCAATTATATTAAGTATTGATTATTCATAATTACATAAAAAATTAGGGCAGTAGTTCTTCAAACTTCTCTTTATTCGAACTCAATAAAATTTCGCTCTCTGTTCCTATTAAGCATTGGAAAATTAATAAATTTTGCAATTGCAATAGAGATTTACTTAGAAGTTTCGGCGAGTTGTCATAATCATTTTTATTGGCGCTAGTATTTTGAAGGACTCCTTTCTGCTATTTTTACACTTATTTGTGCAACAACCGAGCAAATGTGTGTCATTTGATCATAAAAAATGTTTCTCTAATATGAAGTTGTCTAGACAATTTGCTTATAAAAAGAGTTCTGAACAGAATATTAGAACTAAAATTGTTGAATAAATAATAAAGCATTGCACTATACTGTCTACGTCAGTAAAAAGCAAAACATTAGTTTCGTCTTGTTAAATCTCATCAGCTTGGTTATAGCCCCAATATAGAAAGCACAGAAAGTTATTTCTTTTAAGTTGAAAGCCAATGACTAGTTTTTGCAAGCTGTTACAATTTTTTCTTAATATAGCACCTAATTCAACCAGCTTGTCTTACATTTGACTAATGTAGAGAACCAAAAACCTATATGAAAACCCTTATCAAATATTTTAGAGAATCTAAATGCATATTTCGATTGCTAAACTGCCTTTGATATATATCATAAAATCCGTGGAAGTGGAGTCAGGTCGATAATATACTATTTACATATATATGATTGAATTGTTTCGTTGAGTTGTTCGTTGTTGCTCTTAACACCAAAATTAAAAATGGAAGAAGTTCTTTTTAATTTTTTTACTTGTGAAATTAATACTCGTGGAACGAGAATTTAATCTGACCAAAAAGTTATCAATTTTACGTTTTTGGTGTCATGAATGGTAGTACTGTTTCCCATGGCATTCCCGTATTGACAAACAAACAAACAAACAAATACACTAGGAAGTGACGATGTTACATCGTATAAAACGAGTAACTCTTTCTCATGTTTAATGTTTTAATTTTGCCAATAAATTCTAGGAATTTTAAATTTAGATACTAAGCAACTAACATCATAAAATTTATATTTCGAGGCAGGTGTAATACGATTGTTACACTTACTGCTATGTGAGGCAAACAATTTATTGTAATGTAATTAACGTACGTTATGGCAAAAGCCAGTCTTGCTTACAGATGGACATTTTTGCTAGCCACTGACATAGGCTTACATACAAGCCAAAGCGTATGTTAATAACATCATAATAAATGGTTTGCCTTATTACGTGTTTAGATTTTCAAAATTTTAGTGGTGAACTATCATTTTAGAAATACATTACCTACAGACATATTTTGGAAAATCATCAGAGATGTTAAGCAAAGTTACATATTGCTTTAGCTAACTCCATTACAGAGGTGATTGAACTGAAATATAAAACATAATCCTTATATATTATGTAGAAGCAGTTTAGATACATATCCCTGAAGTTGCAGGGAGTTTTCAGATTTTCGGTTTTAACGTTTTGGCATACTACCATCAGTTCGTCATATAATTCGAGAATTTAGAGATAGATATGGTAAGAACTTTTGATAGCAATACAATGGTTGTTTGTACAATAAGTATAAAATATGGTTCAACAGGCTAATATGTTTCTGCATTTCTGATTAGCTCAAATTATTTTTGCGATTGCAAGAAGTTTCACCTGGTTATTTTCTTGTCAGTGGTGTAAGCATAAACTAGACTTTAAAGAAGCTGTAAGTGACTTGATACGCTGTTAGATTACTTTATTATGAAATACTAAAGATGAGATGCTTCTATGTGTCGGTGCTCCTAGTATAAATGCTTTTTCATAAGGGCAACACGTATGTATATAGAAATTAAACCAAATTTACTATTAATTCATGAGTTTATTTAAAGCTATAACATCGCCTGAGTCGTATAAATTAAGCAACTTGTTTGTAATAAGGGTACTGTCCTCCGTAATAACCACCATAGGCATAGGGGTAGCCAGACGCATAGGGTCCTTCATAGCTCTTGTATTGACTGCCGTAGTAGCTTCCGTAACCGTAGTATCCCTGTCCATAGTACTGCTTTCCGTAAGGGTAGTAACCTTGTCCGTAGTACTTGGCAAAGTAAGGGTAGTAATAGGGATAACTTTCACCCGCAACTTGAGGAGCGTACGGACCGTAGTATTGGCCTTTGTAGTAGGATGGGTAGTTGTATTGTTGTTCCTGGTAGTATGAGGGGGAGCTGTATTGTTGCCCTTGGTAGTACCATGGGTAGTTGTATTGCTGCCCCTGGTAGTACGATGGGTAGTTATATTTTTGCTCCTGGTAGTATGGTGGGTAGCCGTATTGCTGACCTTGGTAGCCTTGGTAGTTGTAAGAACTTGGATTCCACCATTTGTACAGGTATGAGTAAGATGGCGAATAAGGGTAGTTACCGTAGCTCTGAGGGTACTCTGCTCCGTATTGGTATTGGTACTGGTATGGATACTGTTGGTACTGGGCCTGTTGGGCTTCCACTGGGATTTCTTTTTCACCTGGTGARGATACGAAGCGTAATTGGTTTGTATGTATGGACAACTACTTTTGTGGTATACTCTATTGCTCAAGACTTTTTCTGACGTTTAATAAACTGGATAATTTACTTACCATAGACTGGTTTCACATCACCTCCATATACCCCAGATTTGAAATAACCGTAGGGGAATCCAGTCTTGTATTTCTCTGCACAAACGATTTCAAGATCAGAAAATAAAATTATGTAAACTTCAGTTCCATTCTTACCGTAACCAGGACCGTAATAGTAGCTGTTCTCTACATCCTGGACCTGGATGGCTATGGCGGCGACTGCCAGGCAGCACAAGAGCAGAGCCTTGAAGAACATGTCGATCACAGTGCAGTAGACTTGACTGATTCCTTCGCTGCATCTCGTCCCTTTTATTGCAATTTTTATCTTGTTTTCGACGACTGCACTCTAAAATGGGTTACTAATTAACAAATATAGACGACACTTTGACCAAACGATAAAAAAATCTTTCCATATGTACGCGTGAAATGTTTACCGTATAATCCGTTTCGCGTATTTGGCTGTGCACGGTTATTAGCGGTATTGATTTTGGTGGATTTAAATTGAACTTCCATATGTATATTTAATATTCACGGTTCATTAATCGGGTGGAAATATCCATTAGCGGTAAACATTTTTTCACTTTTAGAAATGCACGGATGGATTTAAAGCACTGGCTTCATTACAGCATTGGTTCAGTAAATACGCGAATTAATAAAATTTGTTGAATATTTGTTGCCATAAAGACAGCCTTTGATAGATTTCAGATAAATTTGAACGTACTTATACATTAATTTTTGGAATGTATGTTTGTGTAATATCCAAAGAAAAACTAAGTTAATACAGGACGGTTTTGGCTGCTTTGGTTAGTAAAAAATTGATCATTTACTTTCGTCGTTTTCTACTCTTATTTTTTTTAATAAATCGGTATAGGTATGTAGCTTTAGAAGTAGTTCTTATGCTTTTATATACATAAGATGTCCAATACTAGTGAGAATACTCTTCTAGAAAGGCTGTTGCATAACTGGCGTAATTTTGGTTCGATTATAATACCAAATATGAATGTGGTGGGATTTCCAAACATCTAGTTTTTGTATCAAGTACGTTGCCACATTTCTTTCTAAATAACTACACTGCACGTCAAAATTAGCGCAACCCAACTTTAAAATGAATTATCTCTTGAAAGGTTAATCTGATTTTGATAATTTTTGGTTTCAATTGTAGCTGCATTTCTCAGCAACCATGCTGTTTTCGAAATTTTCATTCATTCATTCTTCGGTGTCTACAGGCTGTTTAAACGAGGATGCTTTTTTTCTGCAAAATTTACAATTGCACAAGAAACGCACCATCTTCAACCCTGAAGATTCTCTTTTTTTATTCACGCCAATATCTTTGTTTTTCAKTTTTGAAGCGTATTGGCTAACAAGATGCACATATTTTAAAGACTGTACTTTAGGAAAATAAATATTTAACGCGTAAAATTCGCGATCTGTCACGTTTTTTTAACATTTTTACGTTAGTGTTGTGATATGGAGCGACTAAAAAGAAATTTGAATAGAGATGTGAAAGTGGTTACTTTGGCTGACGAAGCATTGAGCTATTGTGTTATATAGCTCAGAGGCTGAGAGTTCACCATGCAACAGTATCTGGTGTTATTCAACGTTTTGAACCAACCAACGCCATGTATAAGGAAGACTTTGAGGAACAACAGCGAACCATGATTGACCACTGCTGCGCGGTCTAAGACAACGGTTTGTAACCCAGCAAGAAATCTCCAAGTACAACCTAATACTACTCATAATATCCAAGCAAGTGCGGCTACTATATAAATGTGTCTTAAGGAGCGGAATTTGAGCTTCATCATTTGTTGAAAATATTTTAGCTTTAGGAATAAAAGAGGACTTTGGCGGTGCTAAATCGGGAAAATAGGGCGGGTTACCGACAAGTTTAAAATATTATTAATTTATTGTAATTCAATCAACGACTTGTGGATAAAGAACGCAAGTAGAATACACCTTTAATAAGTTTTCCGTGTCGTTTTTCCACAATCCATTCGTGTAATAGGGTTGTCCCGCACATTAAAATTTGATAGTTTTAACCTATGCCTTTTATTGCTTACATCATGAATACTAGAGCCATGCATCTATTTTGCTTTCAGATTAATTCAACTCGTAACAAACGGCGGTAGAAAAATTACCCAGTTTCAAACATTTTCTTAAATCCGCCAAAAACTACGCAAAAGGTTCCTAATTTCCGTCATGCGCACTGTTACAGCTCCCTAGGTAACTAGGTGCTCACTGTTGTCAGTTTTAGAAATAGCCAGAGAAATAAAAATAATGCAATGGGAGTGAGAGAGAGGGGCGAAGGTATAAGTATAACCGTCAACGTCAATATTATAATGTAAACATAAGAATAACCTGTAAGTGTTCATCAGCAGTAGTATTCTTACAACAGAACAAAACACTTCTCAACGTAAGCCATTCTGACATTAAAAAAAACAACAGATTACTCAAATACTTTGTTAACATCTTGCTCCACCACTTAATCTGACAAATACGAAACTCGAAAATTTGACCAAACTATGTAAACAAAAACGCATGGCTAGAGTTGTTAGTGTTATTCGTTACACATGTGACACATGCAGCACGTGCGAACGTGCGAGGTTGTCAGCGGTACTTTACCGTTTTCTTCCTAACGACGGCCAGAGATCGTCCTGACAGTTTCAAAATTTATCATATCGTTGTCATACGAAAGTATACAAACTAAACATTATCAAGCTTCTAGCGTCGTTTAATTCCTCATCATAAAAACATTAGTTCTAAAGCAGGTTCGATGGTTAAAGTGCTTTCGTATTTCAGCAAAAAGCCAGTGTATGCGCTTATTATATTGAACTGTTCATTATAGAATAAACTGACTGAAGGATGATTTAATTTATTTTCACAAATACGCCTTAAGTTGACCTAGGTATCAATGTCACAATGCCAGTTTACGAGTACATTCGTCACGGTATCGCGAAAATTTGCTCACATTGGCAACGCGACGCAGCTCAAAAAAATGTAAACAAATATTACTTGCAATGCCGCTGGAGCACTTATTGGTGTTTCTCGCTTTCGTCAGCATGCGAACCTTTTACGTTATCTCCGTGGCGGAATATCGAGGCATTTGAAACGGATATTGAAAAATCCATACTTTCACATTTTTTCCTGGAAAAATCGCAAAGAAATGTCTTTGTGCTTCAATTTTTACGTACATTTTAAGTGTAAAATAAAAAAAATTGTGGGACGACCCCATAATCCCAATTGTATCCCAGAAAACTAAAGCAAGAAGCTTTTGAGCCGTGGAATGCCTCTACTCTATCTAATTGTCGAATCGCCTTCTTCTGCTCAAGTAGATTAACCAGCTGAAGCAGTTTTTAACCGTCTCAGCGCTTTCGCCGACATAATCCAATTGGCAACTTCCGCCACCATTTGGTCGGAAATACGTTACGCTTTCATCCAACCCAGAGAGATGATATAAAATCCCCCGGGGCACACTGAATATTGAAATAGGTGTTAAATCGCCGAAATTCAATGACATCGCAAGTGACACAGCCTGGTGGAAACGGCGGATTTTATAACATATGTACGTGGCCGCGGCCTGGCCCTCGATTGGCTGACTCCGAGCCAAATATCAGAATTTCATGTATAAGCGCGGCTATATCGTCGAGTTACGAGGACCACTTCATCACGGATTTAATACCGGAGCAGGGGGCATGGGGAAGGCGGAACTCCCGTTTCTCTTTACATTGTAAGGAGCAACGTCTCGGGAGTTACGATTGTGATGGACTTGATTTGTCCGTTTGTTTGTTCTTGGCACGAGCACCTAAGTTTGCTGGTCAAGGCGCTGGTGAGTACAATGGTGGATTTTACTTGCGAGCTGAGTTAGAAGGTGGCGCGCGAATTGCCAAGTTGGGAGACGAATGAGCGACGGATTGGGGTCGTCTAATTCACAAACATAACTTCCTCTTGTGTTTGAACATAGTTCTCTATTTAACATGCTTTCAAAATGGGGTTATTTCACTTAATATAACAAAGATTCAATCAATATCTCGCTCAATTGATGCGCAATCAATCAAGATTCTTCTGAGAAAATTAGCACATTTTTCCGTTTAAACCTTTATTCTAGCAGTAAAATTGCTGGCTATTTTATACCATTTGATGAATACTTATTTAACTTGAAATATCTTGGAAACAAATGGCTGTAGGGTAGTGGTGTCTCAGTACTTTTTTGCTTAATTTGATGCGTTCCATACAATGCGCTATTCAGAATGAGGTATGTTCTATCTAAAATAAAAAAGTTTTAGTCAATATTTCTGTCAATCGATTTAAACCACTATATGTTGTACTCTGTTAACGTAAACCCTTTGTATCTATTAAAAAGAAATGCAGTTTTAGATACTTAGTATAAAGTAACAAACGTAAATAATGTAAATGACTTAAACGTTTGAATGTCTTCTCAACCCCGCTAAGCATTGAAGCAAGGAAGCGAGCGTCCCGATAATTACTTTGAAAACAATATCTCTACTGACTCATTTAAAACATATGAGTCCTTTTTATCTGTGAGCAAGTAACTTTATACACAACATACCGCCCGCCTTGAAACTATGTATTTCATTTCGTGTTACTCTGTATCGCAGGTAAAGAAACAAGTTTTGTTCCTGTTACTGTAAGGAGTTTTCACTCGCGCTACACCTTTACATACTGCCTTGTTGCATCTTAGCGGAGGAATATAATTTTACTTGATGGTGGCTAAGGTCCTGCCTCTGGTCTTCTAACGCTTGGATTGTTGCTGCAGTTGCGAAAGATAGTCGTGTAGCTTTGTAGTATATATTTATATATTTATAAATTATATATTATATATAAAAAGTTGATAAATGGTTAATTATCACAGCAGCCAAAACGGGAAGGGGCAGGAGCTATAAGATCGTTGAGGTCTTTTGAGATTTTGACTAGTGGACGTAAATTAAAACAATCTTTCATTTGGGTGAGAAGAGTATTCTTTTCCTCGTAGGAACAGGCCCTCGGAATAAGGCAACCTAGTTGGATAAAATGCCATTGGATGCCTTATTCTACCAACTCGTTAAAAGTTTTTATTTGTGATATTGGGTGTATTTTTCGAGTTACGATGTTCGTTATTTACACCAACAAAAGTGCCGCCATTTTTCGAGCACAAGTTATTTGTTCACCGTGGCATTCAAATCTGCGTAACACTGCATTGACGGTATCGATGCCCATATCCATGACAACTTTAAAATGAGGTGCATCATTTGCAAAACATAATACGAAATCTATTACGCGGTGCCTTGTTAGCGTAATTGGAATGGACTACAATAGTCAGTACAAGAATTGAGAAACGAACGAGTTGGATAAACAACTTTATGTCGACACCGCAGTGCCACCGTACGTTACAACGTGGTTCAAAGATAAAAGTAAATTTACTTGATTGAATGATATATTGATTTGTATAATTATTTCACCTTCACTGATAAACTTATGCATTCCAGAAATATTAAAAGTAGCAAAGGCGATTACTATTACATAAATACTAACCTACAAATGATTTAAATAATTATCGTCCCATATATGTACATACCTATATTTTTAAAAGATCTGGAAACTGTTTTAAAAGAACAAATTAACGAATACCTTCCACATAATAACTTAATTTACGACAATCAGTATTGGGCTTCAGAGTGGAAAATCAGCCGTTACGCTTACTTCATGTAACGGGTATTATTTCCTACGGATTTGAGAATACACAATATATGGGATCCATATTTTGCGATATCTAGAAGGCCTGGTAGCAGAAATTGTTATATAGATTATTACGCATTTTTTCATTTAATAATAACAGCTTGTAGTTAGTATCGATATCAAATTTCTAGAACAAAGGACGTATCATCTGAAAATAAAAATTAAAAGGGGTTTACCACAAGGTGCAGTATTGGGACCAGTACTTTCTTTTGCATATTAACGATGTCAAATTATCATCTACTGCTGTAAGGCTATTTGCGGATGACTACTCTAACTAGAGTCTCCGATAACATGAGGTTTTGAGACAGGAAGTGTGCCACACGCACTTAAAACGTAAAGCTAAAACAACGATATTTTCTCTTCGTAATATTAGTATTGAAAATCCTCAAATGATAGTGTTTTTAGGTGTATTTGTAGATCACTATACCTTAACTGGTCGTTTCACATTAACAAAATAACAAACCAAATTTCCAATATTATACTTTTATTACAGTGCCTTCAAAAGGTGTTCCACATGTATTTAATAATTTCTGACAGATCTGTTTCGAAACAAAGGTTTTTTATTTCATTGTTTGCAAATATTTTTGCGTTGAGTAATAAGAAGATTCAAGGGCCTGCTCAGCAGAAAAATATTGGAAAGTAGTATCTATCAGGACAATGGAGGCAAGGCAACCAAACCAGATATACTCAAGATATTAAAGAGCAGGCCATGAGGCATACTGAAAGCTTTCCAATGCATGAAAATTATTATAGTATAAACATATTCCAACAAAAAAGCTCCCCAGTCCTGACAACCGTCTGTTCCTGGCTTTTCGTAAAATGTATCCAGATACAGCTGTAAATTACAGGTTCTACCCGGATATATTACACTGAAATTTTCATCACTTTCGCTTTGGGATACACAAAATGATACGTGTTCGACTTGCGGTTTACTTCACTGCAAAATAAAGCCATCTAAAGGTGCGTCAAGTTAGACCCCGACCTTCATATTTTTTGTTTAACCTAGAAGGTTAAATTGTGATAGAGTTGTGCTGAACTGTGTTGGCACTTTTTACAATGTACTGGCCCTTAAAACAATCAAAAAAACCGCTGCAAATTGAATCAATACTTCCACATCCAATTGTCAAAATGACATTTACGTTTTTATTTCTTATACTATACGATTAATAATCATGTTTTGAGCATTTTTTCTCTCTACACATTTTTTCTAAGACAAACAGTTATCGTGATCAAATTTATAAATTTTAAAATCGTTTTTTCCAAATAACTCGAAAATTATTAACTTAACAAAAAAATACATGAGTGCTTTCTGTACGAGCAGGGTCCATAATAGTTTTTTTTKGAAATATTTCGAAAATATCAAAATTTTGAATAAACACTTTTTGTAAGCATATTTTCATTTTTTTGAATATATTAAATATATTCGGAGATATTTAGGAAAAACCGTTTTCTTTAAGTGACACTTCTTTGCCAATATCTTCTAAACAGTTTGGTGCACCGAAAATTTATAAGAACAAATAATACTCGCAGTTATACTACTAATTACATACTAAAACGAAAAAAAAATAAAAATTTGCGAAACGGGTAGTTACCCCCCAATTTCGCCTCCTTCCCGATACCCTACTTACCCCACAAACAATAGGTCGCTTTGGGTAGCTGAGATTAATACGTTTGCCAAATTTCTTATATTGTCTTTCGAAAGGTATCGTGTATACAAACAAAACCACAGATACACAGACTACACATTATGTAGCACGTTATGTTATATAACATAACATATGCTATGTTATATTATGTAGCATGACTTGTGTTGTGTTAAGTTGTATGTTATGTTAAGTTGCTTGTTATGTTATATAATATGACATCAGTTATGTTAAGTTGCATGTTATGTCATGTAACATAACATGTGTTATGTTAAGTTGCATATTATGTAATATAACATAACATATGTTATATTAAGTTGCTGGTTATGTTATATAATAAAACATGCGCAACTTAATGTAACACATGTTATGTTATTAAGACCTGGGATCCGGCTTGTACTTATCTTCTGTTGTATGAATTTCCAGAAATTTTTAGGACTGTTAGACATTCTTCAGTCTCACGAATATATACTTTGTAGGAGGAGGATATTAACGATTTTGAGCGAGAACGATAGTGTTTAAAAAGATTAAGAAAACGATCTCTTTTAAATTTCCTGTACTTCTTGAAATAAGAATTCTTCTTACGAAGATAGTTAATGATCTCAGCATTAAACCATGGAGGGTAGTGATATTTGCAGTTTTGTTTTAAATAATATTTAGGGTCATATAAGGCAAAAGTGTTGTTCAGTGTGACCGGGCCAGTCAATAGAACAGAGAGATTCATACAGTAGGACAAGATTCGCCTTTTTGAAATTGCATATTTAAGGTTTTATTTTGTGTAAAAAGCTCGATATGCAACGCCGTATGAAAATTATCTTCCAAAACTAGTGGATACATTGACTTGCTCAGATGACACGTGGAGTTTTAAGAAGTATACTAAAAAAACTCGTAGTTTAGTGGATATTGTCGAATAGTCAAGAAAGTGCAAAAAATCGTTGTTACATGAACACCGTCACCGTTAAGTTAGCACGGATTTCTTAGAATCACAAATCTGGATTTATACTAAGAGTACATTATGAACAAAGAAAAAACTCGCGAGTAATCCATTCAATGTAGTTTATAGTTTGACAGGTCTAAAGTGTAATAATGGCTAGTTAATGGCAGAACGTCTTCTTGCAGTACTTCTAACTTTTGAAGATTTTGACGTTTCCATTTAAAAGTGCTCCCGCACGCACCTAAAACAACCCCGCGGTCCAGGCGTCACTATGTAAATTTCCTTCGCGCCCCGTTCGCTCTCGCCCCGAAATTTACGATCGTTTTATCAAGAACGACCGTGCGTCCGACTGAATCGAACATTCAAATCTGGGAACAGGCACCGATTGAACTCGGCCGAGGAGGACGGGCCCCGTACGCTAAGCCCGGTGACAAATTGCCGCGGACTACGCCCCCTAACCGCACGACTTTGCCGGATCCCACTTCTGAAGTTCGCGGCCCCGACCCGTCACTCCCCGGACGGCTGCATTCGAGAACGGAAAGTGAATTCAGTTCGGCGTGAAATGGTTTGCCTCTAAGGAGAATGCTTAGTAGTTCTGCTGCTAAATAATTTATTGGTTTATTTTGTGTATATGATCAGTTCTTTTGGTCAATCCACTCTCTACCCTTACCTGATAAGTCCCAAAAGGGCCTAACTAGTTGATTCGATTAGAGATCTTGTTGTTGGAATAAGAGATCTCGCATTTGCGCTCTATCCCTAAAAATGTATCTATTCTGGATAGAGTATTGGAGAAAAACCGTAGAAAAGCTCCAATCAGATCTCGATTGTTTTAAGCCAATTTTCAATAATAATAATAATAAACAACTTTATTGGGCACAGTAGGTTAAATACAATCAAAACTATTATTTTGACGCAATAGAAAGAAAAATATAAAATATATATACTGTATTAACCTACCCAATTATACGAACCAAACAGAAATCTTTTTTTTGTAAACTGGGAATTCTACTTAACCACGCATCTCAAGCTATAAGAGGGCGTATATGAGGAAACAGGGAAAGAAATCAACAAATGCAAGAAGAAAACACAATGAAAAAAGGCTTAGAAGGAAGAGAAAGTCCAGTTGGCAAGCAGATTTGATCTAGTTTGGGTAACAAAAAGGTACTCTTAATTTATATTTAAAGTTATTAATATTATACAGTTTGAACTGATATGGTAAGGCATTGTATAATTTAGCAGTATTGGAAGAGAAATATCTGCGAAACAGAGCTGTACGGTGGCGGGGCACAACAAAACTGTCCCTAAATCGAGTGTTTCTAGAGTGAACATCTGAGTGAAATGTTAATCGACCTTTCAAGTTAGAGTTAGGAGATGGAATGGTAAGTATTTTATGAACAAAACAGTTAAGATGACACTTCTTACGATTATCCATGTTCAACCAATTTAAGTCATTCATAAACGACATGATATGATCAGGTCTACGCAAACCATAGACATATCGGCAACATGCATTCTGTACTTTCTGCACACGACTTTTCTCCTTGACATCCAAACAAAACCCATAAATAAAGTCACAATAGTTATAATGCAATAATACAAGACTTTCACATAATTGTTTCCTAAGTAAGAAATTTAAAAAAATATCTACTCGAATATAACAATTTTGAAGCCGAGAATGCCCGGTGTATTAGCTTTGACACATGTTCCCTAAACCGAAGTGCGCTATCTATAATGACATCCAAATTTCGAGTGTGATAAACAAACGGAACATTAACCGACATAGAATCGCATACATATTTTCTGACATTTTTATTGACAAAACACATAACCAGTAATTTAGAAGGGTTCAATTTTAAGTTATGCTTCTCAGACAAAGTTCTGATTCTATCCAGTTCCTCATTAATAAGTCTAGATGAAGATCAGCAGTCCCAAGTCTGAAATGATGATAAATCTGTGTGTCATCAGCATATGCTTGAACCTTACACCTACTCAAATTTAATTATATCAGCAGTATATATTATAAACAATAATGGGACTAGAATAGACCACTGAGGAACTCCAGTTAATATTTTTGAATTATTGGAATAACGGTTACTGGAAAATATTTTTTGACATCTATTGCTCAGATAAGATGACACCAAAGAAACTGATGATAAAAAAAATCCACAGTATCTTAACTTAACACACATCAATCCATGATTACTAGTGTCGAAAGCCTTAGAATAATTCAATAATACCAAAATCGACGCTATACCCACATCAGTTGCTCTAATAATATCATCAACAATACAAGTTAAAGCTATAGCTGCAAAAATTTTAGAGACAACCGGTAATATGCTTATAATACGCAGGTCCGATAAACTAGCAGGGTTTGGTTTTTTAGGCAACGGCATTCATAGTGCAGTTTTCCAAGCAAGTGGAAAATAGGACTTCTCAATGCAACAATTAATTATAGCATAATGTAGATATCAATGTGAGGACCGCAGTATCTCAACATTGCCAGCGTCATGCCGTCATCCACAGATGCCTTAGACGTGATTGAACACAAAGCACTGTGAACATCATCCACCGACACCAGAGCAAAATCAAAGTTAAGATTGTATTTCAAATAATTGTTTTGATAATATTCAATCAATTCGTTAGACAAATCATTGTCATCTTGAAAAAAATTGCAAAAATAGTCATTAATTTCAACAGGGTCGGCCAGATATTCAGGAACCGAATGCACAGTAGGCTGATATATAGAGAGTGGCTTTAGAGCATTCCAGGTTTTATAAGATTGTTGATTATTGCTGACTGAACTCTGGCAATCCCGTTTAGATTTTCTTGTAGCTGAAACAGTTCTGTTACGTATTATTTTATACGAATTCCAATCATTCTCTAAACGAGACCGCTTAAATCGTTGTAAGGCAATTTCTTTTTGCTTCATTAGATTTTTTACATGTTGTGTAAGCCATGGCGCCCTTACTTTGGTTACCCAACGTGACACAAAAGGTGCATGTTTATTAAAAAGTTGCAATATAAAATGATTCAGCATGGTGACTTTACTGTCAATACAGCATACTTTAAAAATGTCGTTCCATGGTAGCTCTAGAAAATCATTAAGAAAATCATCATAGCTGAAATTACCCTGGTATCTGTACCGAACTATTTTCGGTTCACACACAGTATCACTAAGCTGAAGTTGACAAAACACCATTCTATGATCTGAAACACCATCAGCGCAAATGGTTCCATATGAAGACAAAAAATTAACGTTAGTAACAAACAGTGGATAAATTAACGTGCTTGATGTGCCGGTAACTCTAGTAGGCTCCACAAGTACCTGAGCAAAATTAAAAGACTCAAAACAAGTATTTAGAAGGTTTGGTGATTTGAGAAAATCTACATTCACATCACCCATACAAATAACCTCATCAAATAGAGAACAAACATTTCATCAAAATCACTAATAGATTCCGCCAATTGAGTACGAGGAGAGCGGTAAAAAAGGCAGAGCCTAAGTGACCCAAGACGTTCTCGGGAGGTCAGTTCCTGCTACCTTTTATGTAGGATGGTCTATAAGCTGTTGATTGAATATATAATGTCTCATGAGTTGCCAAACTGAACACCATCCATCTTCAATGGTGTAAGGAGCAGGGAGGAAATCTTCCCTCCACAGAGGTTTTCTGGAAGTTAGCTGAGTTGTAGTAGGTGTAGCTCTTGGAGATCTCAGGAAACCAGAAACTCATTAGGAACTGTTTGATATTTTTGTCAAGCTTGATGTGTAGCAAACTGTCTGCGAATCTCCGGAGGAGCAGTGTTTGTTACATTTTACATTCCACGCGTCTAATAACGTAAACAGTAAACAAACGAACAAGAACTATCACACACATCCCCGTGCATTGTCTGATCCACAGGCTAATGGGTGCAAAACCTGTATGCATAATTCAGGGAACATCTAAATTAGCTCGGGTTGTATTTTCTACGTAAACCTCGGCGTGGTGCACATAAGCCGTACAGAAGATGTAAATTGTGATATTTCGCTTTATGACGTTATTCAGTTTATGGACTTAGTAAAACTCGCCTGCAAGGAAAGGATTGCTAGCAACAAAGGCGTTTTGTTAATGAATTCAGACAGCGCAGAGCGCTACTACCAGACAGCGTAAACGTATGCGCTTTTGTGAAACTGCAAAATTCTGGATAATGCAAACGGAAAAGCACGGTTGAGGTACGGGCTAAGGTGGGCGTTAAATCTGTTGTAATGGACTAGAGGTGGAAACCACTAAAGTTGTGGGATATATTGAGAAAGAAACTGAGTTTCTGCTTGTTTCCTCGGGTAAACATAATAGATTTTATTGAAAAAAAAAGGTGTTTCGTATACTCGGAAGTTTGACATCCGTCCAGTCCCGGACTCTTTCCTTCTTAAATTTCGTTTCAACGTTTCCGGCCATCTCGTTTTTTTTTGCTTCGCAACACCATGTGTTTCGTTCCTTTTGCTTTCTTATTTCCACACAAGTTCAAGGTAATCTAGATCCAAATAAAATTTGGTCGTACATTAATTAAAAAAATGTGACTAGAATTCCTGGAAGAATGGTGTACCTAGAAGAGACTTTAGAAACCCCTGACGAAATTGTTGCAGTATTTGCTTCCCATTTTGGAGGCGTTTTTCGACTATGTGAACAAATCAATGACAAACATAATGAACTTGCCAATTTTGCCAATCTGTAACAAGGCCTGCCAATCGTATTGACTATAGGTCTTAACGAGACATTAGTTTTATGGATTTTGGGAAACCGTTAAAAAAGACTTCTCCCCATTTGAAAGTTTTGATAAGATCATTAGTAATTTTATGCACATTTGAGGTAGCATTTCGGTATAATTTTTTATATGTTTCCTCATCTAACAATTCTCTAACTTTAGTCTCATAAAATATGTTCTATCTAAAATAACTGTGGCTGTACCTTTATCTGATCTAGTAACTATAATGGTATTGAAATCCTCCTAAATGTCACATTAGGTTTGGGCGTACGTGCATTTCTTATGACGTGGCATACATCCATCCTAATCTTATCCTCTTGATCTTTCTTTTGGAATTGTCCGTGGCGTTACAGTAAAGTTCATCTCCTTCGCTAAAATATTTACAGCAGCACTTGACAGGATTATCGCAGTGTTGTTGATGTTGTATGATTGGACTTATTGTGTTTAATGGTATTGAATTTCTCAAATTTAAATACGTCTTCTTCCTTGATCTTGTTAAAGTGCTGTTTGTATACTTTTTTGTGTAAACCTTATTATGTCTTCAAAATCTTGATAGAAAAAGGTTATGGAGCAGAATTTGCAATGTTGTGTTTATGTCTTCTATTTACCAAACCAAGTTGTCTACGTGTGTTGCGATGCGTTCCCTAATTACAGTAAATTTAGTTTGAAGCATAATTTTGTTTGACTTATGTATGTATGTGTGTTCCAAAAACATATTTCTACCTTCTTTTCGATTCTTTGATATCCTATTTCTCTGAGGGTGCACAGACAGTGACTATATKAATTCCAAGATACCCTCCTTTAATTCGTATATATCATATTAGGTAATTCAGATAAGGTCCTAAAATTTATAGCTGTTCCCGATACTCTTCTAAAGACCAAAATTCTATTTTTGGCCTCTTTATTAAATAGTGTGCATTCTTTACAAATTGTTATACTCTTATTTTTCAGTTTAGTTTCCTGTTATCATTACTAAGTTTGCTATAGCGCCTTCTTCGTATACACTTCTAACATTCCAGGTATAATAATAATGCAACTCTCTTACCGTTTTTACAACCCTGCAATACTATTTACCTTTCATTTACCGGCACAGTTGGAACGGCACGCGACCCCTCATAAATCAAACCCTCTCTTTGTGATTTTGCGAATTTCCAGTGCAGGCTTTAAGCCGTTTTAAAACTTTTTGTTTGTTTGTGTAGTGTATATTATTCTAAGTAATTTTTCATCTCGGTTAATAAGAAGCTTTATATTGATCGTTTTTATTTACGTTTCAAAATGAATTGTACGTAGTTTTAGATGAGTAGCAACACTATTTTGCACAAGCAAAGTATATCTAGTTATAATGAAATTTGTAATCTAACTAGACAACATGCACATCTGAGCATTTTTAATATGCAAAGAAAAATCTCGCATTCCTAAATATTTTTATTTTGATTTTTAACATTCCTGTAATATTTATATCCTGTGAATATGTTGAATGCTGGGCTAGCCGAAAATTATAAACAATACATTTTAATATTTTTACAATCTTTTAACTATTGGAAACATGCGGTTAGTGGTTAACATAACTAAATATGTAAATAAAAGACAAGTATTTTAAAAGAAAATAATAAGAATATATATTTTTTATCTAAAGCTCTAAATACAAAAAAAAATCATACATCTATTATATTTTTACAAAAAAGTCTAACAAGTTTACACCGACATAACTGAAATATATTAATTATTATCATCATCACTACTGTCAAATTCTGAATCACTGCTAGTACCATCATTAACATGTATTATAAAATTTTGAAAATTTGGGGATACATAGCTATTTTCAATTTCAATAACATGCTTAATACAGCTTTTCCACAGTTCTTTCGTTATACTACTTACCTCTGTACGCACTAAATCTACAACTCCCGAACTTGAACGCGGACTTGTATTGTTTCTTCGTATTCCTTTTTTAAGCGTACTCCACACTAATTCAATTGGGTTTAGGACCCAATAATACGGTGGCAAACGCATAACTATATGTCCATGTCCTTTCGCTAGTTCATCAACTCGATATTGTTTAGGTATGTTGAGATTTTTTATTATTGTCAACAGATCTTTTTTGGTAACTTTTCCATCCGGGATTGTAATTTTATTCTTTATCATGTAATCAATTATTTCTATCTTTTTTGTAGCTGATGTTGGCGCCTTGTTCATTAATTTTGAATGATAACTCGTGTTATCCATGACTATAACATCCTGGTGGTAGCCCTGGCAGTAACTGCTGCTGAAACCCAGTTTCAAAAAGTGCAGAGTCCATGTCGTAATGGTAGTCAGCAGAACAACTTTGGATCTGTTTCGCTGACAGTAATAAGCCATTTTCCACCCATCCATCACTTCCTCCCGCATGAAGAATTATAATTCTTTTTCCTCTCGAAGGTGGTGCTTGCAAGACGCAGTTATTTGTCCTATCTGTCAGACCTTTTTTTTATCAAGTCGTGGGTGTCGTACCACGTTTCATCCAAATATGCGATATTACGATTTTCTTGGCGGTACCTTCTGATTTCGTTTATATAATCCCATCTCATTCTTTTTAGTCGGGTTGGTTCCATTATGGATAAACGTTGGTTTAATGCACTATAATTAAAACCAATGCTCTGAACCACTCTTCGTACTAGCTTATGTCATATCGTAATTCCAAAAGTTTTAATTTCAGACTTGCCGTAGTTGGAACTTTATTTTCATTATACATTTGGTAAATCACTTTTTTAATTTCTATCCCAAGCTCTTTTGATATATTTAAAAATTTCTCCGAATTGTGTGATTTTCTTGAACTGCCTTTATTTTCAATAATATCTCTCACAGTCGTGTAGGGTACACCAACCATTTCACTTGTCACTTTTAACGGAGCACTGCACTCTTTTTTATCAAAAAATTGTATACATTTTTATGATTTCTTTGGCATCTTGGGTAAGGTAACGTCGATTCTTCTTGTTTTCTTCAATTTGCACTTCCATGTCAGCGTCAGCAACTTCATTCTGAGCGGTACTTGGAGTAGCTTTTTCCTAAGGACGGAACATTTTTCCTTTCTCTTGTCTCGCGCACAAAAATATTAAGACTGAATGCTAGTTATGGTTTGACCGGTAGTGAACTTTAAATTATCCGAACCTGCTTAATTATTTTTCGAAAATCGGACCTAAATTTATGGTAATCCGGTTATTTGCGGTAACTTGTGAGGGGTCGCCTGCTGTTCGAGATGGAAGATAAATTTTATTGCAGGATTGTAATAACGGTAAGAGGGTTGCATTACTATACCTACTTTCACTCGTAGTTTGTTCTACACTTTTTTGTTACCTTTCTATTTTCCAACCCTTTCGGTTTCGTTATACAAGCTTTTTTCAGTACATTGCAATTTTCATCATCTTATCATTGCTTACAGACATTACCGATCTCCTTTGTAGTTCGTAAGGCCAACGATAGATGTCTTACTGGCGGTTTTGACAAAGAATGACCGTCAAAGTGCGGCGAAAGACGTGTCCACGTCAAAAATCTATAGTTTCAACTAAAAATTATTCAAACACGCCTCGTAAATAAAAAATCCCTAATTCCGTAACCCCGAAAGCTGGGGAGATTATCGGCACGTGCACGCGCCGGAGGAAACAACTATTAATACCTATTACCTTAATACTCCGATAGCGGTGTGCATTGTTAAACATGATAGATGATGGAGGGGCTTGTCGTGGGTGGTTGAAAGATGCCCCGCACTCTAAAAATCTGGTTTCTACACAAATGCGTCTGTATTATGACTTCACCGGGAGATACCGTTTATTTAAGGTTAAAAAAGCACTTACTGGAGATAGCTACTGACGGGGAGTTATTGGAAACGTACCGTACTGACGTCGATCGTTACGGCAACTCACCTAGCGGATTTCTAGCCGATGCCGTTGGATTTGAGGGGTGTATCGAGCAACCCCCAAGCCTCTGTGCCGGATATGCTTCGGTAAACTTAATGTTGGCGCTGAGATTATTTTTATTCGTGGCTGAACAAAAAGGAGGTCCTTCTTGTGTGCTTATATGACACAGGCATTGTGTTTATACTGATGATGCACATAAAACTTTGTGTGAATATACAGGATGGGCCAACGTATTTCTTCCATAACTACACAACTATTGAAAACATGAAAAACTTTTTTATATAAAAGTGATCCAGTTTTATACGCTGCATATTGCAAAAATATTTTTGAAAACAGTCCAACCTCCTTGTTTTAAATAGAACACCCCGTATATTTTTACATTTTTGCATTCCTTGTTGAATTCTAAGGTTACTTTGTATAACATACCATATCTCCAAAATGTGCAGTTTTCGAGAAAATAAGTGCTAAAGCAAAAAATCGTCGTTTGCAGCGCTCCCCGCCATTTTAAATATCTTCCAATATGAGAGACCTAGAAGACTGCGGTTTGCGCACCGCGTAAGTTAAGAAAATGGCCTATCATTTGCGTCTTCAAGCAGGTTTATTACTTTTAAATTGAAAGTAATACATCAGTTGCCATATGAAATATTTCAAACTGCGATAAGTCAATTTTTTTAATGGAATGTGCAACTTTTTTTACACCATCGGATGCAAAATTAAATTACCTTAAATTTGATATCAGGTTGTCACTATCTATTACTAACAGTTTTGCAACAAATTGCGTTTTTCTGATTTTTTTAGATTAAAACCGCTTATATCAGATACGCCTTGACAAGACCTGGGAGGCGGCAAAATATCGGCGCTGGCTCCGAAATGTGAGCTTCTGCAACCTTAAAGTTAATCATCCCACAAACCTACAGAATATGTTGAAAATACACACTCACGTTTCGGAGCTGTGGGGTGACATTCATCTGCAGCGTTCGCTACTATCGCCGTGTATATTGTAGCTTGGCAGCAGTTACAATAAGACGGCACAAAGAATTCAACAATTAACGCTGCCCGCGTTGCATGAATCATTTATAGAAACCCTGTATTTGAATAAAGTGTGCTAAAACTCACCCAGTGCCAGCGCTGACAATTTGCCGCCTCCCAGGTCTTGTCAAGGCGTACCTGATATAAGCGATTTTAATCTAAAAAATCAGAAAAACACAAATTGTTGCAAAACTGTTAGTAATAGATAGTGACAACCTGATATCAGATTAAAGATAATTTAATTTTGCATCCGATGGTGTAAAAAAAGTTGCATGTTCAATTTAAAAAAATTGACTTATCGCAGTTTGAAATATTTCGTATGGCAACTGATGTATTACCTTCAATTTAAAAGTAGTAAACCTGCTTGAAGACGCAAATGATAGGCGCAAACCGCAGTCTTCTAGGTGTCTCATATTGGAAGATATTTAAAATGGCGGGGAGCGCTGCAAACGACGATTTTTTGCTATAGCGCTTATTTCCTCGAAAGCTGTACATTTTAGAGGTATTGTATGTTAAACAAAATAATCTTAGAATTCAAAAAGGAATGCAAAAATGTAAAAATATACATGGTGTTCTATTTAAAATAAGGAAGTTGGTATGCGTTTCCGGTATAACCGGAAGTGAACGGTTTTCAAAAATATTTTTACAATATGCAGTATATAAAACTGGATCACTTTTATATAAAAAAGTTTTTCATATTTTCAATAGTTGTGAAGTTATGGAAGAAATACGTTCACTTGGCCCACCCTGTATATGAAGCAATAACAACTCTGCATAAGTTGTCTCCAGTCTTACTCTATTAAATATGTGCCAGTCTTTTCATTATTCAGAACCTCTCCATCTTTACTCGCCCGTCTATCTCCTCATTTATAACTCCCTTTCTATTTGTAATATTTTGGCGTCCTACACAAAAAAAATTTGCTGGCTCAATTATTCATAAACCCTGTTGCTTTAACAAACCTTAATACAGATTGAATTTCTAGCAGTTCTCGTATTTGCTCTTTTATTATTAGGTCTGTTTTTTATTGTCATTTCAACTGGTCACTATAGCTTACATCCGCGGACTTTGTCGTTTCGGCTTTTTCAAAACCCTGCTTCATGTTATTACACTTTGTGATAATTTTCTTTCATAATTACTCATGATATCTACGAGGGAGTATTGATAAATAGTTAGCTTTGGCTGTTTGGAGTATAATTAATAATAATAAATCGTTTTATTCTGCATAAAAATTATAACCAGAACAGAAATGGTTGCAATCAGAGTTGGGGGTAAAGGATCCGTCAACCCTGTTCCGCCTTGCATCCAAATGTAAGAGGGCAACAATTAACAAGAAAAATCAAGAAGTAGTTGGTGCCAACAAATAAATAACTAAAATTAACTAAAGTGTAAATATTATATGATTTGAGGTCGCATTGACCACCGAGTAAAAGCTCATGAACATTGTACACTAAGTTTATTTTATATTGACCTAAGAAATTTGTAGTCTCAGAAAAAACAATTCTGAAATTGTGAAGTCCTATGTTGCGGGACAGAAGCCACGCTATTTGGGATCTTTTTGTAATTTCTTGAAAAGGTGTAGCGGTTAATTATTCTATAGTATTTAAAGACATAGAGTGCATCAAAGTTATTTTTTTATTATTAATTAATAACAGATTCTCGTTCCCATACCTATCTAGATTTTGGTTAAATCACACAAAAGCTATTATATATATTTTATAAATGAGTGCCTCCTTTTTTATGCCACATGAAGAATTGGATTGCTTACTAAAAGAAAAGAAAAATTCACCTAACTTTACTGCATCTGAATACTATATATTTGTGCAAGTGAAAGCTGGATATCAAACTTGGGGGAATTTTTTTGAAAGGCTTTTAGAGACACTACACTATAGTCGTCTAAGGTACTTCATTTAAGGTGGGAAGAAAGAAAATTCCATTTCTGTATTAGTCTAACAACTTGTCATTATTCATAGTAAATCATCACCAAAAGCACACTCAGATACTTCTATCATTTTCTAAATCAACAGCCTATGCTGATTTCTTCAGTTCTGATATCCCCATTTGATGAAATTTATCGATTATTGAAATCACCTTTGCTGTTCTGCACACAGACTGGGGCGGTAAGATAACTCACATCCCATAAGGCCATTACGTAACTTGGAAAATACGACGTAATGACTTTCTAACAGCAGTCGATTGCAGGGCGTGGGCAATATTTCAACGTCGCTCTTTGCTCTCTAAGGAGGACCGAGTTTTCTCAATGTTCTTTAGGTGTATAGAAAGAGAGGCTTCTAAAATGTATTCAATCGAAAATAATGTTAAAAGACCGGTTATGATTTCGGCTGGTATTCTTTTCTATTCTCCAGGTTCGCCAAAGTATTCAAGCAATCATCATCACTCTATTTGATGCTTAAAGGGGAACAAAATTTTGGGCTTCTTACAAAAAATTTAAGAACAAAGTTTGAAGTGCCGTTTCTTTATTTTCATAGATAAATTATAACGACATAAAGCAGTGACCTTCCCAGAGGCATTTTTAAAGCTTTCCTTCAAGCTCAAAAGCTAAAAATTATCCAAAAGTACAATCTTGCAATATTTTACTGAAGAGAGTATTTTTTGATAACGTTCATGTAAGTTTGTGTTCACTCTATCAAATCTAAATAAAAGAGACGTACATAAATGAAAAAAATGTTACTTAACTTCAAAAAAATTTGCGGAAAAAAAACAGTGGGATAGATGAAATTACAAAATCCTGAAAAAATAGGTTTCTATGCAAGGTGTCCGGAAATGACTCAAAAAATTAATGCCACAAGTTCCTGACGCTCTGTATGTATAAAATTTCTTAATATCTTTTCCTTAATCTGACCAACCTAAAAATATTTTCTTGTTTAGTTTCAAATGAGTGCTAAACCCCAAAGGACAGCTAAGTGACATAATTCCGAAAGCAGCCGCACCCCGTGTCAGAAATCTGTTATTTTCGTCTCACATTCCGCGTAATTTCGAAGATAGATATAAAAGACACCGTCTGTATGCGTTAACACATACAAATAGATATAACGAACGTGATGCGAATATGCATGGCCGACATTCATTCATTCTTTGCTACGTCCTACATCAAATTTAGTCCTTTTGTGTGACGTATACGTGATACGGGTGCAAACGTCGCAAATTTGATGTTTATATTGGAGGGGACCCACGGTAATTTGGCGACCGTAAAGCCCTTGCGTCGACGAAAAACGCGAACCGAGGAAACAACTTCAGCTTTCCCGAGTTAATATCTGTGATGAAAAAAAACCAAATCGGTGGGGATTATTCGAGTGACGGCGTTTAGTCGAATAATACGAATTTTATCATTTTCTTGTTTTCCACACTTGACAGCGACAGGAAGACAGACATTTTCGTTTTAGGTTTACAGGCACTAAGTTGTTGCATACTCTCTCGTATGTACTTTATTCGTTCTTGGAAACCAAGAATTGCACCTCAACCATTTTAAACATCGACCTCAAAAGTATTATTAAATTAATTTTAATTGATCTGTATACTCAGTAAAAAATATAATTAAATTATGACGGGAAGTAATGTTTCGTTTATTCATGCTAGATGTCAACTTTAACATAGGCTGAATTCTTAATTGTTCTTCTGACCACTAGCAGTTGATGCAAGATGCAAGTTCATCCCACTTCTTAAGATTAATAATATTAGATTACGGAAGTACCTAACAACATTCCTTTTTATTGAGCGCTTCCTAAAGGTAAGGACTAATAATACTATTTGGAATAGGTAGGAGCAGCTACAAAGGAATATGGTTGCTCCAAACGCTAGTGTTTAGTAATGCTTGTAATTAGCTTATGTATATCCCATTCATTATCACATAAGTTTATTTAAGTCAATTCGACAGCACAGATAACAGCATGAACCTCAAATGGTGGCATGATTGTCTTCCACGGAGATTAGCATTTCTATTGAACCTTCACAATTAGCTCTCATTAGTCGGTATCGCTTTGTTTATTCCATGTATTAATTAATGGGATATCTATTACTCAAGTATTTATTTTACACTTTCGATAAAGATGCCAAATGAATTTGCTGTTAATGTCAGTGCCATTCATCGACATTTGACATAGAAGCTTTCCTTCGTGTCTAATCTCCCAGGAAAAATATAGTTTGTTAATCCCTGGTCTGGATTACTATCGGTTTGGCTTTACTTCACTTACAATAACGTCAATAAAACAAGCATATTTATAACACCATGCGTTTCAATTTGATATTTGCCCAATATTCCTATGCATTGCGATCATGACTACTATTTTATATATTATAATGGCATCTAACGAAATAAAATATAATATATAGTATTTTATACTAGTTATTGCTTTGCAGGCGATTGTATATTTAGCACCTGTTTCTCTAGTACTCGAGTAGTTTCAGTTTTTAATAAAAGATAACTACAAAATAGCCTTCCGACATTTGGAGGGCTAACCCTTAATTTTCACAATCGCTATTAAAATTATTAGTATTCCTACAAATTTCTATAGCTTCCTTTAATAGACCTTTGTAATATTTTTCTCTATGTAAAATTTTTGTTTTATCAAAGTCAGTCATGTGTTTAGTCAAATATGAGTGTTCAGCTACGGAAGATTTATCTATCCTATGCAGCCTAGAAGTCTTTCTTTTAGTTTGACATATGACGATTATTTGACGTAACGGCATTGTAAGTGAAGCATCTGAAAAACAAGGAGGTATGGAATTTAGGCATATCCAGAGACGACGACGTAAAGGGCAATGAAAGTTCATTAATCTTAGCGGAAACGTGGCCAAACTTTCTCAAGCGGAACACAAATCGACAACAAGTATTTTGCACTAACTGTATGCGATGTTGCATTCTTAAAGTTAAACAAGGAAAATAGGCCACCAAGCCATAGTTCAGCAAAGGTAATACAAGAGTTTCTACAAGTTCTTTTACGAATCTTAAAGTTAATTAAACTGACTTAAGTGCCAAAATAAAAATTTTGTAAGAGTAATGAAACGTGACTCTCAAATCGAAGATTCTCATCGAAAACCAAACCCAGGTGCCTAGCCTCCCTGCATATTTCGAATGGATGGCCGTCGATATCAAGACGCAATTGTGGCTTGACTAAATGTGATATCCTAGAAGGCGCAAAGCATATAACCTTGCACTTACCAGCAGTAAGTTTGAGGTTGTGGTTTATACTGTATTGAGAGTTTAAGTCCTCGGCGAGTCTGCACTAGCTATATCCTGTAACTTAAAAGAAACGTAGAGCTGCATAGCCAACAATATTTGAAAACTGAACTGTAGCGAAAATATCAGATGTATAGATTAAGTAAAGAAGAGGACCCAAAACTGATTCCTGAGGCACACCACTAGTGACAGGCACTTCAGCCGAAAGAAGGTCTTTTACTCTTAACCATTTGAAAGCGGTTTGTAAAATAAGACTCGAAAAATCCACGCGCAATTGCATCAAGCCCAAGAAACAATAATTTAGCACAAATTAACGCATGATCAATTGTATCAAAGGCTTTTGAGAAATCAAGCATATCCAAAGCAGAGCAATTGCCTCTATCACGCTCTCTTACTATATCGTTTAAGACCTTCAGTGAAATGGTGACAGAACTTTGGTTTTTCTGAAAATCAGATTGAAGCGGCGAAATAATGTTGTTCTCTAGTGCATAAGTGTACAGTTGACTATGAATAACTTTCTCAATTATTTTCACGAATGTAGGTACTAAACTTATTGGCCTGAGGTCGCTGTAATTAACAGGATTGCTAGTTTTTGGGATCGGAATCACAATGGAGGTTTTCCATAGTTGTGGAAAGTAAACAACAGTTCACAAGATGAGTAATATGAGGAGCAAACCTTGGCAAACAAAAATGAATCATCTTTACTGAAATGCCGCCAGCCCCAGGAGCGGAAAACCTGAGTTTAGATATTATGTTCAAAATGGTATCGACATCGGGAAGAGCAAAAGAGAAAGCAACATTTTCTTTATATTCGTTTGAAGCGTAATAGGCAGTAGTTTCGGGCTGATTATTGGGATTTGAAAATTTTGAACTAAAATAATAATTTATGTCATTTGGATTTAGAAGATGCATAGGAATCTGTATGCAACGATTGCTGTGGATCCCAGATGCCCCACAGCTTTCCAAAGCCGCCCAGGATCGCGAGATTGATCAGCCATAGATATATAAGTTTGTTTCTTACGTACTATTAACAACTAAAATATCATGTAATCTAAGTATCTTTTTTATTTTTTTAATTACTTTGTCCTGGCTAAAAATTTACTTGACCGAATAGTCTTATTGCAATAACCATTTTTCACAAACGCTGATTGGAGTTTATCAATTTATTTTTGTAAAGAATTTTTGTCTGAGAATCTTTGTGCTCTGACAAATAACGTTTCGCCATTTGCTTACAAAAATTCTTTTCCTTCTGCACCACCTTGAATAATTTACAGGTGAGTTTTGAAGACCTTAACGGCCCCCAGAAACACGGGCGACAAGAACCCGTCTAAGTTAACTAGGAAGTTTGCCCGGGGGCGTAAAAAGTTGGACGCCGCCGCTGCGAACACCCCCTGCGGTTTCGCGCAAAACTAGCGAAGTGTTAAAGAAGCCCGTAACCTAGAGTACACTTTGCGTTTTAATTACCCCCTGAGAGGCGCATAATGGCACTGGTTGCTGGAGTGTATAGTTGCTTTCCGTGTAACGAATTTAGCAGGTATCGCTTTAATCCGCTTTCATGTCTGCCGCGCGCCGTTAGCGAAGTGGCAAGTTGGTGTTTATTTAATGGGTGATTTTTTTCTTCCAGGATATCTGCAGGGAACAGTTCTGATCACTTGTTCGTTTTGTCTTCACGTTGCTGTTTTTTTTTCTATTTGTTTCTCCATAAAAAGTCGCGTTTAAAGTGTATAAAAAGAAATAATTGACGGTTTATTGAACAAACATGACGAAACTTATATGGATAGCTTAGAGCTTTGCTCAAAAATAAGGATCTGCCCTTAAAATAATTATATGTGTCATTATCAAAGTCTTTCCTGTTTTATAGCACTGACACAGGAAAGCCATGGAAATAAAATGTTACTTTGTAAAGTTTGTCTTTTGGTTGTTACTGTCTGCGGCTCCTAAAACATATCATTAAGGCCGTACACCCAGTTTTTACACCCTTATACGCACAAAATGCCCGTATTTAATTCTGTTTTTAGCAGTCTTTTTAAGTTACCTCTTTATTTATATGAAAAGAACTGGCTGTAATTCTCCAAATTTCTTTTAATAATCACTTTCCGAATCATTTATTACAAGAACCTTAAATATTTAACAAAGAAGCCAAAATTTGGTATCCTCTTAGGTATGATAGCCCAGTCTCACTTAGTTTATCTAAATTGTTTTCCTTACATGGGTTAAGTTTTGGTTTTTCTACGTTAGGCAGTGTGTTTTGCAGACAAAATCCCAGTTTTGAATCATTCGGGGATATATAGTTTTTCTTGCAACCATTGTAATTCTTTTTATATTGGTTAAACCGGAAGATTATTTTTACAGGTATTGAACATTTATTGAACTGTAACTGTCAGTCTACGTCCAGTATCGGAGATGGAACGAAGCGCTTATTTCCAATTTGGCAACGAAACTTTTTTAATTTATGTCTTTTTTGTGATTTTTTCATCCTGTCAGGTACTAAATGATGTCTGTTATTAGCCTATTACACATTTGTCAAKAATAATAATMATGGTGTTCAGTTTTAAGAAATGTTGGATCAAAAGTGCTTTTAATTTTGTTTTTAATTGCTCTACCTGGTTGTCCTATGTATTATACCATATCACATAGCATACCTTTTAGTTGATAAATAACTGTAATATTGGGAGGTCTTCTGGTTGACAATAAGCCAAATTCCAATAGTATTTTGTTTATACTATTGGATTTTGGTTATTGTTAACTGTGTTGTGACTGTGATGGTTTTCTATATATTTCAAAGTCAATTTTATTGTTCTTTACCAACATAGATTAGTCCAAAAAATGGAAAACTCCATTCTTTTCTTTTGCTAAGGTAATCTGCTTGTCTGTTCCCGTCCAAATACAAAAAATATCGTCAAAATATCTGGTCCAGAATAACACATTCTTGATAATTTCATTTTTATTTGTAAAAAGCTTCTCTTCGAAATCCGTTATGAAAATTTCCGCCAAGATCGGAGAATCCATTGGTTGTAAAATAATTTTGTTGATCTATGCAAATTTCCACAATATCCGTCAGTTTTTCTGTGTTTGACGTGTGGTGGCAGTTTTTTTATTTTATTTTTGAGAATTGTTAAAAGTTCATTTTGAGGGTTAGAAGTGAAAAGATTAGACACATCAAATGACACAAGAATAGCGTTATTTAGTATTGATTATTCTTTTACTGTCCACGATTCCTCTGGAATTCTTCACTCTGTATTTGGATTGGCATTCATTTGATTGTATTAAAACGTTGTTGGTAAACATGCATAATTTTTGCGATGGAGCATTGACATAAGAAATGACCGGTCTCAAAGGCATAGCCTATGTATTATTATACAACTATTGTTTAGCTTTAACACAATCAGCATAAAATGTAGAAATTTTTAAAACATGGGACACAATTGCTTCGTACATTGTTTCTCAGGATAATTTGTTCAATTGCCATGTGAGCTTTATTTTTAAACAAACAAGAAGGTATCTACAAATACGTTATTGTTGAATACCTGCTATTGTAAGAATTATATAACCAACATTCTTCAGATGATGAGATGACGTCAACTTTTACGGGTTTGGAACTTGGGGTAATATATTATCCGAAACTAGCCTCAAAACAGAACTACGAAACTCGATCTTTCCTGTGTTACGAAGTCCGTCCATTTTGAACCAACCCCGTGCAAATAAAAATAATCATTCTACCCCATTTTGTTGCGCACATGGCAAACGAAATTGCATCCGAATTGTTTGCACTGCAAGCGGTCCAGTACAGACTGTAGAACGCAAATTAAACATTTAATCAGTAAAACCATAAAACGATAATGGTGTTGCACAATGGCCGGTGGAATTAAATTTTAGAGGTGCAAAGAACACCGTAACAATTGCATTGCGTGAGGTGCGCTACATTGTTTGGCTGTGTGCTGTTTGTTGTTTAATTGTTACCAGATAGGGCGAATATTTTTGAGCGTTTGTGTGTTTAATCATTAAAATCGAAAGAAAAGTTGTTTATTGATTGTTATTCATTCCCACCTAAGGTAACAGTGTAGAAACTAGAATGAGTAGCTTAAATATACTAAAAGCGACATAACTTCGGTGTAGAATTAATTCTTCAATTGCTGTCTACATAATTCATGGATGAAGGAATTTGTAAAAGATTTAACGCTGTTTTTGCACAACAAATTGTCCATTTTTATAAAAATGTTCAAATTTCAAATGTAGAAAAGAGTAACGTTGTTTATTCTTGACTAACTTTTCAGCAATATTTAGGTAGCCTGTTATCTTGCATAGCTTGTATTTTTTCGATTTCGCCTGCAATGGTTGGATATACTCCATTTTAACTTTAAAGTTACATGAATTAGTCTTTTGATCAGAATATACTTTAGGGTTTATTATTGAAAATAAAATTATTTATCTATCTGTTGTAATTATTCGCAGACGCAATCCCAAATATTGATAATAATTTATGCAGGATTTTCTCAGATAATTTTTGCATTGACCCCTCTTGTGAACTTCCGCAAGACGGATGAAAAATGGTCGTTATGTACACCCCCGATCATCGACCGTATGCTTTTTAATGAAACCCCGCGAGTTCCAAGTCACTTATTGTACAACAAACTCGATAGAATTTTATTCCGTCCCCGTTCCACGAAGGACTGATATTTTTGTCACTCCAGACTTTTGTGATGGATAACCCATTTTGTCGTCATTGTTTATTATTCACTTAGGAAGTTGGCTGTTGCTGGGGTCTTCAAGACCATCGTTATAAGCGAAGMGGATTTTACGGCAGCTATTCTTGTATTATAAATTTGGCGGCTTTCTTTATTAATTCAACATTATTAATCGTKTCTCGATGAATTTAGAAATGCTATCTTCCGTTTGTCTATAAGATACAGGTTTTTAGCATGATGTAACTATAAATATGAGAAAATAAGAGTTATCGAATGCATGTTACCAGCAGTCAAAGTGTCGACGATAACCCCACAAGCTGCAAAAAACAACAAACATATAAAAGATTGTCCCTAATGAATAAATTAGTCCCTAATATGATATCTTGCGGTTCATTACATTATCGAGTTCAGTTAAATATGTAATTAATTTCTTAATGCACTCTGATTGCGTTTTGTGTTATTGCAGTACACTATCAGAATATTGTTTGTTTGTGGTGTCATCGGAAGGTGCAATGTCACGGTCAATTTTGGCAACATACTTTCACTCGTAGCAATAACAGTTGTTTTTTATGCACTTTTTGCATTTTGGGGAAATTTTGTAAGCTAAAAAGCATCTCCATTACAATTTTTGAATGGAGCTTAACATATTCGAGTATGTATAAAATTGTAGATGGGAACGTTATTATCAAAATTTGTTATGTTTATAATAATAAAATCGATGAGAATGTTGAGGGCTTTACTTTCTTTGACTTTTCCAAAAAGTATGCCAAAATTATCTTTTGTTAGCTTGCTAATATTCTTTGCAGTTATTCACTTCTTGAATATTCGTTTTCATAGATGAGGCAGTCGAAAAAACGAAACAAATCAACGGCATACTAACGAGCTTTTTAAACCTGAGACGATTAGTAATGAAATGCTATAGAAAAAATTGAACGACGGCCGTCGTTAGCTTCTGGCCTTTGCTCTTTTTCAATTTTTTGTGGAAATTATTTTTCGCTCAAAATCGGCACAGCGATGTATTTGGAGCTCCAGATTCCAAAAATGCAGTCAGAAATGAGCTAGGACGTCCAGAAATTAATTTTTCGCAAATAGACCCTTCTACTCTAGGCCACTTTTCAGAGGAACCGTTGCAGCTAGAGACCAACTGACACCAGTCCCAAATGCAGCAGGTCCTCATTTCTCATTTTCTTTGCCTTTGTTGTTTTTCCACCTTGAATCTTAATGGTCTCCGATTACGCTAATTTTATGTTCATTTACTAATGTGGACCTGCTGCATTTGGGACTGGTGTCAGTTGGTCTCTAGCAGCAACGGTTCCTCTAAAAAGTGGCCTAGAGTAGAAGGGTCTATTTGCGAAAAATTAGTTTCTGGACGTCCTAGCTCATTTCTACCTGCATTTTTGGAATCTGGAGCTCAAAATGCATCATTGTGCCGATTTTGAGCGAAAAATAATTTCTACAGAAAATTGAAAATACAAATACAAAACGCTCTCAAAGATAGAATACAATTTTCAGCAATACAACTATGTTTCAGCATTTCAGGTAATGAAAGCTTGTTCAGAATTAAATCACACAAAATATATACAGAGGGCTTGCCTATAAATTTTGGGATAAAGTCTAGACCTGCAGATATTAAGTTGTTTTCAGATTTGTTCCAGCTTCTTCAGTTGCTGTTTACATATTTCTGAGTGGTGCTCATTTCACTGACACCAGAGGTACACATTGTTTTTGCCGATCCTTAGAGATAGATAGATAGATAGATAGATAGAGAAAGCGAGCAGGAAAATTGTTACTATCTTGAAGTTGAAAATACTTCATTTTCTGAAAAATATGTTGATACCATATGTACGCTGAACATCCCATATTTTTAAAATTTAGGCGTGAAATGTCTTTCGATTGGTTTACTTCTTATTTACAAGGTATAATTTTCGCAATTTTTAGCACAACCGACAAAAGGGATTGAGGACATCTATTTCGCTTTATGAACGTGATTTCGATAGTGATCTGTGAGGAGTGGGGGTGCACTAGTCTTGATTAATTTTTGTTTTCAACCCCCTGACCGCCCTAATTTGGCATTCTTTCGCGACTCCTCGGCCGTTTAGCAATAAGCTGCTGCAGTGCAGCGACGGCAATAAATCGAAAAAGAATCGCGAGGATCGCCGCTGTTATGCAATAAATTTAAAAAATTAATCAAGGATGAGCCTGCTCCGAGGGGGGGTTCGACGCCGCGCGAATTAAACTAAAACGAAGAAAACGACGCGTCCGTGCCAGACGCGGAAATCTGAGACATTCGCGGCCCCGGCTGACGTACGGACACGCGATAAATTAAACATAATGTTTTAGGGAGCGCGTGTGACGTCAGCAGAACGTGCGACGCATCCCGGGTCGGCGCCTCCGCCAAAATTTCTCTGAGAAGCTACATAGTTTTGTATCGGTCTGAAAAATATGTTTGACTATTGACGAAAACAATTGGCTTTAGAGTCTCAATACTGGCTTGTCAGATACCAGTGCTAATAAATTTCTCTGCCTTTCAAATATTTAGTTTTTGTTTTTGGCTTTTGGCAATAACTTTTAATACTTCATTTCGTCCAAATATTTTGATTTTTGAACATTTTATTCTCGTTTTTGCAAATAAAAATGGTTGCTTTTTAAGACACTTTTGATTTGTGGATTGTGTGGTGATGTTCCCAGAAATAACTTACCTGTAGTTCGTTTGAATATTATGACTTACGTACTATTTTAGCGTACTAATTACAACCATTTTTACAAGCGATTGCTATCTACCATCTTCAATCGCAGAAGTGCACGTATTCTTGGACACGATAACAATTAAGACAATTCACGAAGAAATTTTTTTATTGTGCAACAGTAAAGAGCACAATGTGGCTATTTTTTCATGCAAAACTAACATTGAAGTTATGTGCCGCCAACACATAGACCTAGTAGACGGGCCCTTTGACTACTGCACAAGACATTTTCTGCAAATGTTTACGGTACATATATATATGAACAACATGTATGTCCCGGTCGCGTACTGTTTGTTAACAGACAAAAAAGAAGACACATATAGAACAGTTTTCGAAATTTTGAAGGCCGAAGCCAGAATTTTTGGTTTTGCATTTGAGCCAAAATACTCAGTTGCTGATTTCGAGAAAGGAATCCACACTGCAGTGAGAAAAGCTTTTCCAGAAGTGCAACTAATCGGGTGCAGGTTCCATTTAAGTCAAGCCTGGTAAATTTTTATGCACCTGCTTATTTTTTTAATTAGCATAGAATTACCTACAGAATTGCTCATCACTTCCGACCATCTTTTATAAGTAGTAGATATAGCTGTTCACTTTCGATAGGAGTACTTTTCTTGTAAATGTAGCTACGTTCAGAGGTAGATCTTATAAATAAATAAAATACTCTATGCCACATGGATAAAATTAACTCAACACATATTATTATAAAATATAGGTGGAGAAAAATTCCGTAACTGGGGTTAACCAAGGAATATAAAGATGCAACCTCTCCTATAGGGAAGTGGCTCCACCACATTTTTGGACTACAGTTTCTGCCGTCGGATGAGGTTGGGGGCGGTTTCGTCGAACTCATGGAGGAGCGAATTGACCATAATAGACTGACAGAGTTCAGCGACTACCTTGTCGACAATTATATTGGAGAAGATTCCTTGTTTCCACCACAAATTTGGGCAGCTCTAGTCGACTGCGTATGGCGGACAACAAATGGATGTGAGGCATTTAATTCGAAATTTAACAGGGCATGGGGGTCACCGCATCCTAATATTAACGTATTTTTGAAAATTTTACATGACTTTCAAACAGAGACTTACATCAAAATGAATTCTATAAATAACAGAGTTGTAAAAGGCGCCGAAAGAAAATTTATAACGGAAAAAATCCGTTAGTACAGCAAAAATGAAATCAGTAGACTAGATTACATAAAATGAATGTCATATAAGTTTAATGAAATATGTGTGTAATAAATACAATAAATTAATTTGTGTACGTATGCGCGTAGTTTTATTTTTATGCATAACTTGTGTATTTCAACACGAAGTTTAAACTAAAGGTTGGAAAATATTGTTCACGTCTGACTCTATMATACATTAGATAATAAATAGTCCATTAGAAAATAAACCGGTACACTTGCATACTGCAATTATATTAGTTCAAACTACCTCACATTCTCCTACCGCAATTCGGCTAAAGGATTACAGTTAACGATGACCGTACGGGTATCAACCAAATTTTTAAGATTTGTTGTTTTAGCCTTTGTGTAATTCGCTACAAAGTATGGAACTAGCAGGATATTTCAGGTTGTGTTCGATCGATTTTTCTGAAATTGTGCATGGGCCCATGGGTAATTAAGATACAGCATAAATACGTATTTTCAGTTTCCCCCACAGAAAAAAAAACAAGCGTTGTCAGATCAGGGTTATTGACGATTTTTAACATCGCTGGTTTCCTCAAAACGTTGCAATGTTTTAATAACTGTTAATCTGGCAATTGGTTCACGATCTTCATGGATTGCACTGTAGAGTGCATTTACTTCGCCTTCTATCCCCATAACTAATCATCATAATCAAAATTTCGATGCAAAAATGTTCAGTTAACTGAGGCATTGCGATTGCAAATAACAAAGTGAATGAAAATTATCACCAGTCACGAGGAAAACGGAGACACCTGGAGTTTTTGTTCTTACCTTGCGATAACGAATATCGTTGAATAAATGTGATACATTTTAGAAATCAGGAAAAATATCCTTTTCCGTGATGTGGCTTTTGACCCCCCCTTCCAGTTTAAAAAATGCAGCTAGCGCCCATATCTCGGAAACGAGAGCTGACAGGGAGTTGAAAATAAATTCCAGATAATGCATTTTAATTACCCATAGGCCCATGCACAATTTCAGAAAAATCGGTCTCATAGAACCTGAAATATCCGGCTGGTTCCATACTTTGTAGCGACCCTGTATATTTGTATTCTTTAATTTGTACATTATGCACAGTGAATGTAGGTTGTTATATATTATGCAATACCTACCATTTATTGTAAATAGTATTCATTCATTTATTTATTTAAAAAAATTAGAGTGTGAATATATTTTTTTTATTATAAAAACGTCATTCATGGGTAATAGCAATGGTATCTACGATAATAGAGATATAATGTGCCCTGCTTATATACAGTGCGATAGTATAAACAAATACTTCTTTATGGGCTTTGTGTGTAATATTACACAGTTTCGAAGGAACCTGTTCAAAAAGCTGCTGGGAACTACGTTTAAAAGTAACCAGAGTTTTGTTTTGATTTAGTAAACCGTTTTCGAGCTGCAATAATTTGTCTCGTTATTTACTGAATGGCTCTCGTATTTTGCTGCGATACTTCATTGTGCTGACTTACCAAATTCGCCATCGCTTACCAAACTACAACTTTGTATCCAGGCGCAAAACAGTCTTAATGACCCTCTTTTGTGCCGGCTTCGAAATTATGAACGCGCTCGTTAAAAGAAAAGCAATTAAAAGTTTTAAGGGATTAGCTCGGATATCTCACGTTATCGAGCGGTGCGGATTCAATATGGCACAGCAGTAAATAACAGGTTTTAAATAAATGTCAGCGCCGACTTAGAATGACACTGTTTGGGTAAATACGCTTCGAAACTTGGATTTTCGGCGTAATGATCGGAATTGCTGATTGTGTTCTTTACTTTGCAGGGTGGACGGGATAGGACCATGGTAACATGACTTGGCAGATGGCGCCCCCTAAGGTGTTCTGCCTAAACCTGAAACTTCGTAAGTATTTAGCATGTTCTTTATAGAAGTAACGGTCGCGCGCTATAGCAATGGAATAATAAAATAGATGTTATAAACACGACCAATTGACAAGTTTTCAAGTTAACAGGGATGGAATAATACGATAGATGTCGCATTCCTCGAAATGCAGTGTTCGTTTTATTGTTTCACTTAGTCTTTTAATTACACTTACTTCGCATGCTCATTTTCTATTTACAATCATAATGCATATATGTGTTTAAAATAAATACTTTAGTTGACCCCATTCTGGTCACAGTTCGTCTAAAAAATATCCTATGTTGATACAGTCGGTAAATTTATGTCGGTAGTCGAAAAAGCTTTGAGCTAAATTTGGGAAAAATATATTTATTCGTACAAGGACTTCATGGATGTCCTTTAAACACAATTAAGGCGCAATTAACTCCATCAGAAGAAGTCCTGTTTTATTCAATACTTCAGATAATAAGAAAATTTTCTTATTAAATACATGGCCAGTATGTAAATGTTGTCGAGATGCCATATAAATAAGCAATAATTTAAAATAATGATAGTAATGAAAATTTATTTGAATAATTGAATTATAATAAACGAAAACAAAATTAATAGTTATTACAAAAGGACGTAATATAACAGCCGAGCTGATTTTAGTGCAGAAACAAAATGATCAAAATGGGCAGCATACAAATTTAATAATAAAAAGATGTCAAAGACACCTAATATGATGTCATTAAAACAATTTAACTTATCGTTGATATCTGTGACTCTGATTCACTTATAGTCAATCCCAAGTTCAGAGCTTTTTTAAAATCCACAAATTGAAGTATCTTATTCATCTATACAAACGTTGGTACGATACACTGAGAAAGTGAAGTGAGAAAGGTCATAATATAATTGACCTATTTGTACAGTAAAGTGAGCTGTTAACTTTTATATTTTTGGTCATCACACGGTGCACACGGTAAACAGTGTAAGCCCTAGCACTGAGCCCTGAGGAGCACTACAAGAAATACCAGCTTAAGGAGATGAACTATCATCTAAATTCACAGACCGAAGCCGATCAGAAAAGCAATTTGCAAATAATACCAACATGTTTCCAAGTAGCATAAAGTAGGTAATATGTAGAGTACGCTATATTTCATCTCAATATTACATTTATTGAGCAAGTATTTTTTCTCGAACATCCATATTGTGCCTCACGATTATTCCTTCACTCGCTTTTCACAGAAGCTGCTTTAAATACCACTAACTATTCCTACCGGTCACACGTGCATGCCAAAGCGTGCTGTTTGCATACTCTCCCTCTGCCAATCCTCTCCGTCAGTCGAGGTGACATGAATTGAATTACGTGACTTCCGTACCACTAGAGTTTGCCACCAGTGTTTCTCACGTGAACAAGGTCAACTCGTTTACGAACCGAAGAAGTATTGCTTAGGATGTCAAGAATAGGGCAATTTAAACATTTAATGTATGCTATATGAAATATATTTATGTCATCTTTTTTGTAAATATTCGACATACAAAGGATCTCTTCAAGAAACGCGGAATAGTAGACGTCTTAAGGATAAGATTGAAAAAATATAAAAACGGTGTTGGAAAAATACCAGCACAATCCTCTAAGAGAAAATTAGGAATACCATCTACCATGTCAGTATTAGCACCTATAGGCTGATGAAATCAGTGACCTTCATTGTGATCTGAACTGGCAAAACTTTGTGTAGTAGTAATGAGAATTGCATCTTTTTTTATAGCTCAAGAGCTGTAAGCGAAAGCACCGAATGATCCCATTGGGGATATTTAAACTTACACTTAAAAACGACCAATTACTTTGAAGATCATCATATAACTGATTAAAATTATAATAAGACTGATTACACACAGCATTCCTGTAGAATGATGCTGCAACCTTATGTACAAAGATCCAACAATACTGCAAGCGAAAGAGGAGAAAGAAAACGAGATCCAAAGTTCGACTATAATAATTATCAATGCCATTGAGCTGTGAAACGTTGTGAAATAGTTAAAAACTATTTAGGATAGTCCTGCGGGCATTACTTGAGCCGCAGGTAAAATAAGGAGTGTTAAAATAATTCAAGACAATAACGTGATCTTTGCTTAACTCATTTACAGAAGTGAAAAGGTTGAAAAACAGCTCATGGTTAGACTTGGTAATCCAGGGATGGATATGCAAACCAAAAAAAATGTGTGAGAATTGATGGAGATTTTAGCTCAAATGATATCGACCATTGGAACAGCATCCCTTAATACAGAAAGATCAAATTTACAGCTAGCAAAGCTAGATATTGTCTACGGCCAAAAGGATGCTTCTATCGTATCGGTGGACAAAAAAATATTAGGGATAATTTTATTCTCAGAAATATCCGTGGACAACTGTTTCGGCTCATTAAGCCTCATCAGCGCGACACAACGGGTGAAGGAAGATGCCAGTGCCCATAGATGGCATTGTATCGCCTTTGGCGTACCAAACACTGAATCCGCAGCTGTAATATAACTTTTCCAAATAAAAAAGGATCCGGGCTTATTTGCACTCAAATGCAATTTCAATTCAACGATTCATTTGCTATTATCCCACCGATCATGCATCGCGAGTGCCGGGTAAACAGATTAAGTTTCATTACTTGCTATCGGTTATGAGTTGAATTTCGTGTTACGCGCTATTACTCCAAAGTGGCGACAGCTGCGATGTATTTATGGTACATAAAAATATTACGAGCATCATATCGCTGTACTGTGGTTATGAGTGTCGTAAACCGCCACTCTACACGTTTTGTATTTCGGTTTTAATCGGTGTGGTAAAAATATCCCCTAAATCACCCGCCGCTGGGCGAACACGGACTATAGCTTCGGGATGAAGAGCGCCGGATGTCTTTAAAACGCACTTCCAATGAACCAAGCAACCCTAACAATTTCCGAGTAGGTTCTGTAAAATTTACGCTTTAAACATAGATTTTTTTGTCTATATTCTCAACGGTGTAACATTTTGAAAGAAAGCTTTATGCGCTGCAATTCGCAATTCGTCCGATGATCATTATTAATTGTTTAAGTCTTCGCAAATTCGAATAAAAACTGGCAGAGCGTTAAAATTTTATTACTAAATCAATCAGTGTTTTGAAATTTATAAACCGACTCAGCTAAACTGAAAAAAATTCAAGGCATTTAAAAATTTGGCTAGCTATTCATTGTGGCCCTTAGATGGCGATGCATGAGTTGTTCAATTTTAATCATAGTTTTCCTTATCATATTGTCAACAATATCATGATGATAACCATTATAAACCGCAATATTCTTAATGAAAAAATTTTTTGCCCAAAAAAGAACAGAGGGGTTAGCCTCTGATATTTTGTGATTTTTGGTGGATCCTAGTTTTACCTGAAAAATCGACGTACAGATGTATTTTGAGCTGGAGATTCCAAAAATGAGCTCTAAAATGAGCTAGGACGTCTCGCGGCCTAATGTAGGTGACTTTTCCAGCGAATGGCCGTAGTTAACGACAAAATGAGACCATTTCCAAACTCAGGAGGTTCAAATTAGTACATATGCTCGATTTGGAGGTGAAAAAATTTTTTGCCAAAAAAAGAACAAAGGGGTTAAACCTTTGATATTTTGTGATTTTCGGTGGATCCTAGTTTTAGCTGAAAATCGATGTGCAGATATATTTTGAGCTGCAGATTCCAAAAATGAGTTCTAAAATAAGCTAGGACGTCGGGCGGCCTAATTTAGGTGACTTTTCCAGCGAATGCCCGTAGTTAACGACAAACTGAGACCATTTCCAAACTCAGGAGGTTCACAACAGACAACACAGGCAAGATGCTGATTGGTCTCAAATCGGATACAGTCTTTTGGATATCATTTAAAAACGCCATGCCGCTTTCTTTTTCTAATTTAAACTGAAGACCTTTATTAAGAAGGCCTAACTTCTTATCGTTGAAGGGCTCGGAAGAGATGTTCTCTACAATAGTATTATATTATGTTTTCCTGTTTATAGATTCAAAGAACTATCACAAGGTTTTAAACTTAACAATCAATCTTTTTTTTGTGCGTTAGATTTACTTGCCGAATTTTATGTGAATTAACTTCGTACATGAAGATCATATTTTTCTAGTTCTAATCTACTTCTCTTTATTTAATTTCTAAATCGTGCCGTTTTTGTTTGGTTAGTTCTGTTAGCACGCCACAGAACTTACCATTACATTTAAGCTTAACATTAATAAATAGCTATATTTGAAGACGTGAGAAATCGAATCCAGGTATGTTAATGTATTGGTTTGTATTTGAAACAACACAAGGTATTTGGATTTTTTCAATATTGATTTTTTGTAATTCTTCATTTATGACTGTAGAATGTACAGTACTTGTCAGAAGATGTGTATGTCTAAGTTTTAGGGGGTTTGGTTCGATATTTTTATAACGCAATTTTTAAACATGCCAGTGTTTGACGAAAATGTCTCGTTATATGTTTTCTGCAATGCATGTTATCTTCCCAATTTACTTAATGAATGGTGAATTCAGCGAAGGTATGAAATTTTAAACTATGTGTTAATGCTACATACAATCAAAGGAAACTTTATTTCACATTTGACAGTTGAAGAATATTTGTGGAATAAGTTTGAAAAACACCTTTATGTAGAACAATTTTCTGTATTTTCAATTATGGAATTATGGAAGAAACACTTTCACCTGGTTTGATCTTCGCACCTTTCATCTAAATCCTATTATGTCAGTAGGCAAAGCCAAACAATATCAGCGAGCGACATCAACCGGCAAGCCGATGACCGCCGCACCAACGAAACGTCTGGGATCGCTAGTGCGTCTAGAAGGGAACTCCATTGATAAAGTGTTTCAAACGAACACTACCTTGCCCGCAGTTCCCAATGACGCTATACTGCATAGGTGCACCACCCATGTAAATAAATAACAAAGGTGTGCGCTGTGTTGTCTACATCAGAAACAATCCGAGGACAGCTGTTTCGATTTATTAGATCTCTTCAGCTCGGCTATAGTCCCAATGTAGACAACACAGCACAGAAGTTTTACTCCATAAGTAGGAGGTCAACGACATACTGTCAGTAGGCAAATCCAAACAATTGTCAATGGGGTTTTCTTCTAGACGCACTAGCAATCCCAGACATTTCGTTGGGGCGGCGTTCATCGGCTTGCCGGTGGATGTCGCTCCCTGAGATTGTTTGGATTTGCCTACTGACATTATGTCGTTAACCTCCTACTTATGGAGTAAAACTTCTGTGCTGTGTTGTCTACATTGGGACTATAGACGAGCTGAAGAGATCTAATAGATCGAAACAGCTGTCCCCGGATTGTTTCTAGTGTAGACAGCACAGCGCACACCTTTGATATTTAAATCCTATTACTTTTTCTCGTAAATGGTTTCTAACACAGATATATGTTAAATTCCTCATTTGTATTTCTGTTTTAAAAAATGTGTTATTCCTGTCCAACACGAAGTGCGTCGTAAAAGATTAAAATCACACGAAACCCTGGCTGCGCCCTATAGTCCGCATTCCATCCCGAAATCGAAACTTCAAAACTGTCGTTTTATTTTCCGACCAATGATGATGTACCGACTTGCACACCGGCAATAATTGTATACATAGTTTAGTGCATCATCGCGAAATGCACGGCGCTTCAGCGATGGTACGGGCCCGAACTCGCGAATAATTAAGACAGTCAATAGCATGTTAATTAGGAAGATATAGACGTTACTGAGTTCGGCGCGTGTACCTTGCCGTGGTTAGCGGCGATTGTCTCAGAACCACCACCGTTCGGGAAGTTTATAACCTTGTAGCGAACTCGCGCTTCCGAGTTACAATACGACGTCGCATGTAGTTTTATTTAAGTTCGGCAGTGAAAATTCCATAACTTGATTTATACTTTGTACGAAACGCTGCGGATGGGGGAGGGAATGAGATCGTAAATGCATCGGGCACGGAACGGCAAATTGCAGGTGAACGGCTGGATCTCTGAGGATCCATTTGAGAATATCTCAGGACGCTAATGAAACACAGCCAGTGGGATTGGTTTTTTTTTTGCTTAGGAAGCAACTAAGTAGTCAGATTTCAAGAACGAAGCTACCCAGAAAACTATCTGGATTATTGTTACTTACTTACTTCTAGAACATAAGTTGTTAGTGGTAATTTTTGTTGTTTCTCCTTGATTGATAATATCAAGAAGCTGCTGTGTTCTTTCTTCATTAATAACATTGCCATTTTTGTCATATTATCGTGTACAAGTGCGGTCCCCTTTCATTTTCTATATTTCTTCTGTAAGTCCTTTTTTCGCGATCATTTYTGTATGACAATATTTGGTTCGTTGATTGACTTTCCTTATGACCCTGCTTCAACAGTTCCTTGTAATATTATCTCCATTGTTTCTTCCTTATTATGTTATTTTTTGCCAAATAAGCGTTATCTTTACTGTCTTTTATCTGTTTTTTTCACTTTAATTCAGCGCTGTTTATACAGGATGATTAGTTAAGGCCAAAAGCTTGTGGTATTTTTGTAAAACAAATATGGCTAGGCGACGCATTTAATATAACATATCAAAAATTAGTTTCTTTCTCCAAAAAGTTGCAATAGAATTTTGGTCTAAAATAAACTCATTATTTCCTAGTTGCTATAACAACTATACAACTACAACAGGAGGGACAGAAGTTTCAAATCTTCCAACTGGCATAGCTCAAGTATGATTTAAGCGAATTCAATGAATCATGGCTAGTTATAAAGTGAATTTTATGGTTTTGAATATAATTATAAATTTATAATTTATTTCAACTGTTTGACAGCACCACGCGTTATTTAAGAAAATCTTTTATTTGATAAAATATCACTATTGCTCCTTAATTAAGCAAAATTAATTTGAAAACCGCAGATCGATATCTTTCTTCCTTTCTTAGTTATAGTACCTAAAAAAACTGCAAACCCCTACTTAGGGCTATTAGACTTATTAGATTAGGTTGAAATGCACCGTATGGTTGTTTCTGCAATGCACAAGAATTTTACCAGTAACTTCTCCAGCTCGTCAGCTTGTATCCAACTCGAACCCCTGCCTGCAGGGAATATCTACAACTTTCCCGAAACCCTCTTGTGAAAGCTGAACTTCATAATATCATTTTTTACGTCCGTGTATCGGTGCCACGAAAGACATCACTTCGGTCTCGTAAAAATAACTGATGCCGCCATAACCGTAAAAAGTTGGATCCTGACAGCTGCCTACCAACTTGCAAGTTTTTTACTATTTTCCTTCGCCGTCTTCTGTTTTAAACCTGTTGCAGTGTTTCATGCTTGCTGAATTGATTCCTGCCGCCGTCAATAAGGAATGTTGGAAAAACGCTTTGAGTGTCACATTAAAAGAGGACATCAACCGTCAAATTTGTCTTAATGCTTTTAATAAGCACCAAATCCTTGTGTTGTCAAGATGGACTTGTAATTAATTTTTGTGGAGTAATATTTAGCGAGATTAACTTATATAATCAATTGGAAACGAGAATAAATAAGTTAGCGAATTGTAAAGCTTACTTGACTTATGGGACTATAGAATATAGATATTTAAATAAAACCACTGCTATTGCGTCTTTTCTGGTCGAAATTCAACGCCACAACAGTGGAAGAACTTGACAGCCAGCTTGGAGCATGTCAAAAAATATATACAGATCGATAATCCTGCCCATCATGAGTTACGGAATCAAAACCAAAACCTAACAGAACAATGTGTTGAATGGATACAAAGGTGCATTCATTGTGAAACACCCTGAATCAATTAGGTAGCTTGTTTCTTGTTTCTGTTCAAAAAGACGTTACTTAAACTCAACATGTGTTCCAATCATATTTGGTTTAATAAGCAGTGTAAGTTCTATGGTGTTACTCTGGGCTACATGCATATTAAGTGTAACAATAACTCGTGGGAAGCAAAAAGGGCCATACAGCAAGCAACAACTATCGATTTAGAAATCAGAAAGTAGCACACACGTCAGCAAAACCTGGGCGAGCATTTAAAATTAATTCATACAGAATTGCATAAAAACTGCATAACATAATGTTTGATGAGATAACTAATAGTATCTACAGTGATGTTTAAATACTAGTTCATAAACAATATGTCACTCAATTTAAGAAATTAAAAAATCTGCGGACTTCAAACAGAAAATAGAGTTAAAATCAAGGCAGTTAATCCCCAGTGTGAATTTAAATTCAGCGATCGTCTAGTAAACCTTACGAACACAAATTTTACACAGGCAGAACAAAAATTATTAAATAAATGTCTAAAATATAACCCAAATTTTCCAGCATCTAAAAAAGAATTTGAAATATAAGGTATAAATGCAGAATTGGCCTTGGACAAAGTAACAAATGAGGATACAAAAAACGAAAAATACACGTGTGCGGATATGATAACAAACAAATACAAAGTTACCGTTCATACAAGGGGTCTAATGTAGAAATCAAATGAATAAATAGCATAAAACAAAAATGTACAGAAAATTCACTAACTATTTGTAAGGCGGATAAAGGAATACTATCGTCACTTTAAAAACAAATGAGTATCAGATTAAACTAAATAATTTACTAAACACAAACAACTTTTCTAAACTTAATTCAGATCCCATAGGCCAGTTCCAGAAAGACGTCACTAGCATTTTAAAATCTTCAGAGCGCTTGATATCAAACAACGAAAATTACAAAATAATGAACCCCCAAGCTCCAATTCTATATGGCCTCCCAAAAATTCACAAAAATGGAATACCTTCGAGACCGGTTGTTTCCTACGTTAATGCTCCATCGTATAAACTATGCAAAATCAATTGAATGCTAGTCCAAATTCCGTAGGTTTCGCGAACAAGGTAAAAGAATTATCAATACCAAATAACGCTATTTTTGTGTCCTTTGATGTGTCTAATCTTTTCACTTCTATCCCCCTAAATGAACTATTAACAATCCTCAAAAATAAAATAGAGAACTGCCACCTGTCAAACACAGCAAAAACTGAACTACTGAATATCGTGGAAATTTGCATAGATACAAATTATTTTACGTTCAATGACACATTCTACAAGCAAGACGATGGAATGCCAATGGGTTCACCTTTGTCTCCAGTCTTGGCCGCAATTTTTTGCAAAGAAAAATGAAATTATTAAATATGTATTATTCTGGACTAGATATGTTGATGATATTTTGTGTATTTGGACGGAAACTGACAGGGAGTTGGATATATTCTTAAAATCCTTAAAAGCAATAAATAAAAAGATTAAATTTACCCTAGAAAAAGAAAAAGATGGAGTTCTTCATTTCTGGACTTATCAATGTCCGTAAAAAAATTTTGAAATTTATAGAAAACCAACACAGTCGGACGTTATAATCCCGGCTTCTTCAAATTAATCATTAGAGATTAAGCATTCCGTGTTTTATAGTTTAATAAGCAGACTAATAAATATACCACTTAGAAAAGAATTGATGACAATTAAACAAATCGCCCTTAACAATGGATATGACATAAAAGTTGTGGACCAAATATTAAAAAGCAATAAAAAATTAGAATACAAAGAATGCTGTATAATGCTAACATCAGTGAAAATGAACATATTTTTGCCACAGTAAATTATGTCAAAGAAGTTAGTGTTTGTGTTTAAAATAGGCTGAATAGACTCGGAATAAAAGCAATATAGGTTAATAAGCGCAATTTGGGAGATCTTCTAGTTAACAATCAGCCAAAATCCAATAAATTTTGGGGACATATTTAAAGGATAGAAGAAGGCCATATACTACAAAAAGCGTGGAAAATGAACAGCAACAAGCTCAAAGTAGGACGACCGTGCTACACGTCGAAGACAACGGCGGAGGGAATCACAGTACCGGTCTGCTTTGGTTAATTTACTCTGCACGCTTGCCTGATGAGCCCCAATAGGGCGAAACGAGTCGTAGGGTCACAGTGGATCAGTGATGGTGACTTGAGGGAAATATCCCTACATGTAGGGAAAAATCTTGCTGATTTTAAACTGTGAGGGAAACGGGAGGGCATAATGTAGGGAAATTCTAAATTTAACATTTTTTGATACATGCCATTACATTTGTTTAAAACTTGAATTTATTGCCAATGCGCGAATAGTAGTTGTTTAACTGTAACTTGACGGATGCTGTTACATAGCGTTTGAGGCTTGAAATATGTTAAGTCCCTAGATTGCGGAACAGACTATTACACTAGACAAGAACAAGATATGCAATTTGCAATCAAGGTTGACAGACTGTTTAATATTAAGTTTTAAGTTTAACATTGTTGCTGGCTATTGGAAATTTCTAGTTTATGTGTTAAATTTTTAGAATGCCACATGATGATATTATTTAAAAAAAGTTAAATATAGTGTTAAATAACATAAAAATTGCTTAGGTATTTATATTTTACTTAGATACCCAATCACAGTTTGGGGGAGGATTAACGTTAAGCAAAATGTTTGAGGGCTTTGTCATTTATTTATTTTAGAATGTTTTAATTAATACATAGTGAAAAACTTAAACATGTACAATGAAAAATTTAAAACACAAGTAAAATTGCATTGCAAAGAGGGAAAATTTCAAGTTACAGCGGGAAATTGTAGGGAGATTTTATATTATATAGAGGGAATTGCAGTTTTAAAGGTTACCATCACTGGAGTGGATTGACAAGGGCAGACGATTTATTTCATAATTATCAATGTAGCGTTCTTCTTTACCACAAGAACTATTTCGTGACCGATGCATCCAGTGCAGCTGATGCAAGTTTAACCATCTCCGAAATTTCTTGTTCGCTGTCAATGTAGTTCCGCATGACGTGATGTGAAGTTGCATCTGACGCTTTATCCGCTAACCACAGGAAGCTACACCGAGAGCTTTGATTGGTGATTGGTCCCCGAAGGATAAACTTGAAACTTGAACGAGTCGAGCTTAGTTAGGTATGAAATGGCGCGTGACACCGACGACTGCGGAAGCAGACGCCAGCGGAAGAGTACATCGCAGATGAATTGAAATCGTGATTTGTTGCATCGCTCTTCGTTTACCGATACGAATGTTTTCTTTGGTATGCAAAGTGTTTTCGATCTTTCGTCGATCGCATTGGAAATGGGCATTTCAGCGAGCAGACGGGTATAGCAGTGCGCCATGGAAACAAGCTATTTAAGCGAACGCCAGACCAGAATGGGAAAGCTCTTGAGGCGGACGGATGCCCCCCGAGATAAACTCGCTCATTCTCATACATACAATCAAATATAGCCGTTGGAATTGAAATATGTATGTGCTGCGAAATTCGATCTGAAAACCGATGCATCGAGGCACAATTTCAATAAACAGAAAGGCTCCGACGATCGCCATCGCTTTCACGTCGTCGTCTTGCTGATGGTTCGTTTAGAAAAAGGATTGAATTTTCAATTATTTTAGAAAAAACATGTCATAAGAAGATTAGTGTAAATACCTTGCTTTATTGAGTTTTTTTAATTATCGCAACGTCTCTTTCGTTAGATAAAAGCCTGTTCAGTAACACCATAGACAGTAATATTGTACAGTCAGCAAAAGCCATTTTGCAACGAGTAGTTGTTACACAGTCAATTGGCAATAACAAATAAATGAGTGTGTGGGTGAAGTGCTATCTTGCCCATTTCAAAAGCAGGCGCTTTTAACTTTCAACAGTTGCGTCTTAATATTAATATCAATTTCTTTCACGTATGCTTTATTTTTTATGAGCGTTTCCTGTGCTACCTGTATAATTTGTACTTTAGCAGGTTTTTTAATTTCTCAATTAAAAGGTTGAAACAAGATGTAATGGTGCATCGTAGAATGGTTTATACTTACTAATAATGTAACGATCCCTGGAGAGATTAGGAGGGTAAAAAATAACCCAAACGCAATTCTTTTGTTTTTTCAATAACGATTAAATACATAATTTAGTATTGTATGTAACAAAAAATATTAAAATTTTATGCTTTTAAAATATTTTTAATGCTCATTATTTCTAATTAACAACGAACTGTCCGCTTGTCCAGCATTAAATTCAATGCAATCGTTTCATGAAAAAAAAACACCTGAATGACTCAAAACTAATTTTATTTTTGTTATGGATGAAACGATAAAACAGTACACCACCGTGACCTAGACCTGTTTAAAACAACGCTTCTGTTTAAAACTTTGTTTTAAACAAATGTTTAAATCATTTGTTTCAAACAGTGTTTTTTTACTAATGTTATAAACAGTGTTTTTTACGACTATTGTATGATACTCATTAATTATTACTATTATGCTCGTTTATCCTCCACAAATATATAAACAGGATAATTAGTAATTACACATCTACATAATGTCACCTTACATTTGCATAAAAATTAATTGAATTCAAAACCAGGCCCAGTTTTTATCGATATAACAGTTATAGAAATTAATAATAAACTTAATATTTTTTCTGTAGCTATAAATTACAAACATTTTAAAACAACAAATAAAAATTAAAAAAAATCGTTCATTCAGCACTTACTAGATAATTATATATTTAGCATAATAGAACAAATAGTTATCAGAACTTGGGAATATAAAAAACAATAAACAAGAAATAAAATATTTTTACTAGTGCAAGCATATCTTTTTTGCACTTCTTGCATCGAGCTCGCATTGTACTATTTTGCACCTTAATTTTGTCTAAGTAATTCCACACTGCAATATTCCTCCTACTGGTCATTATAATTGTTGAACATTAAACTTTAAACATACAAGATCGGTTCCTATTCTCTTTGTTAAAGTTGATATTAGCTAAAATCAAACCAGTAACCAGTATGTGATTGGTCTGGATTTTAAGAACAGAGTTAATTTTCGCTTAAAAAGAAAAGAAAGAAAACCCGGCTCATAATAACAAAAATTGTCGCGTAAACGCCGTATACATCGAATACAAATGACAAAAGGCAATCGTAGTCACCTAGGGATTTTTAGACAACTGCTACGTTTTGCGTCATCTACTCGTATTTATTTTTACCAATACACATAGTAATTTGCATGAGAGTGTATGTTTAAAACAGTGTTTAAAACGTTTTAAACATGTTTTCAACTAAGTAAGAAAAAACATGTTTAAAACAATTTAAACATGATTAATTAAAAAAACTGTTTGTTTTGTTTAATTAAAAAAAACATGTTTTTGCCAACCCTGATTTAGATCCAGAATTCACTTCTGAATTAGGCTCGTAAAGCTAGAAAATCTCTAGATGTTTATGGAAGCGAAAACAACTTCTTAAGATATGCTTTCATTAGCTTAACTTAAACAGGACTTAGTATCCGTTTATGTCAAAAAAGCTTGTTAAAAAAGATAAAGATTCATTACAAGAAGCTTAACTTAGTTTTCGTACATAGACTAAGTTATGCATCAAGAGACTTGTATGTATCAATTATATCAAACAACTTGAAATAAGTAACTGAAAACTCGAATGAAAAAATAGCTATATGCCTTTCTGTTCTGCCTAAAAGTTTTTTGGTCTACAGTAATGGTTAAACAATTTTACCTATTTTCGGACGGAAATGAAAAGCGTGGTCTAAGTTGCACGGATTTTAATACGTTTATGTAGGTAGGGAAAATTTAGACGGAAATGCCAATAACAGGCGTAGTCATTAAATATCATGTGTATAACACCTCGTTGCTTTTTTCACATATAATCTTGCGTTTGTCAGAATTGTCGCCAGCAATTTCCCTTATCATTAAAAAATATATTTTTTTAAACACGGAATTACGAGTATGACACTTTATTTCCTGCGTTGTTTGATTTATTCTCAAGAATACGCCAATTAAGTTTCAGGTTATTATTTACTTCAAATTTCGCTAATAATATGAAGTAAAATTTGCCTTGCCATGCAGTAATACTCAGGCTTTAGTGCAACGAATAGTATCCAGAAAGCAGACTCTTTGAATTTGTAATGTTGTTGTAAAGGGGTTTTTAATGTTCACTGAAATCTTGTTTCGAATTTGATATAGCGTTAACAAATTTAGATTGCAAAGAAGTTATAATCCCCTTGAAATCCCTAAACTGAGACATGTTTCAAGGCGTTTTCACAACAATTTATCCGAGAATAATTATAAATGTGTCTTTTTGTCCGTGGCGAATTAATTGATGGAGCGGATGCTGCTACGGCTCCGCACCGAAGTATTGAATTTGGAAGCCAGCATCGCAAAATCAATGAACTAATCACTTTTCCTTCTTATTAATACCCCTAATCGCACCGAGAATGCACCTCAGCATCCCCAATTCGATCATTTCCTCGCCGTCCAATTTTCCTCCAACAACAGGGAGGTAGGGGGCCGTCGAGTTGTGAAAACTCTTGACTGGGGGCATTAGTCTTCCGGTGATCGCGCCTCCTGGTCAGGGAGCTTCCCGTTTAATTTCACTTACTGGGCCAAACGAGTCCACTTCAGGCCCCGTCGAGACTCTCCCGTCGGCATCCCGACCTCGTTCGTATTCCGCTAAATTCCCGATGGCCGACGTCGACCTGAATGTTGATGAATCCCGCGTTAGATCTTCCTGGCTTCTTGGTGTACGCTAGGGGTGGATAGTAAGCAGGCTGAAAGGGGTAGCAGATGGGACGCTTTTTGCCTCTTCAGTTCATTTGTGTTTCAGTCGACATTTTATTTTGTGAAATTTTGATAGTCGTGTAGTTTTATTGACTGAAACAGAAGCCGTCTGTTGGAAATGCTTAGCTGGCTATGTCTATGTAAGACAAAGTCTTCTAGCAATGATAAAAGGGATCTACCTTTTATTCCGTAAAACTCAAGTTTTTGGAGCAAAATCTTAGCAAATACATTTTATAGTTATCTTTAAATGCTTGTATACTCATTACTTTGAACTGAAGCAGGATCGAGTTACATAAATTAAATATTAGGCATGACATATGAAAAGGAATTTTCAAATAATGTAAGCAGGTGTGTTGGCGTGGCTATCACATATTTTTTCCTTGTGATGTTTCACGAATGATAATGACCCTGACGAAATTAAAAATGCAACCCAAAATACATTTGCAGAGGTAACATTGATAATTGTTCATCGTCATAAAAATATAAAACGTAGATAGCTGTATAAATTCGTAAATTTTGACATAAACTTCAATCATTTGCTTTAAGTAAATTCGGTATTATAAAACAAATTTTATATTTGAAAAATGTTTATTCAATAACATTAAATTAATAAATGCTCAAAATGTCGACCTCCGCTGCTTTCATAAGCTTGAATTCGTGCCCAAAAAGATCTTTTAACATTTTGCATAACATGCATTAACATTTCTGAAGTGATGGATCTACATGCATCACGTATATTATTTTATAAATGTTCTACACTTTCAACTGGTGTTTGGTATACTTGCTTTTTTACCATTCCCTACAGAAAAAAATCCAAAGAAGTAAGGTCCGGGCTTCTCGGTGGCCAACGATTAATTGAACCTCTTCCTATCCATCGCTTAGGCAAAACCAAATCAAGATGATTTCGCACTATTCTATGATAATGCGCAGGTGCCCCATTTTGTTGGAACCATAGATCTTGTCTTACTTGTAAATTTACATTTCGGAGAAGTACCGATAAAAAGTTTCTTGAAAAATTTAGATAAGTATTGCCGTTTAAACTATCGCGAAAAAATAAGGCCCAACAATTTGATTCCCCAATATTCCGTACCAGTGTAGATAGTTTGAAAATGTCCTTCTTGAATCCAACGTGGATTTTCTTGCGCATAATAATGCATGTTATGTTTGTTAACTCCTGCATTATTAGAAAGTCTAGCTTCATCTGAAAAGCAAATATCATAAAATCTCACATTCAAATTTTGGTGTTCCCGAAAAAAGTTACAAAAAGCCAATATTTTAGGATAATCTGTCTCCTTTAAGGTCTGAACCAATTGCAAGTGATGCGGATGAAATTGATTGCCTTTAATTATTCGGTGTACTGGAGACAGACTAATACCGGTTGCTCCTGAGACTACCCTTTGACTAATATGAGGATTTTTGTCAATCGTTGCCAATACTCTAATTTCATTGTGAGGGCCTGTTGCTGTTCTTTCTCTTGACTTTTTCAGTGGTGGCCAGTTTGTCCTCAAAGTTAATTCAAGTCTCTTGAAAATTGTATCGGGAGGAGCCCTTCTATTTGTAAAACGTTGTCTGTATAAACGGGCAGCAGAGGAAGCATTTTTCTTGCATTCACCATAAATCAATATCATATCTGTTTTTTCATCATTTGAATAGATTTTGACTTTTAATAAATACAGTGACAGGAACCATAGCGCATTGCCGTCATGGGTTCCCAATTTATTTTTAAAATAATACCATTATGTAAAGTAATGAGAATGTATTTTGAATTGCACTTTTAATTTCGTCAAGGTCATTATTATTCGTGAAACATCCTGTATAAGTAAGCTGGATTGCGAGATAAAACAATGAAAAACGACAAGCCGACAAATACCATTTTTCATATTTAGCCGGGGTAAAGTAAGAAGATATATGAAACGTATGCAAGAGTATTGAACTTTTTGAATACGGTAGGATGTATGTGAATCCAAACAAGGAAAACAAACTGCAGAACAAAAGCTAAAATATGACAGAATCAATGTATTACGTAACTTCTGTTTTAAACTTATTGAAAGATATAACCTGTGTGGATATAGTCTCAAACCGAAATAAGCTTTTTTAATACAGTTCTGAATATGACGGACATATCTGTATGAATTGTTCAACTTCTAATAGGAGAATTATTTATAGTTAGCTTAATATCAGCTCAGATCGCTTCACACTCCGATTGGTTTCCAAATAGCAACACAGGAGATTTTGTAGGGTACGCCATAAGGCTGTGACGTGCAGTTGCACTACAAATAACCTCGAAATCATCATTAATTTTGTTAACAGCATTTCTAATGTCGGAAGGCAAATACTATAGCTGGGCATCATCAGCATATAAATAAACACGGTAATGTCCATTCATAAATAGGTGGCAAGTGTAAACAGAAAACAATATTGGACCTAAGATAGAGCCCTGGGGTACTCCATCATAAATACTAGTTGGTTGAGAGATCTGATTACCTACTTTAACTCGTTGAGATGAAACATATTCAAATGCCTTACTTAAGTCAACCAGATTAATGTCTATATACTCTCCTCGTCCAAGGCCACCAATAATACTTTCCACCACACTATCTACAGCCTCAGTAGTGGAATGATTTGTTCTGAAACTAAATTGAAAGTTATTAAAATACTTCCAACTTACCAAATACTGATATCAGACGATAATCATCAGGTAATTTAATATTTTCCTTTTTTGATATAGGAATAACTTAACTCAATTTGAATAATTAGAAAAAATTGCCTCAAAATTCTCTAAAAATTTATTAAAAATAGACATAAATTTTTGTTTCATAGAAAAGGAAATTATTTTGCACATTCAACTACTACATTTGTTTTGATGAGTTTTCCTGAGCGGGCGAAACTGATTTTAATTTAACTAGTTTATTATTACATACTCATAAACGTATGTCTTATCTTAGTAAAGAATATCAATAAATGAAACATTTGGCATCACCGCTATCCTCCTCTATTACGGGCAACCCCAACGGGAGACGAGTGCGTGTATTCCCACCGAATCCCATTTAAACAATGGAAAAGTAATATTTCATCACGCTCTCCTTGATTGTTCGCTAACCCGTTTGATTTACACGTGAAAAGTTGAAATTATTTCATCTGAATTACGGGGGTCCATTGTAATTTCGATGTCGACCAACAACAATGCGCCATTGTTTCGTCAAGTCCGATATATCAAAACTCAGTGGTCCAGTTCATCTTCCAAAAGAATTACGTCAGAATACTAAAGAGAATTGGGTTCAGTTTGATCATTGCATTATGTTTTAGTTTTGTAGATAATTTTCTTATATATATATATATATATATATATATATATATATATATATATATATATATATATATATAATATAAGAGTGCAAAGAAGAGGTTATTGCTTTTTGATTTTATGTTGTTWACACATGATGATAGCCTTAATTGAATATAAAAATGCTTGTCCCGTGCCATAACAAATATTGGAAAAAAATTTAAGTATAAATATACACATAATGTTAATCCGTTTTCTAGTGTAAGTGACCACAACTGATTTAGGTTCATTAAAATAATACGATTATCTTGGCACCAGGTCTTAAAAGTGTCGTTAATGAAAAATAAGGAAAACAAGGGCCTTAGATTACATCATTGTGGTAAAACGAAAGACACTAGCATAGAAAAACCAATTTTGGTATCTTACAAATGTAGTTAATCTAGTAATGCAAACGCAGATCCTACTGCCGTTTGCTTCTTGATGATAATATTCTACAAGATCTGATCCAATGCTATTCTAAACTCCAATGTACATTACATCAATTTTGAACAGATCCGAAATTGCAATTCACTTTCGATCAAAATGAAATCTACACAATATGAGTGGAAATTATGTTTACAACGGAAGAATACCAAAAATATTGCTTTTGCCTGGTCGTAGGTACAAACAAATATATATTGTTCGAAGTTTGCAGAGTGTGACTGAAAATCCAATGTCACCACCAGTTAAATTACTAGTGCAACTGGTACGATTAAATCTACTTCGGTAATACCGGTACTGAAAAGTAGTAAATATCATCTATATAATATGAAATTACGCCAAACATCAAATATAGGTGGCTTGACTTTCGGAGGAAATACTCGTTAGTATTTGACTTCATCAATTTGTTGCAATTACCGTTGAACCAAAATAAATTAGTGAACATGGCGTTTACTTTGGGTGAACGCCCGTTTAAAATATATGTCTTTAATATATCCAAATGTAAATGCCTAAATTTTATGCGTCAACAAGGCTGAAGAACATAAATTCTTTTCACGTCCTAATGATTTAGTCGTGTATAAATATTCTAGTTCTACTATCTGCACTAAATCAAATACATAATGCGTAAAAAACAAGCCCTTTTAACGAAAGGGTCCTCTTCAGTCTAAACCCCGAATTTTTTTTTAATAATTGCACGTGTGCGATGTAAATACGGCTTTTTGCATACGAAGGTGGCCATGGAAAATTCTCGGCGTCAGTTATCACGGCTAAGCGTCAGTAGCCCTGGGAAGCTCAGCGTGCGCGTGCAGCTTCCCAAATTTTCACGAAAATTGGGTGGAAAATTTGGTCCGCGGTGTGAAACAGACCGTTTTGTAGTGATTTAGTGACGTAGTGCTTCGATGGAGCTAACTTTCCCATCGAATTGGATTCTACACGACAAGAGATACCTGTAAGTGTAGTTATTGCTTTTTATCGCGTAGGAACCGCGTCGAAACACCTTGTATAGGTGAATTACGCAGTTGTTCGTTGCGTTTAGGCGATTGCAGCTTCGAAATTTGTTTAACTGAGGTGATTTAATTAATCCCTTTGCTTAAAATGCTTCGTCCTGTTCAAAACACGGCAAAAAAGCCCGCATGGATACAGCGGCAAAAACGCTACGATGTGGTGTGAGTTTTTTTCATACATCAGCGGCCGTCAATCGCTTTTGGAGGCGTTTTCCAGCGAATACTAAAACGTTTTTATTTTTCTTGAGTGATTTTTGATAAGTATGTGTTTATTTTTAAATGGTATAGGAAATAGAGTTAAAGCTGAGCTGAATTATGCAAATTTGGTTCGTAATAACTTTCGGTTTTTGACAGCAATGCTTTCCAATAGAAAACAGTTTTATGGTTTCGTTTGTGTGTCTGTATATAGCACAAAAGTTGTTTAATATTCGCATTTTTTTAAACAGCAACATACTAACCATTCCCCTATAATGTAGTATAGTTTATTGGATATTTTTGTTACTATATCAAGATTTTTGATAGTCTCAAATTCCGAGACTTTGTTTTACTTTACAAATCACTACATCAGAAAGTGCACCCATAATATATATTATGTACAAAACATAATTGAAAAGTCATTTTATTAATTAATAACCTATAGGCCTGGTAAATGTTTAGTATAATGTGTAACTGTTTTTGAGAATAATAAGATGTGGGGTTTTTACACTGTATCACCATATCATGACTTTGATTTTTATTACTTGGTCTTATCAACTGGTGCATAAAGATTGTTGTAAAATGTGGAAGAAGCATGTTTGCCATCAATTTCCTGGCTTAAAATGCTTAGTCTATTCAAGACAGAGTGTGGTATAGAAGGGAACAGTTAGCTAGATATTTAAATTAGTTTTAAAAGAACAATGGCGATTGGGGTTAATATGTACACTTACATCTGGTGTAATACTAGGCTGCACACTGCCCATTTATAGTTTGGTTGCTAGTGTTACTTGTCCAGTCCTTAACTTTTTCCTGGTGAATTTACTTTTTCCATGCACACTTTTACTCTTACCAGCCTGTTATCCGAACCTATTTCTGCTCCTCTGTATAATTATGATCTACGATCTATCTGATTCACTGTTTTGCCGTCAGGCACCTCGCAGATTTCCAAATGGATCTGTTTATGTTGGAAGTATGTGCTCATAATTTTGCAATTTTCGCTTCTACAAGCCTTATCAGCTTTGTACGATTGTCATTTGAGGTGTCGTCGTGTAAGCATATTTTCCAATTGTAGGTTTGTACCTTTCTTCCTTTCCTACTGTTGCGTTGAAGTCCTCCACAACTAACATTTACATCGTTTCTTGGAAAATTGCTGTTATCTATACAGAAAATCACCTCATCTCGAATAAATCAATTCGGCATTTGGAAGTCAGCGAAAGTGATTTCAGTCTACAAATCAGGAGATCGCGATTTGCTATCATATCTAATTTCGCCAAAATATTTGAGGCAATTTTAGTCAATAATCTGTATAACCACATTTCTAATCAGCTGTCTTATAACCAGCATGGTTTCATACCTGGTAAATCTCCAACTACTCATCTTTGTGAATATGTACATTTTATTTCTAAAGTTCTTAATGATAGGAAGCAAGTGGACGTAATATATACCGATTTGTCCAGGGCATTCAATTTAGTTGATCATCATTGTCTACTTAAAAATTGAGTTCTTTTGGTTTATGTAATAGTATAGTAATTCTATTTAGGCCATTACTTTTAAGTCGTACACGATGTGCTGAATATGTTGGATTAAAATCCAACACATACTTAACACCTAGCGGTGTCACTCAGGACTCTAATCTAGGCCCTATATTATTATTTTCTTTTGTAAGAAGTAAATTGGAATATTGTTCTGTGATTTGGGCTCCAAGATATGCAGTTCATATTGCAGCCATAGAACGGGTGCAAAGAAAGTTTTGTAACTTAGTTCAACAGATTAATTTTCGCATACTTAGGCCTAATTCGAGATATAACTTGACTTTTGAACCTCTGTTGCTCAGCACTAACCAACACTTTAATTCACCTGTAAATAACATGATTAGATGTCACAATAACATCTGTAAAAATGTTTATATTTTTGCTAAAAATTTTAATAATTCTGTTAAAAAACTGCAGAACTCATGTTATGACTGTTGTGTTATGTTATGTTTTATAACTTTTAAAACGTTGTATTTTGTTTCATATTTAGCTACTACATATTTTTGTGTACATGTCTCATTTTGTATCCATTTTGGACCTCGGTTAGTTGGATTGAATATATATTATATTATAATTATGGTGTTTGGAAGACTTGTTTTAGCCAACCAGTTCCACGAAACTCGTAGTTTTTCTTCGAAGCCACGTCGATATGAGCGTAAATGTAGGTGGCAGACTATGGTATGCAATTGACTCGTCTGAGTAAATTTGGGATTTTAGTCTCCGCCATCCTTTCTCATAAAAATAGACGGTGATTTCTAAATGGAATATTCAACGAGCCCTTCGAGATGCATATTCTGTACGTAAATGAGCGGAAGGGGCGGAAATAAATGTTTGTAGTGGTTTTAGACCTTGCGGGATTCGCATTTTAGGAGTGGTCGTTACATGAACACCGCGGTTATAAGGATATTGTTATTGCTGTTTCGATGATAATGTCGGTGTTTTACGGTGGGAAATCGCCATAAAGGCGCCCGGGACGTTTTCCATTTCATATATAATAAATACACTTCGCTGGAAGTGAAATTCTAAGTACTAACGCCGTCTGGCTGCGACGCGAACTGTATGACATCGTCTCACCTGATGCTGTCGGTTTTACAGGTTTTCCGCATTTAAGCGTCTTGTGGATGGGTTTCCACGATCAGTTACTATAATGAAAGAGTAATGTATCTTGTTTAGTAATAAATATATATGAGTATGGAAAATTTAACGTTCAATTTAACATAAAATTCGCCGTGCCTATAAAACACTGACAAATTGTTAATCTGACGTTTAGTTTACTTCTAAAGTTTTTATCAAAGAGGAGAACGTCCAAAAATTGTCAGACAAAAGTTCAAAAAATTTTTTGAAAGTAAATAAACAAATCACTACGGAATCCTGGCGTGCAAACTCGATTGAGTAGAATAGAACCACCTACTAGATATACACGAACTACAAAATAGCCTTCCAAATATCACCACCTAGCTCCATATTAAAGTTATCAGCATCTAGAAAATTATATAACTTCGTTATCAAGACGTTTGTGGTTGCATTTTTCTATGGCTTTATAAAAAAAGTCAGTTTTCGTCTATGCATACTCCAGCAAAAGCTTGATATTCGTCCTTTTGAGATGAAATCTCGTAACATTAACTTTAATAATAATAATAAGGTCTTTATTCGGCGAAGTCTAGCTAACAGCTATTCAATTTCACCCAATAATAGAATGCTATGAGAAAGCTAGTGACTAGATTAGAGAGCATAGAATACATAACTATAATTCACACACTTTCGATGAACTAATTTTTGACATTTATCTTAAAAGAAGTTATTTTCAAAGTTTTGAATGTATCAGGAAGTAAATCTCGGTAAACTAAATTTATTAACGTGGCGCAAGTTCAGCTCATAAGTATCGGACCTAAACTCTAATTTAGAACGAAGGTAAGGAGGCGTACCGCTTGCAATCAGCCGATGAACAAAACATGACAAATAATAAAGACAACAATTCATTGATTTTCAACCACTGCTGTTCTCGAATTTTCTCAGTAACATGATCAAATTTACGTAGACCAAAAACAAATCTGCAGTAAGAATTTTGAATCTTTTGTATCTTGTATTTTGTTACTGAATCAAGGCATGGAAAATACACTAATAACCAACAGGATAGTAAGGACAGAACATAAGTTTCGGAAAGTTTTTTCTCAACTTAAAATTTAATATATGAAAGCTCTTATATAACACTCTTAGAGAAACAAAACACTGGCCTACAAGGGACGCGACATAATTCCTCATCGAAAATCAAACCTAGACTCTTAAAAGAACTGACCGTAGTTAACAATGCATCACCAATCCCTATTCTATATTGATTGATCAAAAACGGACGATTTACTGCAGAACAAAATGAGGCCGCAGAACATTTATCCAGATTTAATTTAAGACCATGAAAATCAAAATTAATCCTGGCAACTGCAGTTTCCAATTCATGTGGTGCAAATACATATGTTAGCTGGTGGTCATCAGCAAATGCACGTACCTTTGAAAAATTGAGGCATAACTCTATATCAAAAGTATGGATTGTAAATAACAAAGGACCAAGAACCGAACCCTGTGGCACACCAGATGTGATTCTCTGAAAGTCTGAACGCAAGTTTTATATATTTAAGTTTAGCACACAAGAGTTTGTGGTCAATAGTATCAAATGCCTTTGAATAGTCAAGCATGACCATCGCCACAGCTTTGCCTGCATCAACTGCTCTAATTGCTTCATCTGTTAAATCTAGTAGTAATGTAGTGGTACTGTACCCCTTCCTAAAACCTGATTGCGCATCTGAGAAACTTTCGTCACTAGTGCCGAAAATTACCTGCTAACTTTGACCAAAATCTAGTTACCCGAAGTTTAGCTGTCACGGTATCGCTCTCATTATTAAAATCACCCCAGTTTGAGTTTGTCGCGGTTTGCTATGAATTTCGATTTAAAAAGTGACTTAGATGTTCCACAAGAGATAAGAAATCTAGCAGAGCAAACCCAAAAGGTCGACAAAGAGGTTAAAAGATTTATAGTAAATTCATGGAATGAAGGGCTGATAAACAAGTAATATAGTATCAAACAATTGTTTCAATTAAAAAAATTTCTGGTAATGTGTAGTACCAGTTCATGGTAGTTGATTTTCGCACTGGTCGTTTTACATCAAGGTCTCACCGGAATCTAACGAACGACCCTTTATCTGATATAATAAACCATTAATTTATGCAGTTATTTTGATGCCCACTGCAAGAGGGCCTCGCGTGCGATAAAGAATGTTTCCACGTGAACACGGCCTTACTAATCCTGTTATTTCTAAGCAAAAGGAGCCATTTCCTACCCCTGTATCTGATCAGAATGCCACGTTAAATGCAAAGTGCGTTCGCAGTACAAAGGGCAATTAATCATATTTTTTTAAATTACGCACACTTGCGTTGAACGTAATGGATTTCTGGAGAATGGTCCTGTGTGGGGCCTCATTGCAATGTAAATTAAGTGCATGGGTGAAATCTGATTAAGTGCAAAGTCACCTAGTTGCATAAATCGAAATCTGTAACGGCTGCTGATGTGTGAGACAAAATTGATTACCTTTTTCATATGCGTTTTATCGTTAACGGTCAGTTATTGTGCCAAATTGACGTAGCTACTAGCGTTTTTAATGTTCATATTCGCAAGTTGTCACCACAGGTTCCTAGAGCTTGTCTTAGTTTAAAGGAACCCAACATACGCTTTTTTTTCCTTCTTATCGAAGACAAAGTCAAATTTCTGACACTTTAGTAGTATACCTCAGATTGATGAGGAGTTTTGTCAAGCTTGTACATAGAGTAAGAGTGTCAAATATGTTTACATCAAAGCTGTTAAAACTTTGGATTTAACTTATGATTCGAAATGTTTTTGTTACTCACAACAAGCTTATGTTTAAGGTGGATGTAGCTGTAGTTACTCTAGTAAGTTGGGCACTCCTACTTTACTGTATTCACAAAGCACAGTGTGTATTAAGTTATCTAGAATGTTTGCGTATTCTTTTAAACTTTGAGAAGGTGGGCGATATAATATTCCCACAATGAACTATATTTATTAGTAGCTATCCATCATGGTTTTAAGTACCGTGAACCTGTTATGGCCAACATCAACAATATAAATTGCTTCACCACCACCTCTACCACTCCCATCAAAACGAAAAAGTATTTACAGCTTCAATAAGCATATCGCCCAAAATCATGGTCACAACCGCGTAGCAGCTTCATTTGTGTTTCCTCATAATCGTACATCCAGTATAACCCGCGGTGGCTCCTCTCCTTTGTTGTCCATCTTTCGCTATTTAATTCCCTTTTCTTCCCGGAACAAAGGAGTTGGTCTAATTATGAGCTGTTCCCGAAATAGCCCCATAATTCGCCTTTGCCCCGCCGCCTCATCTCCGGAATCATAAAGTTCGTTTTCCTCCGTTCGCCTGAGCGCAAACAACGCTCCAACTTCAATCGGGACAGAAATTCGCCCCCGGCAGAACACAGGAATGTGCCGTGTCTGCGTACCGCCCATATTTTACGGAGGGGTACGGGTTAAATTCCGCTTTTTTTCTTTGCTAATGATCCAGGAATGTCGCCCGGTGATTATGGTACCGTAGTACAGCGAAGGCTGCAGTGATAGATCCGAGTTGGAATGCACGCGTTTCGAGAATATTGTACATTAAATAATTCTTTACTAGTTTTATACTGTTACGGCTTCCGGGCTTGAAAACTGGGGATTTCTGACTAAATTAAATACGACTAGTTCCAAACACTACTTATTTACTGAATCACTATACTGCATACACCAGCATTAAGAAAACCTGTTACACTAAGCCTTTCGCTCGCTTGGTAACGGTCATTCGAATTCAGAACTGCTCGCGCTCTCTCTGTCGGCTATTTATACCCTCATTGAGAATTACAGAAGTAACACCTTTCAGACGCTATCGAAACTTCGCGAAGGTTCTATTGACGAAATTCTCTGGAGAGTATCGGCATTCGCTGCCACCTGTCTGTGACTGGGATCACTACTTGCAGTGTGTTACTTCACCGCATCTACACGCTTGCAACTCCGGTACACAGATGGCGCTGATTCCGCAAGAATATGAAAGATTCGGCGTATTTATCAATCTTTGAAATTTCTTTTTTTAACTTCCGCCGAGAGATATTGTAGAAATAAATTCGATAGAGTTTTGAAATTTAGCTTTGCTGTGGCTAAAATCCACAAACCTACGTCCTATTACTAAAATTCCTGTGCTGCCGAAAATTTTAGAAAAAATAGCTCAACGGCAATGTATGACTATTCCATATAAAACAACATTATATCTTCTGTCCAATCAGGACACAACATCTGTTTTAGCTAATGTCATCCGATAGCTCAGATACTTCGGGTCTCGTACTGCTCGGCTTCTACAAAACATTTGATACCATAGATTAGTATTATTAGTATTTTTGAAACGCTGCAGAAATAAAAAGGTCGTACCAAATTTTCTTGATGTTCAAACACATATAAACACACACAAGTCAAATAAAATTATGCTTCAAACAAAATTTGCTTTAATTAGGGAACGCATACACGACACACGTAGACAACCTGGTTTCTTAGATGAAGACATGCAAATTCTATTCCACAATCTTTTTTATCAAGATTTTGAAGACATAATAAAGTTTACAGAAAAAGTATACAAACAACACTTTAATAAGGTCAAGGAACAAAACATACGTAAATTTGAGAAATTCAATACCATTAAACACAATAAGTTTAAATCATATAACATGGTTAAAACCAACATCAACAACACTGTGATAAACCTGTCAAAAAAGAGTGTCTCAGAAGCTGCTGTAAATATTTTAGCGAAGGGGATGAACTTTGCTGTAACGCCACGGACAATTCCAGAAGTGGAGATAATGTCATCTGTGGAATCTTGTATAAGGTCAAGCGGATAAGATTAGGATGGATGTATGCCACGCTATTAGAAATGCACGTACGCCCAAACCTAATGTGACATCTGAGGAACTGAAGGCTCTTAAGGATTTAAATACAGATAAGTCCATTATAGTTACTAGAGCAGATAAAGGTTCAGTCACAGTAATTTTAGATAGACCAGATTATGAGAATAAAGTTAGAGACTTGTTAGATGAGGAAACATTAAAAATTATCCCGAGATCCTACATCAAAAATTTCCAAAATTACTAATGATCTTATCAAATATTCAAATCTTTCGAATGAAGAGAAGTCTCTTTTAACTGTTTCCGATTGCAAGGTAAATTGTATGGTTTGCCCAAAATCCACAAAACCAATGTCCCGTTAAGACCCATAGTCAATACGATTGGTAGTCCTTGTTACAAATTAGCAAGATTCTGTGCTAGCTATTTAAAACCTTATGTAGGAAAAACCAGTAGTTTCATAAAAAAATTTTCAGACTTTATTTCAGAAGGGGATGTTTTAGTTAGTTTTGACGTGGTTTCTTTAATTACGAAAGTACCCATCCCTGAAACGATAGATATCATCAAATCCAAGCTTAATAGCGATCCCCTAGGTGACACGATGGTCAGATTATCTGAACATTGTTTAAAATCTACTTATTTCTTATGGAACGATAATTTTTATGAACAAAAATCAGGTTGTGCAATGGATTCACCTCTAAGTCCTGTAGTAGCTAATTTGTTTATGGAAAATTTTGAACAGGTAGCGATAAATAGTTTTCAGTTTAAGCCAAAATGTTGGTATAGGTACGTAAATGACACTTTTGTTATTTGGCCCCATGGTATAGAAGAGTTGGGTAGGTTTCTAAATCATTTGAACAGTCAAAATCCTGACATAAAATTTACTACGGAATTAGAAAGCAATGGTAGTTTACCTTTCTTGGATGTCCAAATTTACAGAACAAACACTGGGCAGTTAGGACGCAAGGTTTACAGAAAACCAACACACACAGACACATATTTATATGCCACATCTCACCACCCTCCCTCTCAAAAGAATAGTCTTATAAGGACGTTATTTGTTAGAGCACAAAGGATATCAGACGAAATTTCTTTACAAAAAGAAATGTATCATCTTAAATCAGCGCTAGTGAGAAATGGTTATAGCAATAAGAATATTTGGTCAGTTTTTAATAAGAGTGCTCATCCAAATCAAGTAAATTATCAGCCAGGACAAAGTAAATTGAAGTTGAGTTTGCCTTATGTACAAGGCCTTTCGGAAAAATTAATACTTTAGTTGTTGATAGTACATATAATAATCTAGATAAAATTTTAAATTCTACTAAGGACATAGTATATTTAGAGAGTGAAGGTGTTTACAAAATTACTTGTTTTTCCGGGAAGTGTTACACAGGTCAAACTAGAAGAAAAGTAGGTACGCGTTTGAAAGAACACATACGGGCTACTAGGCTGCAACAGATAGATAAATCTTCCGTAGCTGAACACTCATATTTGACTAAACACATGACTGACTTTGATAAAACAAGAATTTTACGTAGAGAAAAATATTATCACAAACGTCTAACAAAAGAATCTATAGAAATTTGTAGAAATACTAATAATTTTAATAGGTATTGTGGAAATTACAAATTAGGTGACATTTGGAAGGCTATTTTGTAGTTATCTTTTATCAAGTAGTTCGTGTATATCTAGCAGGTAGGTAGTTCCTTTTTTGTCGTTAGGTTCTTTTCTATCATGTTGGCATGTTGTTTCTGTGACGTCTCGCTTCCTTGGCGAATTGTTTATTACCTTCAAAGTTTTGTTTGAACTTGTGTCAGGCAAATTTTGAGGTTTTTGCGTTTTTGACAAAGATTACAGGTGTAATCGAAACGTCAGACTTATATTTTTTGTCAGTGTTTTCAAGAGACAGCTATCGCTATCTTACCATAGATTATTTGCTGTACGCTAAATGAAGCTATCGATATTGTAACTGTGGGTTTCTTAACTCATATCTTCAAATCGATTCCAAATTGTCATTTTTGGTGGTAATTTATCTGAAAGCTTCAGCTGTACCGCAAGGCTAAGTATTAGGCCAAATGCTTCATATGATATACACTGCAGACCTCCCAAGCTGTATAAAACATTGTAGTATTCAGTGCCAAGCAGATGACTTGCAGTTACAATTTTCTTTTAACTCCAAAAGCACTGAGACATGCTGAGTTCGTGGACCTATTCGGAAGTTCGAAATAATTGTTACATCATGGAAGATGGATTGGTAGAGGGGCCGGTGCACCTAAATGCAGCATTGCTAGAAGTAGTTATTGTTGCTATAGTGGAACTGTCAAATTTTATAGTGATACTTCAAATTGGTTAGTCTTTAAAGATACATTTAATCCTTAATTCATGGAAAACAACTGACATGGTGTGTCATGTTTTAGATAGGAAATTATAGACCTTATTGGAATAAGGGTGTCTCCTAAAATCACGTTTTCAAGCCTTCTTTGGGCAAATACAGACCAAAAAAGGCCGTCTATGAAAGACTGCTACATGTCGAGACATGCTTAAATGATGTAATTTCTAAACTGGCAGCGTTTCCAGCCAGCTCATCCATCGTGGGTTCGATGAGTTTCCATCTCCATTCGTTTTTACGTCCGTATAAAATCCGTAGCGGCAATCGCAACCGCAAGAGTTGACAAGTGCACGCGCCGTAAATACGGCATGAGGTCGTCCCGGGACTGTGTGCATGATTTAAAATACGCCCCGTCCACTCCATCCGGCGTCCGGCACTCAAGTTGTTAGCCCGCCACTAAAGGGGGAGTTTACTTGCCGCCGACCTACATAGACCGCATAATTCAGTTACGTCCTGGGCTCCGGATATTAATTTTTGGCAAACTTGTTTGGCGCTGCTCTTCTGAGACGGATTTATTAAATCACCGGGGCATGTGCACCCGCACGGAACGACGTGAGGGCGCGCTACCCCTTATTACTCGTGGGGAAGATTTTATACATTTTTATTACTGTATTAGTTGTAAAAATGTCGTAAAAGAGGGTCCGCCGCGTCCGATACCGCAAGTTTTATGCCTGGAGGAGGCTTAGGGTTTGCATACGTGGGTTGTTTACGCGAAATCAAACAGAAAATTTAAATTGGTGCCGTCGAATATCGTCTCCGGATTTTTGGTAACGTTATTTGAATCAAATTTTTTAGACGTAGATGTAGTGCTGAAGTAAGGCAAGAACAAATTCATTCTTTAAGAACAAATTTAATCTCGCGAAATATCCTTGGACAGGTTTTTCATTTGGAAAAAACGATTCTTCCTGTATTTTGTCGATCACGGTGTTCGTCTACTCTCGCTGATATATTTTTAACGAATCCTACTATTTTTGTTGGGTGCGTATTTTCCAAGAGCTTTGAAAAGTTCTCAAAACGAGGTATTAATCGATCCCTCTAAAATTAAGCTTTAGGTCAGGTCCGGTCAGGTCTCAGAGACATATTCACTTTGTTTAAAATATAGTAAAGTGTTTTTGTTTATCTAAGTCTTCATCGGTACAAAATGAAATATATACAAAAAGGAGCTTTTACAACTACTTTTGACTTTATCAAATTGGCAGAAGCAAGCAAACTAGGTTTTATACTAAAAAGCAAAAAACTACAGAAACAACAAGAAGAATTTAATTTGTGTTTGCAAAAATGTAACGAATTTGAATTAGTTAGCGTGACCTCGTCTCTATTTGATATTTACTTTGTTGTAATATAATAATAATATGTATTTTTGTATTTTCCAAATTGCCAATCAAAGAGGTATTCGCCTTTCGGGATCAATTATAAGTCTTTGAATACTTAGTGKTTCTTGTCGGTAATTTGTTATCACTAAACAGTATGGGTTCAGCAAGGGTAGATCTATAGGCACTAATTTATTTCTTTCTATAATATTATATCAAATTTTTTAGAATTATGTTATTATTAGGATGATGAAGTTTAATTTGAGGCATCGCTGTCAAAATCACGTTGTATATTTTTAACAGGTGGTCATTTGTCTTTTTATCCGGCGTGACGTATTACCGCTACATAGAGCGTGCGCTGGGTATTTATACCAGAATTGTGTAGAGTTGGTGTTACTAACATCAATACTACCGAAAAGCTTTCCCCCAATAGTAACGTGTATCAAAGCTGCAATAATAGCCCAGGCGGCAAACAGGAAATTTCGAAATCTCTTTATGGGCTTCCGCGGTCACGGCATCGAAAATTACACGCCGAAATTCGGCCCCGCAATTAACGCAAAAAGCTTATAAATCTGCGGCAGTAAATTAGAATAATATAACCTTCGCACTAATTTGCCATAATGCATGCACAGCCAGCAGATAGCGGAATTTATGGGGACCGGACCGGCGGGCTAATCGATGAGCTCCCGATATACGTCGTCCCACACCATCGGCCCGATAAGTTTGAATGGGGCGAATTTACAAAAGCCCCGGTTAGGACGCGTGATTGAGATTTTCCATTTATATGCCAATAGGTCGGCCGTTGCTGCCAGAAAAGTGACAGCAAAAGCTCCACATGAAGCGCCATTCTTCCCTTTCTAATAACATGGMTGCGGGCTTACGGCCGACTAGAAACTAMATGTTCAGAGAWCTTTTACTGTGAGACGTAAAAGAATCCACCAAAGGCAAATATAATAATAATATACGTAGCTCAACGAGGGATGAATTTAAGGTAATTAGATGTTCCGTCATTCATGCTTAATGTACAAACACACCATGTAGGACTCTTCATCTCCATTCCATTTTTCGATCTTTCTTGTTTGGTACTTAAGAGGATTACGCTCGTATTCTGATTATGGGATTCACAATGTAAACTTGACCAGGAATATCTTCAAAAGTAACAAGAATTTTTAACTCATTCTTTTTTTAAATGAAAGGTTTTAATGTTCTGAAGAGGCTTAATTTTTTATTTTTGCAAAATTTTTTACTATTAATTTTTTAATAAATTAAAAAGAAAAAATCCGCAAACAAGTTGCAAAACGTTACCGACTCGTCATAAATTTCAGCCTTTTCACAAACCTATATAAACAATAAATAGCAAATACCGGCTGTGCTGGACCTTTTGAGTCGCAAACTCGTAATAAGAACTTTCAACTGACAATCGGCCACAAATCTTATTATGCATGTCTTGTTTGAGAGGAGTCATCAACACTATTTTGTTTTTTAATAGCCACCGGACATCGGATACTTCCCTTGCTGTTTATAATTGTTCAAATTGTTCGAGTTATTATTACTTGTATACATATTGATGATTATAAGAAGATTTAATGGGTTTCTTGCAGGTATATACAAGGTGATTCACTAACAGTACGGAGCAACTGTATCTTGAAAATCCCTTACACTTTCGCTTTGGGGATTTTTTAAATAAAAATGTACCAGGGAAATTCACTAAAAAATATTTCGAAGTTACCAAGTTTTCCTTTAGAAGCCATATTTGATATGATGTTACAAATCAAAAGGAAAGACATTTGCCCATAAAATGTGGATGGAAAATAGAAATGTTAGAATCTTTGTTTAATTAAAAAAAGGTTCGCTACCTCTTTTCTCTAGTTGCCATGGTAACGGCACTACAAAGCAAAATAACATCGAAACACAATTCTACACAATAATAATAATTATACGAGGGTAAAATGCTTTCATTGTCCATAGTATAATATAATATTTTCTCAGAAAGATCGCTGTCGTTTTAAAACACTGATAAAAAATTATTGGTCCGACGTTTCGATTACTCCTGCAATCTTTGTCAAAGACGAATTTAAATTCGTCTTCGACAAAGATTAGAGGTGTAGTCGAAATATCAGACCAATAGTTCTTTGTCAGTTTTAAAACGACAGCGATCTTTCCGAAAAAACATTATATAATAATGATAATAATTTTCAATAAACAATCGATGGTGTCGAAAGTAGTAGATTTATACATAATATACTAATCAGTTTAGTTAATATTGTACATGGCTAGTTAGTAAACTTACCAACTGTGCTGCAAATTTAATTGTACAAATATTATCATATGAAGAAAAAAGGAAATACGTGATGTACTTATTTTACCGAGCGATTCGATAATTTTCATAAAGCTGGTTGTGCTATAAAAAGCTAAGTTCTTATTTATCGTTATTTGTGAAATGCAATGCAATATTGTAGAAATACAACTAGCAAAAATTTATGTCATTCACTTCTAATACATTATTGCAAAAATATTGCGTATTTCTTAAATACAATGGTATGGTAAAAGTAGATATTATTAAAAAATAAATAATGTAAATTTTATTTAACTAGCCAAAAAAAACAAAATCAAATTGTTAACAATGAAAGGGTCAACATTTGGTTTAAATGAAGAATTGGCTACATATTTTGTTAAAAAATGTATATTTCCTCTTTGTTAGTATTTTGGTACGTTGTTTACTTATCTGAGCGAATTTTATTCGAAAATATTGTTATGTAAAATTTCGATGACTTATTTCTAAAAAACAAAAAATGTAAAAATTTTAAATTTGGTCGTGAATAGTAAACTTCTTAAGGAAAAAATTAAATTTTTTTTATAAATCGAATGTTTTCATTTTAATAAGTTATTTATTCCCTAGTTTTACTCTCATATGATAAACCGATCACGGATTGTACTTTGTCATAATTATTCGATTCCTTATGGCTAATACAGCGTTTGATTTGATATAATTATGTAGAACAAAGAAGTATAAAAAATGTTTTCATATAATGATAGTGCTACGTGCTGGAAGTATTACAATACTAAATTTGAAGAATTACAATTTGTTCTGCAAACTCTATGGGATGCGAACCTAAGCTGCCTTTCTGCATTGTCCAAACCCAGCAGTCTATTTACATTTTATGGAGGTTTTATGGTCCTGTCAATCATTCTCTGCCCACCGTGATAAGTGGTATCCCATTTAATTGTTACGCTACGTTCGACAGTTATTTTCTTCTACGTCATCAGCACCCTCAAATTTACTTTACGCCAATTGCAGTATTGTCCAATTTTGCGAAGGCTTTAGAATCTATTTTGCACAAATTTATTTACTCTGTTGTAGGTAATATCAATAATATCAACAAGGCAGCAAGCGATCTATTGTTACAAATCTCTACCTTTACTCAGTATATCACTGATGTTCTGGATGGTGGGGGTCAAATAGATACTATTTACACAGATTTTTCTAAAGCCAGACACATCATGGAATCTTACTACTTACTCACTTACTTTCTACCTAATATTTACGACTATACCCTGCGAATCTTTTTAAAATTCCCTCTGGCAACAGCGACCACCCTCTTTGAGCAAAGAGGCGCAAAAAGACGAGAAGTCGAGTGGCCCTCTCCATTTTTGCCGCGCTAATTTACCGAACGAATTCATGTGCAGCGTTGTATAATGACATGGAAACGCTATCGAAATTTCCGTGCCGAATTGCTATAGTTCAGGACCGTAGGACATTCTGGGTGTTTGCCAAATACCACCCGCCGTTCTATATATCACTTTACTGCCCCCCACGCCCCCACATATGCCCGAACTATATCGGGGATAGTTTATACGCGCGGCCGCCTTTATGGCCGGAGTAAGCTACACACTGGTGACACATCCTTAAACACGGGGAAATATGGGACGCGCGTCTTTCGCTCTCCCGTGCGGACGAGGGCGCACCTTGATGTATCTGTTTAATTAGGGGCAGTCTGCGGGCGGCCATCGCCGCACCGTTACCGCAACCCTGGATGGGACTGAGCCGGGATGAGACCTCGGCTCTGCAGGATACATCTGGGGATGTGGGTAAGGGCAAGGTTGCAATCCTTTATTTTCTTGGGAGGGTAAAGGTTGGGGGTTACGGGTGGAAGAATTCTGTTAGATGGGATTAATCCAACAGACGTCCATTTTGTACTCTTTACTTAGCTCCTCAGCTAATTATCATAAGATCAATCAGTCAATATTTATTATGTGACATACAAATATACATCACAAAAGGAGAGCATGCGATACATAATTATAGGGTAACCTAAGACTATAACTGAGCATCCAATGAAAGTAACAGTAATAGTAATAGTAATAGTATAGTATAGTATATTTAATTCCAACAAACCTACAAAGTCTACAAAGGAATAATAATAGTTACAAAACATAATTCTTACACCTGCGTACAAATGACTCAAATGGCGATACAAAAATATCAACACTTCTACATATTTCATTATATTGTGGCATGCCCTCTAATCACCCCCAACGTCGTTGCAATTTTTCATTTAGTAAATCTGTTCAAAATAAAAAAGAAACATGACAACTCCGTAAAACGCAAAGCTGCGATTTTTACCTAAATAAGGAAATCGAAAAGATCGAGGAGTCACGTTCGGGCTTGATCAGCGAGAGGTTGCGACACTGCCAACCAGGTATCCCCATTAGTTAAGAAAAGAAGATGTAAGTACAATAACTCACATAAGTAGTAAATTTTATTAACCTTTATTCTCTTTAATAATTCCTATCGTTGATTTTTGTGTGCGTAGATAATTTTTACATTTTTATTTGTGAAAAGTGTAACTTGTTTTTTATTTTTTGTATGTTGCGACGTGACTTCTAGGGGATTACCCTTACGTCGCGCACAAAACCGTGAATTAAGAAAGTAGAGAAAAATTATAGAGGGTAGTGGAAACTATCTTACCAAAGTTACGGCTGCTAAATAGTACCCACCAGCACAGCGTAGAGGGGGTGGATAAATCTCCTAAACCCGCGGATCTTAGTGAAAGGCGCCACTCGTTTTGCAACTAAATGTTAAGCAACCGATCTATCACAACAGCAAAAACGGGAAAGATGACTTCTTAATAAGTAAGAAACAAAATGAAACTCACTGCTCTCTTTAACAATCGGTATAATTTACGGTCGTATGAACTTAGCAATACAAACGCTAGTAAACAGTAACTTTTAACTGTATAAAAATAATAGTAGTTATCGAAACTTTCTGGCTGTACCTGGTATAGCTATACTCGGCTCACAAATTATTTATAAAGAGAAATTACAGTTCAATTTTAGGCTTCACGTAATACTAGCAGGGTAACCCCTGAATTTTTCGTAGATCGTAACGAATATGAACAAATAACGCGATACAAACACGCTAAGTAATAGTTAAGTAAATTCAAGTGTAAAAGTCAAAGTTAATAGCGAACATAAACCACTAGGATCTTTTCGAAATCGTATGGTAATAAAATTAAGATAAACAAGAGAATATTATGTGAAATTCTTATCTGTTTTTGTGATGGGCTGCTCCACGGCGAGTGTAGAATGACGTATCCACCACTGTAAAAATCCAGGTCAACTTAACGGCGAGTTATATAAGCCCTCATATAGACCTTGGTGGTGGGTAGGTGGATGGTAGTCCAACCCTCTAAGAACGATGGGGTAGATACGAAGATCAAAGGTCAACTCGATTCTGGAAGGACCTTGATACAGGAGCCTGAATGCTTGTTTTTACGCAAGCAGGACTCAAGAGCAACACCACAAGAATTACGACGACAAGTATGTAAAAAGGCCTAAAATTTTGAGAAACCGAACCTTAGCCTGGGAACTGAGCATATCTGAAAGCCTACCTTTAGGTGTACAACGGCCTGACGAGGTGATAAGAAATTCAGCTCTGTTTATAGCTGAGCAAACGGTGAAATTTCAAGCTCACTGCTTCTACGAAATCCCTCAATGGCTCGGTTCAATAAACAACTACACTATAATTTATTGCAACCAAAAATTTGCAGAAAACTAGTGGCTTAATTATGGCACAGATCCGTCAAATGACGTGAACTCTTCCGACAACGGAAACAGAATTCCCTGCGTAAGATTTTTCTCGAACTTTTCAGCGCCAGAAGCAAAACGTCTAGATGATAAGACTACACCCTGAATTCGTCAACCAGAAGATAAACGGACGTGTTTTACATGAAGAGCTACCAGCTATTAGAAACCAATGCCCTCAATCCCGATACAGTTTAAATAACAAAAATTTTTGAAAATTAACCTGCTACAATGTCCCTATTTAACTGATCTKCCCCATTGTTTGTAAAAAATTARTATTATTAAATCTAGTGGCTTGTATACGGCATTTAACTTGACCATCCCTGATCCCGTCCCGCTTCAGGTGTCACTCTCGCTGAGGCCCAAATGTGACACATGGTGGAGGCGCCTACACATACGTACAATCGGAGAATGAAAACAATGGCTAGTCCGTGAAGGACAAACATAAAATGTTACACAAGATCTTGAATTCACTCTTGGCACTGAGAAAGATAACCGACACAATAATGTACTAACAATGCGACCATGTACAATTTTATGCAAGAAAGTTATAGCATAAAGATTTCGCCGAAAACTTAATGAATGCAACTCAAATTCGGCACACAAAGTCGAAGACGGACAATCAAAAAGGGGATATAGGTTAAATTTCTTATAATATAAGTATCTACAGAATTTCTTTTGTATACTTTCAATCTGAGTAGGATAAACAGCATAACCATGACACCAAACTACGGAACAGTACTCTAGTTTACTTCTTACAAATGCACAATACAGTCACAAAATACAAGAAATGTTATTTAAATCCCTAGTTTGTCGCTTAATAAACCCCATTGCTCTAATAACATCACCACACATTTGCTCTATATGTAAGTTAAATGAGAGAGAACTTCAAAAGCGATTCCCAAATCTTTTATTTGAGATACACGTTCCAACTCAGTACCGTTAACACTGTAATGAAAAACAACCGGATTTTGAATCCTACAGAAAGAAATAATCTTACATTTAGCAAAATTTAGATTCATTTTGTTCTCTGCACACCAGAGAGAAAACTGTTCCAGATCATTTTGCATCGCAGATTTTATGCTTCTTACAATTTTCAAATCATCTGCGTACACCAATATACGCGACTTAAATATAGAAATAAACATCGTTAAAGAAGGACAAAAACAAAAGTGGTCCTAAATKGGAACCTTACACTACTCCACTACATGTTTGAAATGGCTTCGATTTATAACCTAAATATTCAACATATTGAAATCGTACTGTCAACAAAGAAATAGGAAACAATATCAAAGAATCACATAAGCCGTAACTTTGTCAATTCCGCAAAAGAATGCGATGACCTACAACATCAAAAGCTTTTGACAGATCTGTATAAATAACATCAGTTTGTAACTTATTTTCTAAATTATTATTATTATTATTGCGTGTAGTCACATAAATTGGTTGTAGTAGATTTACCCTTTATAAAACCGTGTTTACCTTCATTTATAAATATGTGCATGTGGTTGTATAGATACTTTGCAAAAATAGACTCAAAAATTTTGGCGAAATTGCAGCTTATAACTACTGCTCTATAATTTTCAATATTACTCCGATCTCCGGACTTGAAAACCGGAAAAACCTTGGATCTCTTCTAGACATTTGGATAAATACATGTCTCTAAAGATAAATTATAAGTGTGTCGGAGTGGCTTCAAAAAACAGCAAACACAATCTTTCACAATAAACGATGGTATATTGTCCGTCTCAGCAGTTAAGTTTGGCTTCATCTTCTTCGCAGCCGCAATCATGTCATCATCCGAAATGGATAACAAATGCGTTGTTGCAGCAATGGACACATCACCACACAAGTTTAGATTAGTTTGATTCTGTGCTTCACCACTGTTTTTTACGTAAACGCTACCAACGCTACCGTTGGATTCGACGCAAGATTATCTTGATAACGTATTGTTGAAGGGAGACCAGAGATATTCTTTTTTGACCGCACGTAGGACCACATCATTCTGAACGTTACTTATGTATTTGGTAAACTCAAGGCAAATATTATAACGGATTAATTTCCGAAGCTTATTTACTTGATGCAGATAGTACTCCAGGCCACTCATCTTGTATAACTTCCATAGTATTTTCTTCCTTTTCAAATCAGAGATCACAAATGATGTGAACCAGGGTGGGTAAGATGAGCAAGTTTTTGGTACATATTTATCAAGGAGCGCATCGATGTTGGAGTACATGACGCTAAAAGCGGCCTCCACAGATGCCGTCTCACAGACAGAGGACCAGTCAGTGTCCAATATGTCGGAGTATAAAACAGAAAGATCAGCTTTACGAAAGTTATAATAATAGCCACCGACATTAGGATGCAAATTTTCTTTAATGTCATTTCGTAAACTCATATAACCAATTGAAATGTGCAAGGCAGGATGGTGCACATCTTCACTCACAAGCGAAAAGTTTCCCCTAATCACACTGCAACTCAAATCATCAGACAAAAAAATTAAATCTAATAAACGACGGTTGCAGTTTAATACTGCATTATGCTGTGCCAGTCCTAAACTAACCACTAAACCATCTACTAAGGGTAAACTAAATCTGTACTTTGTCAACGCATGACGGAATGTGTTGTTTAAATGTTGTACGTCGTAATTCTAACTCATGAATAACCATATTTAACAGATGTGGCGCAACAAAAGAAAAAGACCCTTCATATTTTGAAGTTACATGCCAAGCAAAAGTGTCTTTTCTAATATTAACCTTACAAACCTGAGAACGGGACGAATACAAATGTTCCGAAACGTGTAAAGTTATTAATTTGCGCAAAATTCTTTAATACTTATATTTTACTGTCCACCTATTCTGGTCCTGTACGGAGTAATGTGATCGCGAAACGGTACATTACATACCAATCCAATACAAGCGTTTTGAAAAGACTGGACTTTCTGTTTATTCTAACTGGGAAGAAAGTAATAGTACACCATACAGGAATATTGTGAGTGTAAGGATATACTCGTACTAGCGACAACGTAGTTTTTAAATAGTAAAGACTTTTAAGTTTAAAAAAACACTTGTCTTGCTGATTAATTTTTCATGCTCATTAAGGCATACTTTATCATCTACAATTAATCCTAGATCCCTTGCAGAAGAAGTTCACCTAATCACCTCTCCGTTTACAGCAATATTTGGGTCTGAACTTACGCACAAAGCTAATGTTTTTTAGGGTTAAGATCACCACTCATGAAGTCTGCCTAAGTCTCCATTCAACAGGCCCACAACATTTGTACGGTTTACAAATGCAGCACTCGATTTTATATAACTGAATATCATTTGCGTACAGATGAATTGGACAGTTTCTAATAGAGGTTGGCAAGTCAAATATATATAGGGAAAACAAGGCAGACATGCTCCCCTGAGGACATTCATAAATGTCTTGATCATTATTGCTGTGAAACGAGAAAAGACCTTCCGGTTTGTTGTTTTAAAAATAAGTTAAAATATTATGATCAATATTAGTTTGCCTTGCTACATTCAAGAAATTACCTATTAATATCATCCGGATTAAAGGAATCCATCAGCGATTGATTCTTAAACTTTTTAGGGTTCATTCTCAAATCTGCCAAATTTCTCCATAGTTTTTTGTTATGCTCGTTTTGATTTAAAGTATGCTGAATATATGATTTCTTTTCACGAAATATATAGCTTTTTTTTACATAGTTATTACATAGAATTGTTACATGATAGAATACATGTGCTGGAGACGATGTTTGCACGTGTTTAGAATTTGTTTAATACAGTGTTTAATACAGGGTTGATAGTGTCGTTTAGTTTTAACAACACGTAAAGGAGCGTGCATATCAAAAATAGATAGTATCATATATAAGCATTAATTTTTAACATTCGTGTCTTTGATATAAATTACTTCATTCCAATATATCCCCACAGCATCTCGTTCAAACAAATTCTGATCAAAATTTATAAATTCTCTATACCTACAATATATGCTTAGTATTTCGTTTGGAAGATTCGGAATTTAGAYAGCCAAATATAAACATATTATGATCGGTGTTACATTGTAGATCACATACACCACAGATACATACATTAATACTATTGCTTAACCGTTATCAAATAAGTGTCTTTTCTTGTCTTCTTACTTCCATATCGTTCCTAAAATTACCCCTTTATATTGTTTGCATTTTGATTCCCACCAAACCCTTAACATGTGGCAAAAATAAAACACGAACATCAAATTTTTCGTTGCCCTAAACTCGAACAATTTCATCACAGTACATTCTATTATTACGAAAACGTGCGTCTTTCTCCCATCCTCTACTAACCCATTTCTGCTGCGATTCACGGTAGCGCTTTCTGCGTTTTCGTCGGCCTCTCGGATTTAATGGTCCTATTGATTGCGGTTTCGAATTTGGTGTATTTTAGGAGCGTTTTATATCGCCATTAAATAAACTGTTTGTTCCACGTTAGACACGAACCAACTTAATGTCCGCCTTTGGTAATTGCCCGCTGCTGTCGACTAGCACGGAATTTTCACGCAAGTTGGTGCACCTTTCTAGAAAACAGAGATGAGATGGGATGTTCGTGACTGGAAGCACGTGCCAGCTTGGGTTTTGATAGATACGTCTAGTGCCCGGGATTAATGATTGTTTATATAAACTTTTTTTAAATAGTGCCGTATCTAGAGTTTGTTAGAACGCGTTACCGCACCATCTTGATCTGAGGAAGATAACTGAGACCCATTTCCCTTAAAGCTTTGTCTGTGTGAACTGTATCCCCTTTCAATATCCTCAGACTCCCGATTCTCTTAGAACCATCTTCTCCTTTATACCTACATCTACATTTCCGTACTGGGCTGAAAATTTTGAAGATTAATGATCATCACCTTTATTGTCAAATAAGAAAAAAATCAACAGGAATTGTTTGTTTAGCGCACGCCATCTTTTATTTTATTTTTACAAAGCACAATGTTTTTATTCAGACAATGATGGTAGTATACATAGCCTCGTATTTGTGTTTAGTAATGCACGTTCTCACCGTGGATTAATTCAAATGTCAATTAGGTAGCTTGAAAACAAGCTGATTGAACGTATGTGCTTTGTCTTACTTGATTTATTAGATAACTTTGTCGATTGTGTCGACCTCACGGTCATTTCAAAGAGATAACAGCGAATGTTTGACAATGGATGAACTTTTGAATCAATTCAACATAATCTTCAAATGTATTTCTTCGCACTACCAATGTGTTTTGGAGTTTGTTTTATGTTTATTTTCAAGGCCTTAGCTGGACTAAGGGTTTATACCTGTGACCCTTTTATGGCATCAGCTTGGGCTAAAGTTGGCCGAGTTTATTTTGTATAATGCTGATTTGGTTATACAGGAAACGGTCTATTACTGATCCTGCACGTGCATGATGCGTAATAATTATTATTTTAGTCAATGATATTGCTCTGATTCCTTGTGTTATTTAAGTACTTTATCAGGTCCGGTGCGTTCTTATCACACATCTATTTGTATCGAGGCGCATCGGGCTATCTATCTGTTAGTCATTTTCATTAAACTTAATACACCAATAATGAAAGATTAAAAACAACTCACATGTCACACCAATAATAAATGATCGAGCCTACACATGTCAAACAAATTAAAAACTGCTTAATAATAATAATAATAATAATAATAATAATAATATATCCTTTATTGCTWTACTATACAAAAAAAAGAAAACAAAGGGCGAAGTTCAGATGGACACAAAGCTGTGTCCCCTGCTCTTCCACTCAACCACCTCGAAATGATAATCAGAATAATCTAGTTGAATATGACTACATAATAAGCATAGAAAATTAATAACTACATTAATCAAGAGCGGCTTTGTACCCCAATTCCCAGAACAATTACCCAAAACAATTATTTATCAGATGAATAAATGCTAGAGACACCCCCCCACGGCACCAAAATTAATCATTGAAAAACTCCCGCAGATGTCTTTTAAATTTCTCCGGTTCAAGAGTTTTTAAGTTATTAGGAAGAGAATTGTAAACTTTACAAATCTGCACTGAAAACGATCTCTCAAACAACGATGAGTTATGAAATGGGGGACTCAGCTTACCCCTGAACCTGACGTTAATGTTATGAACGTCACTACGAAAAGTTATTTTATTATAAAGGTAGGGTGGAGTCCGAAGGTAAACTACCTTATGATACAAGCAAGACACTTGCCGCAAAAATCTCTTATCCATGTTCAACCAGCCAGCAYCCAATAGCTTATGCGATATATGTTGACGTCTCCCGATCCCATAAACTAACCTGAGGCACGCATTCTGTATTCTCTGTATCTTTGCCTTAGTAGCTACATCAAGACATGAAAAAAATACCTCACTACAATGATTTAAGTGAGACAATACCATTGTGTCACTTAACGATTTCTTAACGCGTACATCCAAGTATGTTCTATGCGAAAACAATTGCTTTAGGTAAATAAACGCCTTTTTTATGCAGTTGTTTATATGTTTTCTGTAACGGAAAGTATTATCCAACGTCAACCCCAGACTCTTAGCATTTTCCACTAAAGGTATGGCACAGCCGTCAATGTGCAGCGCAAGCTTCCCTGAAACCGCACCTAATACATTTCGACCACCAAACAGAATAGCAGCAGATTTGCCCGGATTTATTTTTAATGCATGCGATCTGGACGCCTCCGCAATCCTCTCCAAGTCATCATTTATATTCTTCACCGCTAAATCGCACTCAGAAGGAGGAAAGCTGTAGTAGATTTGCGTATCATCAGCGTACATGTGATAGTGAACACTACGAACAGTACTCAATAGATTACTGACGTAAATCGAAAAAAGAATGGGACCAAGAATAGATCCCTGAGGTACACTACAAGTCAAAGGCGCTTTATTTGATGAAGAAGTATCTAACTTTACCACAGCAAACCTCTCGGTTACAAATGACGTCAAAAACCCAACTGCGCAACGATCGAAACCAATATACCGAAGAATAGCCTCTAGAACAGAGTAATTGATTGTATCAAACGCTTTACTATAATCTAAAAGCACCAACACGGCGCAATGACGATTATCACGGGCACGTAAAATGTCATCTGTAACCTTCAATAGTGCTGTAGTGCAGCTAAAATTTGGACGAAATCCAGACTGCGTATCAGGCAATATATTATGCCTATCCAGGTATTCACGTATTTGATCATCTAAAATTTTTTCAAAAACCTTAGATAAGCAGGGCAGCAAGCTAACTGGTCTATAATCCTTAATTTCTTGCGGTGCAGCGACCTTTGGGATTGGCCTAATAACAGCCTCTTTCCAAGCCTTCGGATAATAACACGACAATATGCACGAGTTAATTATGTGAACCATAAACTGAAGTAAATGCGGACAACAAAGCTTAATCATATTCAAAGACAGACCATCCACCCCAGGAGTTTCCGAGCGCAACTGATTTCCACACCCTTTCCGCATCAACCAAACGAAAATTAAACAACTCAGTCACACCTGCCTTTCTGTTCGAACTGTAATAATTGACTGTAACATCTAAATCCACAGCGCACTGTGGAACAGACAAAAAAAATCGATTTGTACCATAAATTCAGACTGACTTACCACAGATATAAAAACTAACTTCAAATTTAATATTTATCAAGTTAGAACGTCTACAGTGCTGCTGGATTACTCAAACCCACCACACCTTATTTTAGAATTTCTTCTAAAAATAAGTACGTGTAAATGTTGCTCAGTTTTTGTATATCTGATTTTTTATTTATAGCATTGATATTTTGATTTATGTAAACCATTTCAAGTATTAATCTCTTGTTTGTATTACTTTCTTTATCCAAAATTTTTACATTATTCCAGTTAATATGATGTCCATTGTTGATTACTATTATATGTTCTGTAACTGAGCACTTTTGTGGAGGGCCAATCTATTACTATTAAACTTCCATTGTGATGTCTGTCCTGTGTTCCAAACAATATATAACATTTGCTTGATATTTTGTAAGTATTTTGGATTTTAGTGTTGTGAGTAGGGTTGAGCCATTCTTTTTGTTCTTAATCGCAATTTTTATGTTTTCATTTTTAAACGTTCTAATTAATTTTGTTGTCAATCCAGTAATGCTTCGTAGGGATCCATACCGTCTATGTTCTACTGTTTGTAGGTTATTGTCAACCATATGATCATGATTTACCCACTGCCCCACGTCACCCTACATACAACCGTTAGCGTGTTTGTGTTACATGAAGTGTTGATAAATCAGTGTATTAATAATTATTTTAAATTTATTTCAAAAATTGTGAAAGTGATATTTTAATAATTTCATATTTAATCTGTTTTACATAGTTTACTTTAATTCGTGTCGAATGATCTGACAAGTAGTTTATATACCTCCCCGATGAAGTTGGTTCCCGGTACCATTCCAGTATTATTTTATTATTTTTTCGTTCGACTTTGGTGTCCAAAAGGGTACTCCACATTCTACCTCTCGTTCTGTAGTGAATTTTATATACTGATCATAGGCGTTCAACAAAGGCAATAGAACAAATCTAGCATTTTTGTACTTATATCTTTTTTCCCTCTTATGTATTCATATCACACATATTTCTGTCCTATTGCATATGTAGCTATTGAGTTCTATAGGACGGATTCATAGATACGGTTTTCACGATTATGTTAGCATGAGCACTCACAGGGTTTCCTAAAAGCCGGCGCTCCTGCAAATAACAATATTGCAATACAACCCCGACTTCTGTATACTGACAACGAGATCTATACAATTAATATTTGTAAAGACGTTTTTGGTTTTCAGTTTGCATATTTTTACGCTTTCATTGTAATGTGGTGTAAGGCATTTAGTTCACTGTTCCATTGCACTTCCACGTGGACGATAGGTATCGAGTCTGTTTAGCGTCCTTACAGCTCACAGACGCAACAAAAGCAGATTAAATTAATTCGGCAGCCTAATTGGACGCCGTAAGCCGAACGACACCAGGCGTTAACTCGTTAATCACCGAAGTTTCGCGGTTGTCGTCAAAAGCAAAGACAAACAGTGCGGAAGCCTTAAAATCATATCTGCGGTAAATAAAAGCTCGGGCCAACAGTCGCGCAGCTGCGGGGATTCCCACGGAAGCGTTTTATATTTATTTCGGTGTGTTGCGGGCTTTGTGTTTCATGCTTAGCATCATTAAAGCGGTTTTAAAATTATCGTTTTTAATAGGACACTTGCCCTGTTAACGCGCTGGCTGCATTTAAGTTGCAATTTCAGCCGGTTATAAATATTGCGCGGTTTAATGAGATTTTTTTTGTCCCGCGGTACATTCACTTTGTGACTGTAAAATATTTTCAAATTTGCTGAATGTAATGAGATTTTATTTTTAGGTCGTTTTCGAGCGGCGCAGCAGCCGCCGGCGATACTTTTGTACGGGAGCCGGCTGCCGGCGGACGTGTATGTAAACACTTTTAGAAGTTTTTAAATGCACCATTGTGGACGGGGGCTTTCTCGTTCGGCAAACTCTATTAAGCTCCGCGTTTTCTGTACTACTATCAGCTTTATCTACTGAATGAGGTGTAGGCATTATGCTTTGGTCGGGTTCGTAGTAACAACGTCGTGTTYGGKCAACATTTTTTTGAGGACTTCAATTTCTGATTGAGAGCGACATGTWCGTTGAATTGACCTGATCTTGTCTGTATTTCTCAAAAGCCGCTTCAGTTCTCACAATCCAAGCATCTTGTCTTTGAAAATTAGGCTTCCTTAACTGCCTACTGCGGTTTCAGTTGTAGCTTTACTTTTCAGCAATGAGGCTGTTTTCAAAGCTCTAATATAAATTTCAGTTTTCAGGATGTACATGGGATTATTTTTTATAATTATAAAAACTGGTAGTGACTCATCAAAATTGTATATCTCCGTTCCTGCATTCTGCAATTGTTTGATAAACATGCACCAGTTAAAACTGTTTATATCTCCAATCCATATGCACCTTGACTTACGCCCACAATTAAGATCATGATGCGAAAGCGTAATAAGTTACTAAGTAAGTACAAACGAACCAGAAAACTGTAGGATTGAGTTCAGGACAAGCAGTTTCGTAACATGACGGTTAGCGCTATCAGAAAGAAAAATACTTCCAGTAAACATTTGTGGATAGCTCTAAATTACTCACACATCAAGCGAGGTGGGAAGCCCCGTGACATGTCGTCATACTCTGCTAATGAAATAAATGACTACCTTATATCGGTATTTTCCCCACCCAATAAATGTTCCAAAAAAGTAAGACAACTTGATCGAAAACATTTTAATGAAAATACTAAACTTTATATTAAATTAATTTCCCCTGAAGATGTTGCTTTTGTTATTTTTGCTTTGAAATCAAATGCAGTTGGACACGACGGCGTTTCTTCTAAGACGTTGAAATTCTGTTGCCCTGTTATTTGCAACTATGTTGCTCACATTATCAATGGTTGTTTCGAACACAGTAATTATCCCGATGAGTGGAAGCTCACCTTAATACGACCCTGGCTTAAAACTGATGAAATTAAATCTGTATCCGATTTGAGGCCAATCAACATCTTGCCTGTGTTGTCTAAGGTATGTGAAAAGTTTCTTCATAAATAAATATATGATTATGCTTGCGAAGCTAAAATTATACCTGAAAACCAGTCAGGTTTTCGTACTCATTATAGTACAACTGCGTTGAGTAATTTGGTGGACGAGTGCATTGGATCCCTCGATGCGGGCAAGGCAAGCCTATTGGTTTAATTGGATTTTTCGAAAGCTTTTGATACACTGGATCATGGGTTGATTTGTAGTTAATTGACTTACTACAGTTGTGATGAGGTTTCTGTTAATTTCTTTCGATATTATTTGCTTGCCAGCGAGTCTTGTTGAGTGGCGAAATGTCGGGAGTTCCTCAAGGATCTATCTTGAGACCAATTTTGTTTTTAATTTACACCGCTGATTTACTCTCAAAGGCTACATTTTCAATTTGCGTGGCATACGCTGACGATACTTACCTTTTACACCATTTCAACCCACAGAACGTAGAGAGGGCATGCATTGAAATGAATGAGGACCTAGGAAACATTAGTAAATGTTCTAGTAATATTAACTTAAAGTTCTGAAGTATATTTCGCGTCAAAATTTTCACAAGAATGTTTTGTGAAGGATGAAGTACATGCGGATCAATCAACTGCCGGTATATGAAAACATCAAAAGTGTTGGTTTAAGTATAGATAATGACCTTCGTTTTAAAAATCACGTGTCTTCTGTTATTAAAATGTTATATTGCTTTAAAGCTCTTGTACTCTAATCATCTTATTCTCAACTTTAAACTTAAAAAGAATTATGCTAATCTCTGGTAATCCCTCATTTACTTTATTGTTCTATGGAATACTTTCCTTGTATTGGTGCCGTTAACAGATACAGGCTTCAGAAGGTGCATAATTACAGCTGCAGATGCATATTTGGACTAAAAAAGTATGCTCATATCAGTAAGTGCATACAGCAACTTAAATGATTAAAAATTGATCAACTTTTTCATTACCACCTTGCAACTTTCTTGTTTCGTGTCTTTCGATCCTCTTCGCCAAAATACTTGCGTGATAAGTTTCATAGTCGTTGCAGCTTGCATTTCACTGATTTATCTCTTAGTTATGTCCATCATTTATCAATGTCTAGCTTCCAAACCTCCCTATACACGCGGTCATTTACTTATAATGCTGTGAAATGTTATAATGAACACTATGATTTGTTTACTAAAATATACTCTGTAGAAAGTTGGAAAAACAAATGATGTTGTCATTAGCTTGTAATTATAGTCAAGGCGTGGTACTATAGTTGCCTGTGTTTCTAGTTTGTTTATTTCTTATATTGAACTAAGTTTATATTTTTTTGGGTTGAGTGGAATAGTTACGCTAGACTTTGCCCCATAGTATGGTTAAATAAAGTCCTATTATTGTTATTATTATTATTATTATTATTATTATTATTATTATTATTATTATTGTAACAAAAATATTGGCGTTGCAACTTTTGCGAAAAATGCCCACCTTTTTAGCACCCCGTAAATACTGAAAACTTCAATACGCATCAAAATTAAAAACTACAATCAAAACTTGTAGTCAAGCTCATTTTAAAAGCTYTGTAACTTAAAAATATTTTTGTTTATACAGGGTTTCGCATAGTACATAACTTTTTTTTCCAAATTCAGGGGCACTTTATTAAGCGTTATTTGAGGTTTTATTTTCAACAATTTGAGATGTATATCAAGCTTAAAACTATCCAATATCTCTACAATCAAGGGATAGCGAGATACGTTTTTTTCGGTTATATGAATTACAACCTAAAAATCAAATAGCCCAAATACCAAATACGGATAAATTACAAGCTTGATAGAACAATGAAATACATAATACCTGGTTACTGTTATATAACAAACAAATGACCTGTACAGAAGAAACTGGCTAATAAAGAAATCACGGAGCAATGCCACGCTAATGGGACACCCTATATAATACAAGTAAGCTTTTAAACAGTCTAACTGACTGGGGATGGTTAAGCTGTTTAATCGCCTGTTGTCGTAGCAAAGTCTCCAATTTACTGAACCACCTCTAAGTACAAGAAATAGAGAATTTAAACATAATCTTTTCTTTTCAAGAAAAAGACTAAAGCGATTGTTACTCGACTCGCACTTTGATGTTAATTACTAAACGCCACTATTTTTTCTCAGATCCATCGAACTCCTCGTCAGACCGCTCAAGGGAGAAGACAGGCGCCTTGAGTAAGATGCACAACACCAATGAGGGTCGTTCACAAGCCATCGCCACCGAAATCAACGCGAATAACATCATTCTTCTCCGGGGCACGAAGTCGTCTGAAAATGGCCACATTCTTCTAAGAAACGACATACTCAAGACTAATTTGGTCGTCGAGGACGGTGACACGAAACTGGGTCAGGTAAGAGTTGGATTCGTAGTTTTATTTGTCGAGTTAAGTTGCCATTTTAAAGTTGAAATTAGAAATAAACAGGTTGTCAAAATTAGACAGTAAGCCAAGCTGACGAAAGAAGTGGCTGTGACCTTTAAAACTCGTGTATTGTTTTTGTATTTAACTGTTGTAATGATTTATCATCAATGGTCCAGAGGGTACTTATTTCATAAGCATCGCTGAAACATTTTAAAGATAATCTTACTGGATTGTTGTGAAACAATGATGATCTACCCCATGCAAATACCAAAGAAGCAAAAGCCAGTTTTTGCTTATCAGTATTCTTCCTGTGGTTAACGAAAATTTTTTTTTCGATACGCTTCACCTCTTTTATTTCAGCTCATTATACACCAGAGCGACGTCGGTGAGGTCCTTCTCCAATCCACCAAAAGACTGAGCAACGGAGGACCCATCCTGTTGTTGAGCGGTGACGACAACAGCAACGGCCACATCTTAATCCAGACCAGCAACGATGATGTGAATTGTGCGAGTGATTTCGTTGACGATCAGAGTGCGGATAACATCCTTGTGCGGGCACTAGAGGGGCTGCAAGATAGCGAGAAGGCGGGTGGAAGGCTGTCTACTCCTTTAAGTTCAGGTGAGTCCAGATTATAGAATACAGTTTCCAGCTTTCACGTGTTTTCTATTTCATGAGTAGCCGATTAAAAAGTAGCCTTTTTGAAACTTCTAGGGTTATTTGATGGATTAAAAGATATATTACTTCAAATAACTCGCTTGTTGAATGGCCTTACACTTTAACATCATACATTTTATGTTCTTTGGGTGAAAGGCTAATAATTAATTACTGTCTCAGTGTCTGAAAGAGGCAATAGGGAATGGCAACACTAGATGCTGCTTTTTCGGTTTCAATATGCTAGGGTGTAATAGCATAAATGGTATTCCTTTCTTGTTTCCGCACATAGCAAGAGATGTTCTTCCAATTTGGTACTGGTTCCAGTTTTCAATAGCTTTGTTGGCTCTATATGCTCTCGTATTAAAAAAAATATGTTAACCAGGGACTTGGAGGTTTGTTTGCACTAATAGTTTGAATTGGTGCAAGCGTATTAAAAATTGAATAAAAAGTTAGTGTTTTAGCTTTTAGATCAATATAATCAATATAACGGTGTATGTTATCAAACGTCGTGCTTTTTAGATCATTAGAATCGATGGAAATTTAAATAACTACTATTAAATTTTAATTTACACATCCATAAAAATGTTTAAACCTCCATAAAACTCCCAGGTATTTTCCTCCGGCAAGAACAATAAGGAACCCAAGATAGAACCCTGAGGTATCTTTCACGTTTTGTACACTACTTATTGGATAACATACTGCCCGCCTTAACAGTTTGCAGTCTATTTTTTGTTTAAATTGCATCATATTGACTTCTAGTGCAGGTGCACTCGTGATATAATTGACTTCTTTATTAGCATTAACTTAACTATTGTTTGACATGATTGACTCCAGGTGTCCGCCAACGCAAGACGAACCAGAAATTCGCCTCGCTTAGCCCCGAGCATGACAGCGGCGATACGTTATTGCTCCGTACCGTTCAGCATCGCGACCCCGAAGTATGCATTCCAAAGTAGGTGCATGCAGATTTTGTTTTTAAAATAACCCCATAAACTACATGGGCCGGAAATGAAACATTCTTTCCCCGTGATGCATTGCGCCCCATTCAAGTAAATCGAGCCCGATAAGACACGGAAACGGTCCACCGTCAAAAAACAATTGCGCGAGTCGAGTGGGGAGGAGGGGGGGTGTTGTTGCGAAAATAACATAAACGGAGACGGGCGTTCCGCTTATTATCCCGTCGTCGGATGCCAATTTGGCTGTTCGCGGTACGTATGAAATTCAATAAGGGCTTTCGACACGGAACGATAAGGGACGACGCCTAATATTTGGTTATCTTGAGGAAGCGGGTAAACGCCAGACGTTTATTGTTCTCCGGGACGAAAGAGAGGTCGAGGAATTGGAAAACAAAATATACAAAGCAGGTTGTTCTTTGCAGACGTCGATTGACAGACTTTTCCTTGTAAATGAAAGAGCTTAGGGAGGCCTTTTATCTGTCATGCGTTACAATAAATCTGAAATACGATTAAAACATAAGTATTTTTAATTAATTTTTACTAAATGGTAATGTGCAGATGAACCAGTTCCAGACGTCACTAGCTTTTTAAAGTCATCAAAATATTCGATGTCAAACGAGAAAAGTACAAATTAAGTATAATTAACTCAAAGCTCCATATAGCCCATCAAAAATTCATATAAAAATGGAATAAGTTTCAGACCGGAAATAGCGCTCCCATTGTGTTCTTTGATTATGCAGGATGTTTCACGAATGACAATGACCCCAAAGACATTCAAAATGCAACCTAAAATACATTCTCATAGCCAATGTAGTTGTTTTACATAACGGTATTATTGTAAAAATAAATTGAGAATTAATGACGGCTATGCGCTATGGTTCCTGTCACTGTTTTTATTAAAAGTCAATATGTATTCAAATGATGGAAAACAGATATGATTTTGATTTATGGTGAATGCAAGACAAATTCTTCCGCTGCTGCCCGTTTATACAACGTTTTCCAAATAGAAGAGCTCCTGCCGATACAAATTTCAAGAGACTTGAATTAACTTTAAGGACAAACTGACCACCACTGAAAAAGTCGAGAAAAAGAACAGCAACAGGCCCTGACAATGAAATTAGGGTATTGGAAATAATTGGCGAAAATCCTCATATTAGTCAAAGGGTAGTCTCGAGAGCCACCGGTATTAGTCTGTCTTCAGTACACCGAACAATTAAAGGCAATCAATTTCATCCGTATCACTTGCAATTGGTTCAGGCCTTAAAGGAGACAGCAGACACCAAAATTTGAATGTATGATTTTATGACAACATTTGCTTCTCAGATGAAGCAAGACTTTCTAATAATGGTGGACTTAACAACATAACATGCATTATTATGCGCAAGAAAATATACGTTGGATTCGAGAAGGACATTTTCAAACTATCTACTCGACGAATGTCTGGAGTGGAATATTGGGGAATCAAATTGTTGGGTCTCATTTTTTTCGCGATAGTTTAAACGGCAGTACTTATCTAAATTTTTTAAGAAACATTTTACCGGTACTTCTCCAAAATGTAAATTTACAAGTAAGACAAGATCTATGGTTCCAACAAGATGGGGCACCTGCGCATTATCATAGAATAGTGCTAAAGCATCTTAATTTGGTTTTGCCTAACCGATGGATAGGAAGAGGTTTAATTAATCCTTGGCCACCGGGAAGCCCGGACCTTACTCCTTTGGATTTTTTTCTGTGGGGAATGGTAAAAGGGCAAGTATACCAAACATCAATTGAAAGTGTAGAACATTTAGCAAATAAAATACGTGATGCATGTAGATCCAACACTTCAGAAATGTTAATGCATGTTAAAAGATCGTTTTGGGCACGAATTCAAGCTTGTGAAAACAGCGGAGGGTGACATTTTGAGAATTTATTACATTAATGTTATTGAATAAACATTTTTCAAAAATAAAATTTGTTTTACAATACCGAATTTACTTAAAACAAATGAAGTTTATACAGCTCTCTACGTTTTATATTTTATAATACGATGAACAATTATCAACGTTACCTCTGCAAATGTATTTTGGGTTACATTTTTTATTTCGTCAGGGTAATTATCATTCGTGAAACATCCTGTATAATCTTTTCATATCTATTCTTTTAAATGAGCTTTTAAAAATTTTCGCAAAAGAAAACAGATAACTGCGTCCTACAAAGACACAAAAAGTAGCAATATGAGATATCGTGGAAATATGTACACATCGAAGTTATTCTACAAGCAAGACGATGGACAGCCAATGGGTTAGCCTTTTTTCCAGCTCTTTATAATTGAACTAAATCCAATGATTCTTTTAAAACTTTGCGATCTTTTAACACTTTGGCCCCTGAGTTCAGCTTATATGGATTACTCTAATTACATGAATAACGTGTTTCTATAGGCTCAGTACTTTCATTTATTGATTCCGCGATATCTTCTGGCCAGATAGCTCGATTAAACCCTTATAGTTTCTTTCTTTTAATAAGAAAGTTGCTATTATCAATTCAGCTGAGTTTGCTGGTAAGCTAAACTATACTGTATCTTACTTAATACCTCGCTTAATACTTATTTTTACATAGTCTGAATCAATTTTCACTCATAAAAATTGTAGTTCAGCCAAATTCCTTTCAGTTATTCAACTGAAGCGAATCTTATTTCCAACCTTCAGGTTTGGCTTTAGCAGAATTTTTCATGCATAATGTAGAAAGTAATGTGATGGCAATACATTATATTCTGCCATTTGTTTTACGCGTGAAATGATGGAAGAATTACAATTTTTGGTCTTAATAGTATCAATTTCGTCTTGAAGTTCTAGCTACAGACGAAGCAATTTCTTTCAACTCTGCCCAATTTTTCTATAAATTATCTGCTTTTGTTAGAATTTTCTCATCATCTCCATCTTCATCTGATTTTGTAAGAGTTAGTCATTGAAAACTTGGGTATATCAAAAGTTGTCGCCTGCAAACAGTGGTTTTCCTGTTCTAAGAAATTTTTAAAATTTTCCTTTATTGAATGCAATTTAAGGCGGTTGTATTATAAAATAATTTTCTAGTTAAATGTAAACGATCTTTAAGAGACACACATGCACTACATTTATTTCAACTTACCCATTCCAAAAGGCGTAGAATGCGAAATCAATCCCTGTCGCAATAACTCAAGACGCAAGTTTTTCGGTTTGCCACCACAGCGCTGCCGTCGCCACGCACGTAGGGAGCTGGCAGGAAGTTTTATTTTTTAAAATAAAGCGTTTTTATATAGAGTGAGCGGAGAGATAATAAAGTTTGGAAAGTTCTTTCGAGCCAGACGTATCGTTTACAAAACACGGGATGAGCGAACAAGTTGAAAACTTTGTTCAGCAAATTGGGGGATTCAGGCCTCCCACTTTTCCTCAAAGAACGATAAACACTCCGAAATCCCTCGAAGTTTCCGAATTTATGCATGTAAAACTTTCTATTTTCCTACCTATTAATTTGGGAAATTATATTACGAATGCTTTAAAGAAGTCCGGGAAGGCCGAATACTTTCGCGGGAGTTTCACTCAAAGGGTCCGCGGTGCTAGCTTTTACTGAGATTAAAAATGAAATTATTACAGAATACGAATTGTTGGGGAGATATGAAAAACAGCGGAATGAGGTTATACGGTATCGTCGACCAATTACAGATTTGTTTAATGTCTCACATTTTTAATCTACTGGATCGTTAAATTAAACATTAAACATCACTGGACTCTTTTTTTTTTCCTTTGAAACCACGTTATAACGTCAATAAGAAAAACAAAGGTTGCTATATGAAAGTTATAGCAAATTAAGTTTTCGTACTTGTTTTTCTAAATATTCCAAACATTTATGAATACAGTGCTAATAAATTCGTAACTTTTCTCTCATTTAACGGATCGTCTAGCTCTTCAAATAACAAAATTGGTTATTTCTGCTTTCTACACCTATAGGGAGAAATTAGTAAATTATTTATAGAGTTATTTATGGAGACGATTGCAGAAAAACATCTATTTAATTTCACTTTTCCAAACTGTCATCAAAAGTTGACATTTTCGTTAAATTTTCAGTTAATAAAGGGAACCTAGCTAGGTGACAAGCTGCGAAATACTTTTGTGTTCTAGAACGCCAAAGTATTTGTCGGTCTAGAACATAACACAAATGTTAAAATAATTTATTATTCTTTCGAAACTTATTTATGATTTTATTAATAATCATTTTACATAATACAACATTTTAATAACAAAACAGTAACTATTATATAAAAAACAGTAACAAGACGATTACAATTTATTTTGCACTACATGTAAATTGAAACTACCCATGTTGCAGTGAGTTAAATTTGTGCCAGATCAGTTATACTAGCTTTTAGTGCTGGGTGTTCAATGTACTGCGCACGTTGTATTATTGGTAAGTTCTGTAGGCTGTGCTGAAGATGTAAAAGTTTATTTACGTCTGAAATTTAATTTTGAATAGAATCTTCTATATAAGTCTTCGCTAACGTACTAGAACGTCACCTTCATGTCGTTTAATCGTGGTGATATCGGCGCCTGCGTCGGCTAACAGGGTGGCGGAAGAACGTCTGAAGCAGTGCCCTGTATAAGTTTCTCGATGAGGAAAATTGAGATACGTTGCTATTTCTTTGGGCACATTCCTTATTTTGTTGACGCCAACCACTTGGTTAACACATTTTTCTTTGACATACTAACAAAAAAATCTTCGACTTGTAGTAACTGCCGGACGTAAAGCTCAGTATTTGCGACATATTTTCATTTGGTCTCGACTTGAAATCACAAAACATCTCAGAGAATGAGTTTTGGAATCAGGAATTCTTATAATAATAATTCAATTTTTGTCTTCTACATCATATGTCGTTATTTTCAGTAGCTCATCTCTTCTCAAAGCTCCACAAACACAAATAATCAAAATGATATTAATTTGAATTACCTTTTCGAGCAGAAATCTTCTATTAGGTGCCTTTTGTAAAAATCTCTCAATTTCCTCTTTCGTTAGAATTCTGGACTCTTTTGGACAAAATCCAACTGATTTGCTTTTCAAATATGGTATTAGTTTCAAAAATTTCCTGATATTTACATTTAGCATTCAGTGTACATTGTAGCATTAAATATACAGACCATGATTTCGAAGGCTTAATTTTATTAATCTTATGTTTTTTGAATTTTCTTTGAACTGCACCACGCTTTAATTTCCTTGTAAGCAATTTCCTACTGTCTCGACGATTTTTTGGGAACTAATTGTGAAACAGCACTTGGCGCTGCTTCCATTACTTCTCCTGGTAAATGCTCCTCTTCACTTTCCGAGCTCATTTTCAATTAAACACTCTTTCACACCCTTTAGAATATGAATAATTACAATATATTATAATTCTGAAACTACTTTTTCTGACAAACAATGCTATTGTTTATTAGGTTGCTATCGTTATGACAGGCAACGCCACCGCACCTAAAATGTCTTCAAACAGTAGTTTAAAGGATTTCAAATATAGATTAAATTGTTGTACATACAATAATCCCATTTTATTGCAGTTTTCAAAAAAAAAATATTTTTGAATCTTTTGCGTTCTCTCCATTCGCGTTCTAGATACAAAAATCTGTCACTGTTAATACTTCTTTTGACACCTCCTTTAAGAGGGTGTATTTTTGCAGGGCACTTTCAAATGAGGAAAAGTCCCACTTTTTTTTGCGCTGTAAAAACCAAGCCAGAATAAGAAACTGATAAAAGTTTCTGTGCTCCATCGCTGATTCTGTACGGTCCATGTGGCGTAGCATAAAATGCTCCAGACGCGCGGCCTTGACTGAAATTGAATTTTGGTTCATTTGGCAATGCCGGAACGGCGCGAGTGGCCCCGTGTCGATATGCCGTATCGAAGCGACGCGCTTTATGGTCGCAGTAAATCACAACAAGTTTACATCAAGAAAACTGCAGCTTATTACGGTACATTACGTCACCTTTACGAACTCCGACGCTGGTACGTGCCGTCGTGACGCTTCCGTCGATGGTGTGTGCTGGATGGCGAATTCGGGTGTCGTGGAGAAATTTTGATACCGCTTCCGTGCCAGCTTCGGTGTCCTTTACGAAATCAAATTATTATTGAGACGGGATTTGACTAGAAAATGGCAAGCTCGCTAAAATATCTATTTATTTTTTAGCTTCATGGTTTTTTGTTGTTTTTACCTTGAGTAAGAGATAATATTATGAACCTGATTACGCCCTGGGTCACTAGAAACCATCAGGGAAGAAGATGGTGTTCTGTTCAATTTTTTTGGAACAAGGTAAAACTTTCACGGAAGCATATTATAGTGAACTGCTATCTAAATCAGGCTAAAGAATTGTGGACGGAAAACTTCAATAAGCTGACGTTCGAATCAATAGATCTTTTAAATGCAATTTGATAATTTTTATCCATTTGCTTTAGAATGCATCTGCGAAAACCGCATGTCCCTCGGTTAGACTCAATTTGAAGAAATTTAAAATTATTTCGAGTCTTGTAAGCGTCAAATTTTTGAAGATATTTGTATATTATGCAGAACTGCATTCTTGATAACTTTTATTTGAATTATATTCTTTTATTTTGTAGGGTATTGCTAATATCAATCTATATCGACTTTGTGTCTGCCTACACGTACCGAAGACAGAGCAGGGGTGTCTTACCAAATATGCAGCTGTAGTTCGCTTAATATTGAAAATTTCGATTTTTTTTAAATAAAAGTTGTGTCAAATTAAGCCCTCTACCTCACAGTTATTTTGCATTAAATATGGTAAAAAATAAAGGCCAATTTGTATAAAACACATGTGTTCTATTTGGTATCGTTTGCTTTATATTTGAAGTGTTTTGAAAATTTTGATATCTGTAGTGTGTTGGAAAAACTGTAATATCTCTAAAAGCAAAAGAGACAGAAAGAAGCGGTTTTCACCACCAGAATTCATACATAAAAATGTAACACAAGACAGTTTTAAGACAGTTAACTTCATGCATAAAAATGTTATACAAGACAGTTAAACGTGTAATACACTTCAAGATTATGATTAATTGATAAAATTCTCATCCTTAAGAACCTGTCGAACCTTTCATCAGCTACACCCCGATGAAATAATCCGTCCTTGAAAGTCTTCAAGGACCGACACGAAATCCTAACGCGTGTACATCCTTGCTGCCACTTTCGCACGTCGCGGCGCAACGAAGTTAGTTCTGGTAGCGCGACCCACTTCGCCACCTCGGCAAACTTCGGACGAGCTTTTGTTAACAGTTTGCAGCGGTTGACCACGTACCTAACCTTTCCCGTTTTTCACTGGCGGCTTAACGACCATAGCGAAATTAATTAACAAATTTAATATTAGGAAAAGGGTCCGGGCCGGCAAAAACTCTGCGGATAATTAAGCGAGAGCGTTCTAGGCACAAACAGGATGAAAAATACCGATAACTGGGTGTAAGAGAGGGGGTAGCAGGGACCTGGGGAGCCTGCTTTGATGTTTTAGTTGCTTGGGTAGTTTAATGCGATTCCTTGACGTATTCTATACATCATTTTCCCAGTCTTTTTCAAGATACAGTTAAACAAAGTTTTACAAAACTGCTAAAATGGAACAGCTTATAATTGAGAGATAATGACAATGTTGTTGTATTAAATGAAAAATAAAATGGCTAGTTTTAAAGATACTGAATTTTACTGTCGTTTTTCTCAATTTCTTTAGAGTATATTTCGTTTCTGAAAGACAGAGAACGAACATTAAAATTTATTAGTATGTGGTAATAATATTGCATATAATAAGTTGCATTTATAGTTTCTCACGCCTAATTATTTTCATCAACAGTCAATATATACTTTTTTCACAGGTACATGACATCTAGAAATGTTTATGTAATGATTGCATCCATATAAATATTAAAGCAAAATCTGCTTTTGCAGTCTGCTAGCCAATACTTTTTTTGTGAAAATTAAACATGACACACAGATGCACTAATGCAGTTATTGATGTTTTACAATAATTCTTAGACCTTACTCAGCCCGAATGACCTGAAACAGTTTTTTCACAAACAAGAAACCGCTGTCGCATCGTTTAAAAAATGAATTCTTGTTTTGATGTCGTGTGTAAGTAATGAAATCTGTCAAAACTTGCTTATGTTTTCTTCACAAATTTGCTGCTGCATCTTCGTGTTTTAGCAATTCTCAGAAATTTAGTTTACTGAAAGCGTTTTACAAAAAAGGCGGCTCAGTTGAATTCGTAGTGGCAGGATGGACATTGAGCACTCTATATAATAATCATCTCATATCATGTCATATATACAAATAGCGACAATGATAACATTCCACGCCGTATCACTGTATCTAGTAAAAGGACAGAAATAGGAAGAAGCTGTTTCATAAGTGATAACGAGCCTTAACGAATTTGCAAATGCAACTCATAATAGCCTTCGAAAGTTCTTGTGGTTATTTTATTTACGGCATTAATTAGAAAAATTAATTGGGATTCCATAACGCTCTCAGTTATTGTATTCATTAACGCCCAATAAATATTCAAATAATAAAAAAACAGATAAGATTTTAATTTATTGTGAATGCTGCTGCCCGTGTTCCAACTAGGAGAACTACTATCGACACAATTTTTAATACACTTTTTCAAAAATATTATTTTTTACAGTTTATGCCAAAATTTACAAATTGATATAGCTCTCTGTTTCATGTTTCATGTTTTTCAAAACGAAAAACAACCTGTACAGATTCAATTACGCGTTATTGACAATTATGGTTGAATTTTATAGATTTGGCATGTCTTAATTATTGTACAGGGTGTCATTTAAAAAAGTGGCCGTATTGAAGGTTGAAGGCCTAGGTTGTTTGTGTCAAAATACGAGGATTTAACGAAATTTATCCTAGTACCATTTTTCTTCATTTTAAAGTTGTGGCTTTTTAGACACAGTTGGCTTAATTTCTGTCTGTTTTTGGAATATTGTAATCCATTTTGTGCTAAATCCAGAGAGCGCTCCGTAACCTTTTAACACGCAAAAATTTTACCACAAATGACCAATTTTTCAAAGTGAGCTTTCAAAAATTTTACGTTGACGGTCGCTAAAATTTCAGGTTTGTCATGTGGAAGGTTTTGTTCACTTTGTTACTGTCAAGTTATGTTTTCTTTATGTAAAGAAGAGTCGAATTTAATACTTTAGAAGCAGTTGTTTGGATGTTTCAACTCAATGCAAATCCTCAAAACAGCACTCTGGGTGGAAAATTTTGCACGTTTGTGAAATGATAGAGGTGTAGCTGTTGCTCACGAATGGTACTTGACACAGAAAATCCAGACAATACAACATTGCGAATACTTGTTGGACTATCTTCCACCAGATTCAAGACCTCTCCTCTTTTGACTACAGAACGCCCCTGATGCAGCTTGGGAAGAAAACTGCATGTTTTCCTCATTCTTAAGAAGAATTTTGAGAATAACTAGGGTCATATAGGTCATTTTGGTATTTCAGAACAAATTATGTTGAGGTACCTTTAACGTTATTAAAGGTGACTTAGAAAACACACCAATAATACGTTAGTTATTTCAGACAAAGGACTTAATTGACACAACTCACTTCACACATGACATATCTGAAATTTAAATCTGGAGAGAAAATTTGAAACTCTTTTTAATGCACCAATTTTGGACTAGTTTCGTTCACATTCTTCTTTATAGAAAAAGACTTTCTTAGCAAAGCTGAAGACACTGTGATCAACACGTTTCAGCCCAACCACTCTAATATTAATTGAAAAAGGCTGCGGGCCGTCCATTGTTGAAGTTCCTACGCTTGAAGGATTCGGAAACTCCGAGCCATAGTCCGGGTATAACGCGCTGGAACATCCGACAACGTATTAACTTATGAAGTTCTCACAGTTAATTAAATGGGATGATTCGGATTCGGGTCTTTCGGCCAATTTCACTTGCAGAGCGGCTCTCTGGATTCGCCGACGTAAATTCCGAATCAGAGGCAACGAAGTGGAATCGCAATCGGGAAGTTATGGAATAAGCTCGTCGAAGGCCAGCGCGCAATACGAAGCAGATGAGAATGATTGCTTTTGACGGACACGTTGCTTAATTTACGGCAACCCTAATTAGTAACGCGTCTTACAAGAAACGAGAGAATTCAGGATGAAAACAGGACTGAATTCCAAGATGAACATATGTGATCAATTCTTATTGGGTAATTTAGAGGCAAATACTTTACAGGACTCTATCAGTGATAATTTGAGCTGAAAAAACAACATTTGTTCTGTTAATTTATAATGATAAAAAGCTAAGCTTTTACGCTGTATAATTGCTTTACTTTTTAGCAAGGCATATAGAGCATGCAGCTTTTATACGATGCTACAAATAACAGTAAAATACTTGTAAAAGATGCAAGCCCGATAATTACTTACGCACAGAAAATACAATTTTTTTTTCAATATTGTGGTTMTTTTTGTGGTTATCTTAATGATAGATATGCTCGAGAGTGATAAATACCAAAACAAGAGAATTATGATGAACTGAAAAACTTATTCATTACTTAAAGCATTAAAAAAGGTAAGGATTTGAAGTCTACGAGATGATTAGTTAAGCAATTTTCATTTGTTAGAAAAGTTTTCTTATCTGACCATTGGCGTAGCAGTTTGATATGTTCATTTTTATAAAATGTTTGGCTAAACCTGGTGAATTACGCTGGCCGCGTATAGGTTTTTTTATGCTCATTAATTCTTGTCTCAGCAATCCTTAGGGAGAATCTTATGACCTTAATGACGCTAATGTCTAATTTCATAAGCTTTCATTAACATAATGTGAAGGAAAACGCTTAGTACAAGTTGGCTTATCAGGTAGTGGACCGTCAATATATATGGGGCTGCAACCATTATTTGTGGCTCTTTTTTGTTTATTTGAAGTTTTTGGGTTAGTTTGCTTAGTATTTTGAGCTATACAAGATAATGTTCATTTGGTATGTGTCAGATAATCGTACAAAGATCGCAGATTGGATTAAAAAAATTTCCTTCCTGCAAGCAAAAATGAATTAAAAATTACGTTCAAAATGGCTGTAGTTTTAGCCAACCACTATGACATACCATATCAACCTTAGATAAAATTAGGAGCTGATTTATCAAACACAAATAAAAAAATGTCTTTTGGTACTGCACAATTTATGAAGTAAAATTTGCAATGACAATAAATATTGATGATATCTATAAGGAATGTGAATTTTAATTTTTCAGTGTGTTTTACTTTGTAAACCGTCCATTTTAAACCCTACATTTCGTACGCAAACTCGATCTAAGATGAAACAAGGAACCTAAATTAGACCACGAGGGGTGCAAGCCCCCATGTTGTACGTCGTGCATCAGCGTCGACGTCATTAGTCGCAGGAAGTGGAAATCTTTTGGCCTGCTGCGGGTGGATCGATCGCTTTAAAATTCCGAAGTCATAAAATAAATTGAATTCATCCCGTAAAACTTCGAAATTGGATCAAAAATCATTTTATTTTTCGTCTCGCGTTACACAGTAACGACATTGTGCGGTCCCATTTTGCAGAATTATTTCAGGATTGGCCATGCCAACGGCGGACAGTCCGGCTTTATGTACGCCGCCACCGCTGTTGGGAAGCGAAGTTTTCCGTATTAGTTACGTTTTTATTTCGGCAAATAAACCGCATCTAATGTTCGGTCCGGTCCGGTTTTATTTACAACACGCGCGGGGTTTTTGTACGTCGACTATTTTTACCGTTTGGCGGTGGTGGCCGCTGCTTTGTGATTTCAGGCACGAGCTTTCTTACAGTATAAAAATTTATCAAATTTATGTGAAAAGATATAATCGCTTATATATCTAAGAACACCTAAAAACTGTTAAGTTTACATTTTTTTAATTATTATAGTATATAGATATTTAGTGCGCTACCAAATCTATTTCTGCCTGGAAAATTCAGAAACCAAATTACGTTAATTAGTTTTTTTGACATTGTAAACACTTTTTAGAGATATATACCAAACTAAGTAATATAATAAAATACTACATTAGTCTGACCAATTTTTATGAAACGTCGTTTAGGAGAAAAATGCAGAAAACCGATACTTTCCACCTTTAGACATTGAATAATTATATAGGATCGATGGTGTTTATATAGGATCGATGGTGTTTTTTTGATAATTTATTTGCCAAAGTGTAGCTAAGACTTCCACCAAGTTTCAGCTCTATGCTTGTTATTGTAAACAGACTACTATTTTTTTGTTTATTTTGAGTGCGATATTTATTGCATTAGTAAGTTAAAAGGATGTACTATTAACAATGAAGTATCAGGAGGGTAGTTTGAACGTGAATGACCTGGAGAATTATTTATTATCACATGGAATAACACCTAAAATAGGTATACAGACTGTAAAAGAACAAGAGTGGCGGAAATAGTTGTTAATTATTTATTTTTAAATGCCAATTTAAATTTAGTTAGTTGTACTAAAATCTGTTGTCCTTATGATTATACTTTCACAATTCTTGTTAAGAATAATACCCAAATCCTGTCTTTATTAGCACTCCCCAGATTATAAGTAAACTCGAGCCTTCTTTCAACTGCAACGCAAACTTCCTCCAAAATCGTCTTATTAAGCATTATTTTCTTACGTAGTATGAACTAACGAACAAAAAAGAAATAGACATCGCGCCGTCTCTCTACTTACATAATGCGGATTTCGTTAAGGAATTTTTAACAGGTTAATTAAAACTTCCAGGGGATAATTTGATGTACCAAGTCTCCAACACGCTATTCACTTAACAATGAATTAGCAGCGCGCCCAGCGATGTACAGCCTTCGGAAAAATTATTAGAGGAAATGATATATCGCCTGGTAACCGTCATTTAATAATCGACTAATTAGAGTAACTTGAAAAGTCACGTTGTGACGCTGTAAGTAAAGTCTGCTTGTCAAGTCCACTAATAAACGAAATTTGAAGTAAATAATTAATTAACTCTAATGTAAAAAGAAATGCCAGGTGCTGAAGTTCTCCTGTTTATAAAAAAGCTTCGTTATATCCGGTCAGCTTAGTCTTATACGAAAAAACAAAACACAACTCTACATGTATCTATTGTAATTTGATGTATTTTAGAAAGTTTAGTAGCACTAGCTTCTGCTTGTTGTCCAACATACAACATAGCTTTTTGTAAGCTTTCCATTCTTTCCTGAGATTGAGATTTTTTGTCCTCGCTTTTTCTCTTCACTGCCTTCTTCTTAGTCATTGAGAAGGATGCGATTTGCACAATTATTCGCGTCTGAAGCACCTACTTGCTCAGACGCTAATGAAATTTCAGAAATTTCAGTATTAACCAATTCAAGCATAAATTCTTATTTTTTTTTAGTAAAACCATATATTTTCTCGCATCGTGAATGTAAAATTATTCGGTGGGTGCTTTTAAAAAGGAATGCCACAAAACATTGTCACTTGGTGCTTTGTTTTCCGCTTTATCATTGTTAATTAAACCAGATAGAACTGATTTGGACTCCAGTGAAAGGATTCGTGGCACGTAATACCTCATTTTTTGAGTTGTAATACGTAAAATCATATTGTTCTAAATCTATCGAAAAAAGAAGAAAAAATGTAGAAGCGGGAAACATTATAGATGAGGAAACGATAGAACTAGTGGTTAGTTCTGTCATCGAAGATGGCAGTTTGGATTCCGATTTGCCAAATTAGGTTGGCGGAAAATCTGAGTCTATTTCTATTTCTATGCGGACACCCGCCTGTGGAGTATAGTTTTAGGGATTGAGGTGGTACATTTATATTGAGAGAAGACCGATAATTAATTTCCTAAATTTTGTCACAGCATGAGCAGAGCGGCAAGTGATGTTAATCTTGCGACAAACTTGTATGTGGTTTCATTATAGGCTGATTTCAGCTTATTGTCTCCTCATGTATGTTAGAATTCTAGTTCATAATGTTTTTAACCTAGTCAGTTTGCCCCTTCTAGGAGTGTTCTTGCGCCAGCAGCATCATCTAACGACGAAGCAGATCTATCCGTAAATTTGCGAAGCAATAAGGACCGATATACTACGCTATTATCGACATCCAGTAGACATAAATGGACATTTCCAGGAGTACATTGCCTTGTCAGTTCGCGAATCCTAGTCGATAGCTGATCATACGCAAATCGCTATGCCCGGGCAAAAGCGTCCGGGATATACATTGAGCTTACGGCACGGCTCACCGGATAAATTGTCTTTGTTAGAAGTGCATACTTATGCGCAATAGACGCATACGGAATAGAACCGGCGGGCCGTTTATGCCCCGGCTGATCGATGGTACGGGGGATTTAATAAAAAGGTCGATTTGGCAATAAATGCTTTTTGTACGTTCCTGCAAGAATTTAATGCTGCTGCTCGGCAGTAAAGCGGGATAAGTGGCCCTATTTTAATAATCGAGTACCTAGATCCAATCTCACCCTCTGTCTCTTATATATCGCTGGGGGATTTTGCACTTTTATTAAATTTGCTTCTGCTCGGTTCTGATTTTACGAGCTGCAAGATTTACACGGTCGCTACACTCATAATGGACACTGAAAGGTTTATAACTGCCGCTCTTTCTGGAACATCTTCACTAAATGCACCCATCCATTTAGCCTCTACAGACTGCGAATATACAAGACGATTCGGTTTAGCTCTTTGAGCAGGAACCTCGCTAAATTTAAGAAAAGCAAATGGCTGGTAAAACTGCAACAAAATTATGTAGCTGAGTACGTATACCACCTCTCTTAGAGCTCTTTGATGAGTTAGTAAATTAGCAAGTTTGTAACCTACAAAACTTCTCCTTTGTTTAATTAAGGTGATAGATCGGCAGCTTCTCACAGAAAAAGTGATTTGATCGTATCCCTTATGCCATTTAGAGTTTTGTACATGTAATATAAATTCCAGAACACCAAACTCCATTCGCAGACAAAACGGCAAATCAAAGGTAGAGGATGTGATACAAAAATTACGAACTAAAGGGGAGAATTACTTCAGTACAGTCGAAAAACTTTTTGAATAAGGTTCTTACGAAACCCTGGATAGAAACCCTCTGGAATTCTGTGTAAAACAAGCCAGTGCAAAAATTTAATTAATAAGAACCTAAATTTAAAGTTACGATGGAAAAATTCTAAACTGTCAAATGTGTATTGCCACCTGGTGGTTATCCATATCGTCCCATTGTTCCAAACACTGTCGATGCACTTATAATTGATCGAATGCTGCAAATCAAATCAATACGTATAGAAGAAGTCAAAGAATACTTACCAAGTTCTGCATAGAAATGAGTTACTGTAGTTTTAATTAAAAAATTATATACAACCGTTGGGACAGCTACAGGTAAGCATCTGTCACCTTTCAGAGCGAACATTTCTTATTTAACTTAGAAAACAGTTTTTGCTCCGTTTTCCCTACGCTTTGTTGACAGTGTTTTCGCCGTGGTTGGTCCACGTTTTGATTATGAAAGTGTTAAAAACGAGATCCCTAACATACTTTAGATAAATCTGGAAATTATAAAATTTGTACCGTAAAACGGAGCTACTTGATAGAGATTTTTGGAAACTTTCCTTTTTTATCTTAATTCTAGGTGACTACTACAAAATAAACACTGCTTATACAAAAAATTCTTAATTTTTAATTGACCCAAGAAGGCCAGTATCAACTCTATCTGGATTATACAAAACTATTTTTCTCATTCAGACTTAGCCTTAAAAATTTGCATGTGTAGCCATTTTCTTGAGTGGACAAATTTCCTAAAGGTTCCATCTTCAAATTACAAAAAATATACAGACTTTTCCACAAGTTCGTCCTCATCAGAGAGCACATCTTCAAGGGCCGGATTTTTTAAATTAGTAAATGTTTCGGGGCCATCGTCACTATCGTTTGTCATTTTCAGACTTGACAGTGATATCTTTCTCTTTGATGTTAGCCTTAAATTTTTCCCTGATTTCTTTGAGATTTTTTCCAACCAGCTTTACTTTCACTTTACTTTCAGTATCTTCTTGACGAACACTTTGACCAGATTCTTAGCCCCCTTAGTAGACTTTCCTTCTTTTCTGTATCTAGCTTGTTGAAACAGTTCTTTTATAGACTCCCCTAGTTTTCTCTCTTCGAGATCATCTTCTAATTTCGGCGGTTAATTGGCACTATGTGAGTTACTTCGAAGGCTTAACATTTCTTTCTGTATCTACGCTAATACTGTCCAGACACCGCTTTAACAGTCTAGGGAATTTATCTTTCCTTATTATACACTTATTATTTTTTACAGTCCCTCAAAATTTGACGGCGTTTGTATGGAATTGGTCTGAAAACGCTAGTTGGAGGTACCAAAACAAAACAAATGTTACAAGTTCTGATAACTTCGATAGAAAACTGACTTTCCAAGTTGCCATCTATGACATCTTTTCTCCCAGGAGGTAAGCAGTTAAAATACGGAGCATTTTTTTAAACTAATCTTCAAACAAACTAGAATCAAACTATCACAATTGTCCGATTTGTGGACTATGCACGGGGATAGCAATATGCCAGATGAAGACTAGGCAAACGTAAGAGACATGGAAGATTTGGATGTACCCAGGAATTTTTCTACCCTTTTAGATTGCCCGTTTGCGACCCGGATTATCTGTAAAATTTGTCTCATCATAATTGACACCTTTAAGGACGCGCGACAAGTTATCAAAATAACTGTTAATTCTCTTATGATCTTGACTCATTCTTTTTGACATTTCTTGCTCTTGTCTTTTCAACCTTACCCAAAGCCTGTTTAGGGTAGTTCTGATAAGATATATTTCCCACCTTCCTCTTATAAAAAAATATGGTGCTATGAGTAGCCCTTAATAGATGAAAAGTATTCAGACAATGAAAATTGTAGTTCTTTGCCTTATATTTTGGAGCTGCCCACACAAAAAACTTAATAACAATTTGATGTACCACTTTATAAACAAGTACGGTAACAATAATTTTAATGAAATATGTGTTGGAAAAACTCAAAGGCATTTGAAACGGACAGCTGACATTTGCCTAATATCGTTTTGACATTTGTTCACGAAGTGTAAGTACACAAGTAACTCTCTTGCCTCATCGGTTGATTAAAATTTTAGTTGAACTCTTGCGGCGTGTGCCCGTTTTTGTTTGAAGTCGTGCTTTTAAAAATTCTCAATCCCGAAACGAGATTTACCAGACGCCGGCGGCGAGGTATTTGTAAAATCCAAAACATACGTTTTATTTATTTACATGCGCTGCCGCTTCTTCCTCCATTTATCAAACGGAATTTATGTCCCTCTAAACACACGCTCCAAAGAATGAAACTCTAAACTGTTTACCTTTTGCGTTTTCAGCATGTTTTTATTACCGCCCGCCCGATGATGAATGTTACGAGTTACTTATGTTAATGTTTACATTTCTCTTAAGTTTGCCATTTGCAATTCAATTTTTCCAGACATTGCTATTGTTTTACTGCACCGGTACGTCGGTTATATCTTCCGGTACTGGGCGGCGTCATATAAAATCTGATTTAACGATTGTGCGATTAAAATGTGTCATACATGTTGTAGTCGCTTGTTAACGTTGGGGATTTTTTTTAAAGCAATTATATTAATTCAGTGTGATGGTATCTAAGTTTCTCGTCCCGTTAAGTGAGATCGTAAAATAAAGGTGTGTAGATATGAGAAGTTTTTAATCTATGTTGATCTTGTTGGCACCGTTTTTCAAGTAAAAAGTGACCTTATGGGTGCTATTTACACATGGCGCCATTTACTCTTCCATCTTTATCCATACTTTGTACGCTACAATCTAACATTTTCCAGATATTTGTACTTTAGTATGTAAGTAATGCATTCACATTATTTAAAGAATGTGTCATGTTTCTAGTAAGCCTTGGCACAAAAGCAATAAATGCAAACTGTAGCGTCCTCGCTTACTATCATGACAGGTTTTTAGAATAGCAGGTTTTTATATTGTTTTGAGTAGAATAAATCAGTTCCAAGTAAACAGTCTTTAAATACGTACTCCAATAAGCGTTCCATTGAACCTACCACTCGGAAACTTCACAGTGGCGACGAGTACTAATAAGTGAACTCAAAATGTCAATTGGGCGAATAGAAGAATTTAAAATTGGCCAGCAGAACTGGAACACCTACATCGCCAGGTTAGAACAGTACTTTTTATCAAATCAGATAAAGGCAGAATTAAAAGCCGCCATCTTACTTACTGTAGTTGGAAACGAAACGTTTGAATTAATAACAGACTTATGCAGTCCAGCACAACCAGAAGCTAAGACGTATCAACAAATTGTTGATGTAGTAAAGAAACATTTACATCCTCAGCAGTCAATTCCCGCGGAGAGATTTAAGTTTCGACAAAGAAAACAGGCGTCCGGAGAGACCATTTCGGAGTACGTAGCGGCATTAAAAAAACTAGCAAAAAATTGCAGTTTTGGAAGCGCTTTGGAAGAGAACATTAGGGACCAGTTAATTTTTGGCATGAAGAATGAAGTCATCCGTCAAAGGCTTTTATCCGAAAGTGACCTGAGGTATGAAACTGCCATTCCTTTGGCTCTGAACATGGAAGCAGCGGAAGCAAATGCTACTCTTATAGATGAGGCGTCAACGTCAGCTACGGCAGTGCATCGGATGTCCTTCCCGAAAAGCAGAAAATCCCGTGGAAACAAGTGCCGACATTGCGGTAAACGAAATCACGCGGAGAGTGAGTGTTATTTTAAAAATTCGCGGTGTCTTAAATGTGGTGAAGTTGGACACATTCAACCTGTGTGCAAGAAAAGGAACAACAAAGGAAGAAAACAAGCAGGCAAAAACTGCCTGAATCGGAAACATCAGTCTGCGCACAACCTCGAAGTAGAAGAGGATAGCGAAGATCAGCTAGACCTTCATTCATCACAAGAGCTTTTTAAAATGTCACATACTAATGAACTGCCAATTAAATTATCATTGCGCATAAATGACAACGTTTTGAACATGGAAATTGATACCGGTGTGGCAATTTCAGTAATATCAGAATTTGATTATCAAACTTTGTTTCCCAATGCTCATTTGCATGACTCAAAGTTAAAACTTAAATCATACAATGGCAGCTTAATAGAAATTTTAGGGTTCATTAAAGTAAATGTAAAATACAATCGTGTTTACAAAGAAAATTTATCATTGTATGTTGTTAGGAAAGGGGGACCACCTTTAATAGGTAGAAACTGGTTAAAAGAATTAAGCATTTCAATCGACATTTAAAGGAAGGTACAGTGCCAGTGTTTTGTAAAGCTCGATCGCTGCCCATTGCGCTGAAAGAACAAGTGGAAAAGGAATTGAATAATTTGGTTAAATTAGAGGTACTTACACCTTTAGAATTCAGCGAATGGGCAACGCCAATCGTGCCGGTGCTTAAAAAGTCAGGAGGTGTCCGTATCTGCGGAGATTTTAAGGTAACCTTGAATTCTCATTTACATGTTACTAAATATCCCTTACCAAAAATAGAAGATTTGCTAGGCATTTGGAAAAATTGCAAGATTTTCAGTAAAATCGATCTCTCTCAAGCTTACGCTCAAATTTTGCTGGACGAGGATTCAAAAAAACTCGTAACTATTAATACACACAAAGGTTTATTTACTTATAATCGATTGCCGTACGGTGTTGCATCTAGTCCTGGAATTTTTCAGAAAATAATGGAACAGGTATTTGCAAATTGTAAAGGTGTAGCCCTATTTTTAGATGACATTCTAATTGGCGCGGAAGATGAACAAAGTCATAACAATATTCTCTTAGACGTCTTTAAAAGATTAGAGAAATACAACCTAAAAATACAAACAAATAAATGTACATTCGGTAAAAACAAGATCGAGTATTTAGGCTTTACAATCGATCAATCGGGTATCCATAAAAATAAAGAAAAAGTTTCAGCTATTAGTAAAATGAAAACACCCACTAATATTACGGAAGTTAAGGCTTTTTTGGGTATTGTCAACTACTATGGCAAATTCATAGCTAATTTAAGCACGAAATTACAACCTTTGTACGAACTTTTAAAGAAAAACGTAAAATTTTATTGGGGTAAGCAACAGCAGACAGCTTTTGACCAAATTAAAAAGGAACTTATGTCATCTAACGTTTTGGTTCACTACGATCCAAAATTGCCAGTGCAATTAGCTTGTGACGCCAGTCCTTACGGTGTCGGGGCAGTGATCTCTCATGTTTACGAAAATGGTGATACACGGCCCATTGCATTTGCGTCACGTACACTAACTACTGCAGAAAAAGCTTATTCTCAAATAGATCGAGAGGCTTTAGCGATAATATTTGGAGTAAAAAGGTTTAATCACTATTTATTCGGCCGGCATTTCACTTTGCTTACGGACCACAAACCCTTGCAGTCAATTTTTGGAAAGAAAAAAGGTATTCCGATTTTAGCGGCTAGTAGACTTCAAAGATGGAGTATTATTTTAGCAGCTTACAATTACGATATTAAATTTATTAATACAGCTAAAAATGGGAATGCCGAGGCTCTTTCGCGACTGCCAGTGGAAGAAGCAATGGTAAATTATTTAGATTTCAGCCATATTTTTCATATCGAGGAAAATTTACCCATTACACACAAAATTATCGCTAAAGAAACAAAAAAGGACGACATATTACGTAAGGTATATAATTTTTGTCTTATGGGGTGGCCAAATGATAACATTGATGAAAAATATAAACCTTATCACCTGAAACAAACCGAACTTCATTTGGAGCAAGGATGTATTATGTGGGGTCATCGTGTTGTAATACCATTATCCCAACGTTCAAAATTATTACGTGAATTGCATATAAGTCATTTGGGTATTAATAAATGCAAGTCGTTAGCCAGATCGTACTTTTGGTGGCCGCGCCTGGATGCAGACATAGAAAATATGTGTAATAATTGCAAAACCTGTAACACCTTACGTGCAGATCCGGTTAAAATTACTTTGAATCCTTGGCCAGTTAGTCAGTCTCCTTGGTCTAGAATCCATATAGATTTTTTAGGTCCATTATATGGGAACAAATATTTGATAATAACGGATGCTTGCAGTAAATGGCTAGAAGTATTCAAAATGTCTTCAACAACTGCTTCTGCCACTATAAATGTTTTAAGACCTCTTTTTGCACGCTGGGGAGTACCAGACTGTGTTGTTTCGGACAATGGTCCACCATTTACATCAGCAGAGTTCTCCCAGTACTTACGTTTGAACGGAATTCGACACATTTTTGCACCACCTTATCATCCAGCAAGTAATGGTGCTGCAGAGAACTCCGTTAAAACGGTAAAATTAGCATTAAAAAAGGCTGTTTTGGAGAAGCACAATACGGACCACTATTTACAACAGTTTTTATTGCACTATCGTAATAGCGCACACGCTACCACTAATATTAGTCCAGCGGAAAAATTATTAGGCCGAAAATTAAAAACACGTTTAGATCTTATAAGACCTAATTTAAAAAATGTCATTCATCAAAATTTTGATAACTCTAACGTAAACAAACCTAGTAAACAACTAGAAACGGGAGAAAAAGTGCTATATAAAAATTATACTAAGCCTACGGAGCCTTACTGGGCTGAAGGAGTAATTACCAGTAAAAAAGGTGACAAAGTTTATGATGTAAAAACAGCGGTTAATGAAGAAATTGTTCGGCATGAGAATCAAATTCGAAAACTTAGGCATTCATGTATTCCTAGTTTTTCTTCTTTGAATCAACCCACTACTACCAGTATTGTTAATGATAATAATCCACCTGTAAATGAAAACGATACTAAAATATATGAACAAGAATCGAACACGCATAGATATAATTTAAGATCTAGGAAAATTGATTGATTACTTTGTATAATTCGCTAAATATATATCATCTTGTGAATACAGCTGTAAGCCATACGTATTGTAAGTTTAATTTAGTTATAACAATAACATCATTTGTAAAACATTATTTTTAATTTCAGAGATGTATGTATTTTGAAATATTTTTAATTTAAGTGCCGAGGAATGTAGCGTCCTCGCTTACTATCATGACAGGTTTTTAGAATAGCAGGTTTTTATATTGTTTTGAGTAGAATAAATCAGTTCCAAGTAAACAGTCTTTAAATACGTACTCCAATAAGCGTTCCATTGAACCTACCACTCGGACACTTCACACAAACAACAGCAAACGGTGCTTTTTGTTTTATAATAAGTAAGTGCTATTTCAATTTGTAGAGTTTTCCCAAAATTTATTGCTATTTTAAATTATACCTTACGTAGCGCATATAATTTTTTTGGGGAAATTATACAACTAATAATAATTAAAGCTCTTTATACATACTTTCTTGGAACATAGTTGTAGCAGATAAATCTGTTAGTTAGCTGCCCTACATATTTTTTATCACAAAACGTACAATGGCGCAAAAATGCAATCTGCGTCATTACCATAATACCGTCTTCAAGTGAGCGGTTCGGTTTTGCGTTAAAGTTCCGCGGGAAAGTTTTCTTTCTTCCTCCTCTTGCCAATTTAATAGCTTGTTGAACAGCCTGCCTGAGCTCGCCAAGTTGGTAATTGTATAGGTCATGGATCCTGTTTAAAATAACGGTCAGTTAGACTTGGTGCATTTCCTTTGAGCTTGTTAGGAAGTTTTTTCAAGCAGAAAGATTAGGTCGGAGAAGGCGCCAGAATCATTTGAGGCGTCCTAGTACTAGAGAAGTGTGCTTCATACAAAATGCTGGTGGTGTCGCTTTTATAATTCATTAAATTAACTTTCCTTATAGCCACGTGGACCTGCAATCAATCTTTCACACCTGCTTTAAGGCACATGCAAATTGCAGGTTATATTTAAAATGTTGCGTGCACGAAACTAAGTGCTATAGTATTGCCAGAAGTATACCGCATAGATTGCTCTTTTAAATATTTTCTTCAATACATTTCTGGCACCCCTCAACAAAGTGTTTGATGACCATCAGAATTAGTCGCTGTTAGATAATTAGGCGGTGATTCTAAAAATTCTATTTTACACCTACATTTAATCGCAAACTTTCGATTTATCTGTAACGTGATGTCAAATATTTCCTTAGCGAGAAATTTAGCAACTTCAAAATATTTTTAATGAATTTGCCTGGTACGTTTTTCTTCTATTTTTTTTCGTTAAAGCGATATTTTGAGGGATTCAAACTGAGGATTCCATTGTACATAGTCTATTATACAAACTGTTACTACGTTATAAGTAAATTCAGTATTGCACGTGGATTACTTATGACTAATAATTTCCTTAAGACATTAATACTTTTTTTATATTTCTTCAACTAGCTACAACCAACATATCAATAATACACATAGCAATAAGGCCCCTATAAATTTGTCTAATTCTTACAGATACCCCTATATGGGTGTTGATTACAAAAAATTTAAAATTAACTATCGTAAACATGATATACAGTTAGATTTCTACAACATCAAAAACAATTACAATCAATTTTATTTTACATAAAAATTAGAAACTCGATTTTTAAGAAAGACAATACAGGATGTTCACGAATGATAATGACCCTGAAGATATTAAAAATGCAACCCAAAATACATTCTCATAGCCAATGTGATTAGATATGATTTTGATTTATGGTGAATGCAAGAAAAATGCTTCCGCTGCTGCCCGTTTATACAGACAACGTTTTCCAAATAGAAGAGCTCATGCCGATAGAATTTTCAAGAGAGTTGAACTAACTTTAAGGACAAACTGGCCACCACTGAAAAAGTCAAGAGAAAGAACAGCAACAGGCCCTGACAATGAAATTAGGGTATTGGAAATGATTGACGAAAGGGTAGTCTCAAGAGCAACCGGTATTAGTCTGTCTTCAGTACACCGAATAATTAAAGGCAATCAATTTTATCCGTATCACTTGCAACTGGTTCAGGCCTTAAAGGAGACAGATTATCCTAAAAGACTGGCTTTTTGTAACTCTTTTCGGGAACACCAAAATTTGAATGTGAGATTTTATAAGATTTTCTAATAATGGTGGAGTTAACAAACATAACATGCATTATTATGCGCAAGAAAATCCACGTTGGATGGCGCACCTGCTCATTATCATAGAATAGTGCAAAATCATCTTAATTTGGTTTTGAGAGGTTCAATTAATCGTTGCCCACCGTGAAGCCCGGACCTTACTCCTTTGGATTTGAATTGAAAGCGTAGAACATTTAAAAAATAAAATACGTGATGCATGTAGATCCATCACTCCAGAAATGTTAATGCATGTTAAAAGATCGTTTTGGGCACGAATTCAAGCTTGTCAAAACAGCGGAGGGCGACATTTTGAGGATTTATTACATTAATGTTATTGAATAAACATTTTTCAATAATAAAATTTGTTTTACAATACCGAATTTACTTAAAGCAAATGATTGAAGTTTATGTCAAAATTTACGAATTTATACAGCTCTTTATGTTTTATATTTCGGTTTGCATTTTTAATTTCATCAGGGTCATTATCATTCGTAAAACATCCTGTATAATCTAAGCGGAATTCCATGAAAAACCTGCAATTCATTTTGCATAGTCAGTCAGAGAATTATTTGTCCACCAGATTTTATCAATATCGTAATTGTATTAAAAACCATTTATGGTTCTTTTATGTGTGATGCCATTATGCTTTCTATTATACTTTTGGGGATGGCGAAATACAGCGCCGAAACATTGAACTGAACTGATGCTATAGTTTTATTTTAATTATCCAAGAACCTATAATTCTTTCATCAAATTAAAAATGTAGTGTGCTTTTCGGATGAGAAAAATTCAACTCACCTAGTTGTTTTTTTTATAACATTCGGAATGAGGCAGGATATAGCAGCATAGCTAGAAGTGTTGTTCTAGAGAAAACTGCAACAATAACAACCTCCGGAAACTACAACAAAACTCCATACCTTTGAAGCTTATTACAGGCACGGCGACATTTTCACGGCCGGGCAGAGCTACCATCTCTAATTATGATCGCCGCTTTCCTTGTTATGAAAAACATTTCAAGAATTCCCAAGTTAAAAAGCTCGTTAGCCTTTTTGCGCCGGGCATTCATAGAAAATCGAGCAGCAAGTATAGCGCGCGGAGAACTTCTACAGCACAAGCTGCGTTTCGCCAATTAACAAACTCCGCTTTTGGTTTTCTTTTTCCGGACGGCCGTCGCGAATTATCCAGGAACAGCATTATAAAGTTTTCATCACGTTTTTGCTCCTTCCTCGGCCATAAGATAAATGCTTCCGTTATGGCTGGACGGCGGAGGAAGGACACGCGTTTTGTGTCCTGAAAATGCCTTTTGGGCAGGTTTGGTTCAATTGGGCAAAATAAAACAGTCCGTGGAGTTAATACTACGCTGAATTTTGTGTCACCAATGTATTAGTTTTTGTTCAAAATTCAGTTGGACACTTTAGAGTTAGGAAATATTTATTTACATGGCATTTTATTAATGATTTAGTAAGCTGAAACTACCACTACTTCTTTTTGTGCACGTTTACTTAATCATTTTGATTATGAGAAGATTTAATTGTTTTTTTTGTTGGTAAATATGTTTATTAAAAAGTAATGCCAGCTTTTGACAAGCTAACTACCGTACCATCAAATCCATATTCGAATTCCAAGTCAAAGTTTACAAACTGAACGCCATCGTTTGTCGTTCGTTATTTGTAAGCTTCAGAAGGGACGTCGGAAAGAGAAACTTAATCAAATCTTCTTAAAATTACATACAATAAATCATACTGATAATAACACCTTTGACATTAGTCATTTTACTTGTTTCAGGTAAGCGGGAGTCTTCATTGCTAATCCTTGCTTAAGAAAAGGACGATGATAACAGTAAGTTAATTAGCATATAAAATTACTGAGTGTATTATCTAACAACATACTAGATTGACTTGAACCTCAAGGAATGCCGAAATCATGGTTTCATATTACAAACTTAATGTTCATTTACCTACTATAGTTCTTAAAACTGAAAGTGAGAAAATAGCTTATAATTTAAAAAAGTGCTGCAAAGGACCCATGCTGCGAGGGCTGGGATTTTAAACCTGCACTTTGTATTTTAGGAATATAAGCATTTCCATAACTGGAACCGATATATTTTTACAGTTTACATAATTAAATTTTATACATAATTACAACTCATCTTCGGAGTCCGAAAAATCATTATTAACGTTACAAACTATTTTCGTTTACTTTAATGTGTTCATAACAATTTACAAATAATGTCTTACTTAATTCATTTGTATAACCAATGCATTGCTGAAAACATACCTTTACAGTAGGTACTAGTATCGTAAAGACCTAATTGGGTATTATCACTTTTTTTTGAAAAATACGTAAAATGAATCTTGAAGTGCATATATATCGTACGCCATGTTAAAAAAAACCAAAAAATATTTGTAGGTAGAGAATTTCAGGTCTGAAGTTCGAATCTTAGGAGTCACCGCCAAAACGCTTCTATCCAAGGTTATTCAACTCGTGACGTCAAGTGTCATGTAAACATTACCGATGAGCGTGCTGTTTAATAGTGTAGTATCATTCTTGTATTGTAAAAGCTTTTGTGTGGTGTTTATTGAAAGGACGGTGTAAGAGGTCGCACCAAAAAGTGATATGTATGGTTTCACAAGCATCGATTATGTATGGAAAACAAAACAAGTGTTGTTTTGAACATGGTTATAAAAGTACTTCAGTCAGTACAGTTAACAAAATTTTTGTAACCGTTCCTCGAGATTATCAACGTATGAAAAGTTGTTTAAGGTCCCTAGACGTGATATGCCGAAATCGCAAAGTTTGTTTTTCTGTTGTGAAGATCATCTTAATTCTTACTGTTTTATTATTCTTTTTGGGGTTATAAGTGTTTATATGCGTTTTAAGTTGATAAAGGGAAATGTTATAATAAAGAACGACGTTCGGAAACGAGCCGCAAGAGCCCCGAAAATAAATGGCAATTTATATCTGTTCTGACCTCTAAAATAAAAGTCAAGTTTAGGGTACATTTTTGATTCTTACATTTTTATGTTTACAAATAGTATGTTTCCAACAACCCACTGTGATCAAATTACCAATGCTACGTTATTTTGATAAAAAGTTCACTTATGTTGTTGCTGTTGCTTTTACGTTCCTCATCTCAGCGGCGTATAACCGCTCGTCGCTGTACACAAATTCCATAACAATGAACATGCCTTCAGAACCCATAACTAATAAGTATTTCACTTTTTCTTGGCGTATTTTATTTCGCTGGCCACAAAATGAACGCAAACAACAAACTGATAAATTGACGGGCTGGGGCTGATGCGTGACGCGCTGACCCCTGATGTAAACAAGCGGCCATTTACAAGACACCTTACGTCACGGCCAATATGTTCGCACTTTGGCGGTCCCCTTAAATATTCACATTTTTAATATTAAAAATACACCTTACGCCATTTTTTCGAATTTATAAGCTGTCACAGCTTTTTTCGTGGATTAGATGCTACCTATTAATATGCAATTTAATAAAATATAAATACATGACAAATACTCAATTCTTAGAATCATCAGGTTGTATGATTGTATCAATAGTTTTCTTTTTTGGCAAAGTTTGCAGGTGTAATCGAAACGTCAAATCAATATTTTTTGTAGCAATTATAGACGCTAAAAGCATTCATCCTAGTTTATCTGTTTGTTTCTATGGAATATTTGATACTCTACGCTTTTGTTTATTTCCACAATGAGTGGAGTGTCCAAAGCTTCTTCTGCTTATAAGTATATAACGAAAAGTTCAGCGCCCTGGACAAATAATCCATTATGTGAAGTACACAAGCAAAAGAAGCTAATGCATTTTAAAGTACGAATGCTGAATGCATTCCTTTCAAATATCCAAGTTACAGGCTTAAAGTCTCCCAAAAAAACCCGGCGCCTCCACCATTTTTCACGCGGATCCCCGAATTCCCGCTTCGACACAGGTACTCCGTTCCAGAGACCGCCGTGAAAAAGGCGTCTCTGGCGTCGGACGGAGCGTCGGCGTACTTTACTGCGACAGCCGTCACCGGCAGCTATCAGCGCAATGCAATGCGAGTTTCAAAAAGAGGAACCGCGGCGATTCGCGTGCAGAACTGAGACAGCGCCTCAAAAAACGCGGAAGGCCGAGTGACAGCCGGTACCAGGCAATCAAAAAATGAGAGCGTGAAATATAGAACATTATCACGTTACAGATGATATAGACGACGGGCTTACGATAACGAACTAACTTTTAATTAGTTACTTTTGTTCGCTAATCATCCAATTCCGGGGCATATTTACTGCCACGACGCGGTTGTGTTTAGCTAATTGGACGGCCCGGAGTTTTCTTTATTGCCCGGCTGGTTGTAATTGATTCGCCGATTTATTACGGACGTTACGGGACTTGGCGAAACAAAATTATAATAAACAGCTGGAGTTTTACATGTAAGATGTGCGTTATGAACATTGAACACGAGAGGGCACGTGTTCTTAAAGAATTCATGCACATACTTAAGGCTGTTCATAGGTTTTGGGCCAAGTAAAATTTTTAGGGTGGTAACATAATTAGTCCACGTGGACGTGACAAAGCCTGTTCTATATTACAGCTGCACTATTGGTCTGCAAGATAAAATATGACCCCTAACCTGTCACTCTAGTATTGACAGCATATTGCACACAGACCAACCGTTTGTGTAATTTGTCATTTGAGCAAAACTTACTTTATCTGGTCAACTGTTTTTTTAATTCAATTGAATTACGTGTACTTAGTTTTACACCAAGTAAATTTATTACATTCTTACAACTCCGACTTGTACCCTTTACCCCTAAGTGAAACTTCTTTCAAGAATAAATACTTTTATCAAAATTTTAAAAAGTAGTAATGGTATGTTTTATTATAAAATATAATCAAGATAGATTTTGTTTGTGAATATACTTGAAAAACTCATAAACGTGAATTTTTACTATTAATAATACTAATCGTCGATTTTTATGTACATAAAGAGGGAACCCGGTTAAAATATAAACTCAAAATCATAAAAAAATTATTTTTGTTTCTGTAAAGTAATGTACAAAAATGACAAGTGTCGTTAATATATTCATACAGTAATGTTTTATAACTATTATGGAGCTAGGATATTTAATTTCTATAATGGCAGTGTCATTGATTGGACTGGCAGCAAGAAATTGGTGATTGCAGTGCACAAATAAACCAGAGTTTTTATTTTAAATCCAGTTAAAGGTTCAATTTTTTTCCAACTCTTCATTATCACTGTCCCAACGCCTTTGAAGGGAGAATGAAAAAAACTTTTATCAAGCATGTCATAGGATTCCGGCGAAATACAACACGACTAACATTGGACGCAGTTAATCTATATAATCGTTCTTGGAACCACCTCGGACTAGAAGATTGACCTACGCTATCTTTTTCTATTTCATCAAGTCCTGTTGAAGTTTTTGGAAGCAGTTCTCCCATTTGCTACTCTTTAAGGTCATCATCGATGACATCTTCTTCATCAGATTCACTGTTGACTTGGCCATGATCTGAATCAGGACCAACAGACTTGTTTTTCTTTTTTTGTAGTTGATCATCTGCGAAAAGTCTTCTACAAGCTTTATCTCGTTTCCGCTTAGGAATACGGCTCATATCTTTCTTTTGTAAATTTTCCGGGGTTGGTTTGACAATTTTTCGATGAATTATTTGTCCCTGTTGCGTTGCTAGTTATGTTTAATAAAAGGTTATGAACATTTTGCACTAATCTTTTAGAGCATATCAGTTAATCCCCAAGCAAACCACATTCGTTCATCTATCTCAGAAATGAAGTTCTCCTCGTTTGGTTCTGTGTAAAAGTAATTTTCACAATTTTTATGATCACCAAATACATGCCTTCGGCAATTTTCAGCGTCTCTAGATAATGCTGCCAATTGTTCATGAAACGAAACATTCTCTGTTTTCCTGAAATTTAGGTCTTGCTTTATTGCTCCTCTCATTCGCTCTATGTTAGATTTTAAACTTTTCCGCAGCTTCACAGGTAAACCTTATTTTTCGTCGAACTTAAACGACTTTTTGCCATTTGATGCAATCCTGAGATAGTTTCTCAGCAAACGGTTTGTGCATTTGGCGAACTAGTTGTGGTCCGTAAGGTTTTACGGTCAGAAGTCTGTCGCTGTCACCTACCAGTTTGCATACTTCAGTCCGTGCATATCAATACTTTGAAACTTTCAGCTATTATATCGGATTCCATTCAAGTAGATATTGTTCTTATAGATTGTTCTCTGCCTTTGCACAATTGATGCAAAATTTATTTCACACACCTATGTATAGCAATTTTCCTGTTTTAACCCCCAAAAGTACTCTTTCCGCGTGTGTATTCAAAACTTAAACTTTCGAGTAGCATCTA